>VZTF01008130.1:1873408-2413470 GCA_013397755.1 Cnemophilus loriae
CCTTTGCCTTGCCCCCTTGCTCCCTTGCCTCCTCCCTTGCTGCCTTGCCCCTTGCCTCATTCTTTGCCTTGCCCTCTTGCTCCCTTGCCTCCTCCCTTGCCTCCTTGCCTCCTTGGACTGCATCGAAACAGATAAGTAATAAACTTCGGTGCTCCAGCAAGGGCCGCCTCTGACTCTTTTGCCTCTAGTGACGCCTGAGCTGGCCAGCTCAGTGTGAGTGGCCGCGTGTCTCCATCGCACTGGTGAGAGAGCTGGCCTGCGGGGTGCCAAGAAGCACCGCCAGGGGTTCCTTAGCTAAAGGTTCCCCTTGGAACAAGCAGCAGTTACTGCCCCAACGCCCACTCGGCGATAATTCAAGACCATATCTGCACTGTTCTGACCAATAGCTGGAAGGAGTAGGCCATCAGCAACACTCGATATTTGTTTGTCTTCTCATACTGACCCAAAACTCTGAGAGATTTCCTGGTCCTGCTCAAAAGCTATGAGGATTTGTGGTGAAATGTGGTGCTATGCATGCCTAGGGTTTTTTTTTTAATTTTATTTATATCCTTTGATATACTTTGAGAGTAGGCTTTGCGTTTAGCACAGACTCCAAAAACACTGAATGAGGCAATCTTTCACTGTTGCTACTTATTAGCCTAGTTTCCAAAGAATCTAAAGCTTATTCAGCTCAGTCTCTGAGCCTGTACATGTATATGAGAAAGAAAAAGTGTTTCTCTAATAACTTCTGAATACCTTGTCTGATTTCAGCAAGACAACACAGAGCAGGTGAAATATAAAGACAATTTAAAGTATATAAGGTCTTAGTGAAAAATAGGCAGCTGATATTGGAAAGACCTTATGACTCTCAGTATTTGCCACAAAATGATTTCAACAGAGAAAGACTAAAATTAGATGCTAGAGGTTCTATGACAAAAACCTTATTGGTGTTCCGCTCACAGGCATAGCTTCCACTGAGGCACACAATTAACTGAGATATAAATCCATAATAAATCAGACTCCATCAGATCAATGCTTACAGAACTAGTAGCTGGCACTGCAAAGGCAGTCAAAACATCAGCCATGGGTCAGATTCCCATTTTCCTAATCAGTGTACAAATATAGAGCAGAAAGTCCATTCTCAAGTTGGTTTTCTACATATATATCTCCTCATTAAGAGTGACCCTTTAAACCACTTAGCCTTTTTCACCCACAGCAAGGGCAGCCACTTCAGTGAATCTGCACAAAATTGTCAAGTTAAACAAGTTTCTTACTAAACCATAAACAGCTCTAATCTTATAAAACTTTGATATAGTTGAGGTCACAGGTCAAATTTTTTCTTCCTTTCTGGCTGTGCAAAAAGTTTTAATAGGATTCATGTTTTCAAAACTTAAAGCCAAGGGGATCATTTTACCATCAAGTCTAACCTCCTTCATAATGGGGACTTTGTTTCACTGTACTATCCATTTAGTGAATTGATAACCGGTGCTGGGCCAAAGAAAGCTTACACAGTCCTGTGGTGAGCTATCCTTTTCTAAGAGTCAAATGCCACAAGCTTCTCAGTCACTTCCCCTCTTCAGAGGGACAAATAAGAATAGAAAGCTGATGGGCTGAGTTAAAAAGGAGAGATTTCTCATTGTCAGAGTCAAGACAGGGTCTACTTGGGGAAAATTAATTTAAAATATTACTACCAGGTTTTTTATAGCAACCCTGTTCTAACTCCTCCTTTCCCCACATCATTAAGAAGTAAAAAAAAAAAAAAATCCTTCTTGGGAGCTCATGCCCAGCTGCATGTCTAGAGCAGAAATATTCATCAAAATAGTTACTTCCAGAATACGTTCCTCCATTGTGCAAGATACTTTCTTCAAAAAGAAAGGACAAAGAAATTTCAGACTGTAAATATTTTTTTGTCCTTTTCTTTGCACTTTTTTGAAGTGAAGGCAGTGTGATAAATTGACTAAAGGTTTTTTTTTATTGTCCTATTTACTTATTTCTGAATTCTCTAACAATACAAGAAGCTACTGAGGTTTGCCCAGGACAAGCTGAAAAATCTGTTTTAAAGCAGACCTGTTTATTTTCTAAAAATGTTTAGTCCTAACCGAATAGGATTTAGAGTCAGTTGTGAAATCACAGCAAAATCACAAATCCTGGAGACATTTCCCACAGAGATCCTTCTGTTTAGGAAGAACTAACAAGGTTGTTTCTTCTCATTCCCCATCTAAAGCACCTGACTACACCTTTACAAAAGTCATTAAATTGGATGGGGTAAGAGAGCAGTTTCAGGACGTTAAGCACCAGCAGCTCTTACTGTCATGGGTACACACAATTCACATTTTCAATAATTCAGTGCCTCTTACTAGCATACCCTCAAAGACTGGGAAGAAAGGAGAAGCAGGACAAGAAAAGAATTTTTTATAAGATTCTCTCAGGCCACCTGCATTTACTGATACCTACCCTGCCACAGTACTCGTTGCCTTTTTGTGACTCATATATAGCATCACATTTACCCTGGCGATATTGTTATGACAAAGGAAAATGTTGCTTCTCCTGTCATACAAGTGGAGAACTGATAGTGAGAGAAAGTAAGTGACTTGAACCCCTATCTCCAGAGTTCTTGTTATGTTCTTGGATGCAATCATCTGTTGCGTTTTTCACCTGCTAGCAAGGGGAAAATAACAACTCCCTCAATTCTGATTCTCAACCAGAATTATTCACCCTTCACAGAAATGCACAGTAGGCTCAACCAAACAAACCCCTACTGACATGGAGAGCAAGTTGCTGTTTTTCCTTTCTTGTCAGTTTCTCTGCACTCAAAACCAGAAGCAGCATAAAGCCCATACTTCTAAAGCAGATGAGAACAGAGTAACAGAAACATCAATTATTGTCTATGTACTTAGGGTAACTAACAGCTATTATGCGTAATGTTGTTTCCATATATCAAAGGCCAAATCGGTACCATATTTTAAGATAAATGTAAATATAAATCAGATTTATATTCTTATTTCTGGTGCTATACATGGAAAAAATTCTTCATGTTTCATGCCAAGGAAAGCTTGATAGATGAACAGATGGAGAAAATAGTCTTCCGTGTTTCTTGTCAGCTGTATCCCATTATCAGAATGGCACTGCATAATGCAATAAACGGATTAATATGTTTTTGTTGTTGTCGTTGTCTTATAAATGGTAAATGTCTTATACATGTCCAACTGTGCAACAAAACTGGCGTGTTTCTCTTTGTACCAAATATTTCAGAGACATTGTTCTTAATTCCTAAATCCCCATGGACAGGTAGGTAGACTTTGCATTGCTGGAGACTGTTACCACATACCACACACACTGGGTGGTGAATAATATGTGGACATCACATATAACATCAAAATCATTTTGTCACCCTGAGCTGGTTTAAGTATGCCTGACAGGTAATTACTCAGTTATGTTCAGGCTTTCCGATAAGAGGCTGGCACTGAATGACTTAATTAACATAATTATTTATATGAATTTTAAAAATATCACTGCAATCAAGAAGGTACACAGTCTGTACATTTGGTATTCATGTAGTCTTGGAAAGTGTTGATTAAATAACATGAATTTATATCTCAATTTATAAAGGAAGGAGGTTAAACTTCAAGTTACCCCACAAAGATGTCACTTGGACTTGGACCCAAGTGTTGAGCAGTTCTTTGACAATAATGAACATTTTTAATAAACATAATTTCAGCACAAATGTGCAGAGGAAGAACAAACAAGTGGTTACAGTACTGGATTAGGTCATGCATGCTTCAACTCCCATCCACAGTGTTCTCAAATAACCTCAGGCAAATCACTTATGGCTAGATGCACAAATCATTTCAGTTTCCCATGTGTCCTGGGTAGCCACCCAGCTGCCAGAAAATCAGAGCATTAAAACTCCAGTCTTTCCAGTAAGCACCCCTCAAAAGTAAGGCAGAACACATTCCAAGGGAAAGGAGGATAAGGAAAGAAAACACTTCTGATTTTTGTCCTTCCTTTCCTTCATTCCAGGTGCTTTTATCTGCTTGATTCCATCTCTAAATGTTCGGTTTGGCAACCACATGAAGTATTCAGCAATTACTGAGTTAGCAGGATGAGACACAAGCGGATCTGAAAGTGTGGGGAAAGGGAGGATGACACAGAAAGAAATATTTACTCCAAATATGTGTGGTGTCCACAGAGATCATCTAGGATACTCTACTTGGACTTCAGGTGCTTTTGCAGTATGAAAAGTCTCCTGTCTAACCTACAAGATCTTTCATGTGCTCAAGCACCTGCTCCACCTGCCAGCATAGCATCCAGAGCCCAGAGAGGAACCTGACCAATGTGTCACTAAGGATGCACAGGCAGTTGTCCAGGCTGTTCCGAGAAAGTCAAGATAGGGACCCAAAGTGAAAATGTGCTTTAGATTACTTCACAGAGTTTGAAAGTACCAACTGTACACATGCCATGGAGAATAGTGACAAAATGATGGAACACCCCATTGTACTGAAGTGTACTGAATTTTTTCGGAAAAGAAGCAAACTACCAACCTGAAAGTAAGGGAAATAGTTATCCTTTTCAAAATGGACAAAAGTACACAATCTGAAGCAATGTCAGAAAACATGATGTTAGAGAAACTTTCAGGCAGAAGTAAATGCACTTAACTCCACATTTCATTGTTCCTATCTACACTAAAGAATAACCAAATTGCATTAAAATTTTAGGAAAAAAAATGCATTTTATAATATTACTTTGGAAATGGAACTTACAATACATTATGAGTATTGTCAAGCCATTAGAGGAAAAGACAACTGAAAGTTGAAATTGAAAGTATTCAAAGAATCAGATGAAACAACATGATTAGCTGTAACAGACAGTTTATCATTTATTGACAATACCATCATATCACATTCACAAACTGAATACTAACATGTGAGATGTGCTGATTGCAGACATTCTCTTGAAGACACTGCTTTGAAGTGTACTTCAGACAGAGTCCAGATTTAGAAATTGTATATAAAAATTTAGTCACAAGAAATGAAAACTTGGTCTAGTGTTAAAAAAACTGTTGACAGAACTGTAAAATCTGCTTCTGAAGACAAGACTCCAGTCAGAACACACACAACTAAGAGTTCCAATATAAGAGGTATTTCTTTCTTAGATAAGACTTAAAAGAACAAGGACAATAAAAAATATTGTTCTAGTAAATATATATTTTAAGGGGAAACATGATTTAAAGATGGACAGTCTGTGAAAAGATTGACCCTCTGCCCCCATTACCCTTTTCATCAGCCCTGAAGTTTGTATCACTGTACTGCAAATCAGATCAACTCAGCAGTTTTTCTGAAAATTAATCTGAGAGGTAGGAAGAAATTTTTTTTTTAATCAAATATGTGAGGTAACCTAACTGACAATGTGGCCGTGCAAACTCCAGGGAGCTGATTCAGGAGAGCCTACAGGATTATGTGGAATCAGGGAGAGGGAGAGGAGGAGCAGAGAAAATCATCCTACGGTAGCAGCACCATCAGTCAGGAAAGGACTCCTTGAATTCCTTCCCACAGCTGTGTGTCAGTCGATGGAAGAAATTCAGTAGAACCATGTGATACTGCAGTGTTATGGTTATAAGGGATTAATACTTGAATAAAAAGGTGAAAATATTGTCATTGAGTCAGCCACCAAATTAATTTAGCCTCCTATTTTGTCTATGATGGAAATCATCAGCAGTGCTTGAGGGAGAAAGGTAAGAAGAAACAAGAAAAGGATAAAGTGGCCCTCCTCTGCAACACAGTTTAACTTTCTGTGATTTGTGATTGCAGCTGGATCGCAATATTTAACGACCTCAAAACAGACAAAACTATTTGTCTTGAACTCCACTTATCTATTCCAATTCACATTTTTGGCAGCCAAATTATATTGTAGCAATGAGCTCCATTATTCAATTATTTCTTGTATGAAAAAGCATTCTTTTTTTTTCTTTAAAACCCACTGGAGATCGATTTAAAAAGACGCCTTAGTTCTAGCACAAGAAATAGTATAAGGGGGAATAAACTTCCCCTTTTTCATGCTCTTCTTGGCTTAAATTAAGTTCCCTGGATAAGGAACTAGTTAGATTCAATAACGCTAATTGGCTTCCATTTAAAACAATTAATTATTACACCTTGAAATTAAAATATTAACCTTTTTTATCTGCCAGCTAATCCCATAGTATTCTTCCCATGAACCCACAATATGGAACAAATACTTGCATTGAAGTGTCTGTCACCTGTGCTGCTCTGCTAAGACTAATATGGTTTTCATTAGGCTCAGCCTACACCATCAAAGCCTCTTAAGCAAATGGATTCCACGCTATTTAAAAGCTTTTCATTAAAATAGCCCTATTAATCAAGATTTATTTGAATGAAACAAGGGCGGATAACATAACCCAAGAACACGGGTGATTTGCTGTTACATAATCCACTGCACGCGACAATCTGTTGTGAGGGAGCTGTGGCCGAAGGGGCAACCCCAAGGAGCATGCTACAAATGAACCCAGAAGAAGTTGTCCTAACTCAATTAGTCTTCAAAATTGACTGTAAAGACTTTCCTAAGAAATAACCCTATTAACTGAAGTCAATCATGTATCATCACTGCAAAGCGTTATAGGATTTAAAGTGGGAGACTTACAAGAGCAGTCATAGTGTTTGTAAGGCCTTTTCGCCTGTGGACTTGCTGTTTTCTGGGGTTCTTCTAAAGCACAAATAATTGCTTTCAAAAGCTATGTACTGCTGCTCAAGCAAGTCAATATGGTAGTTAAGGAATGTATGAGTATCACCTGGTCAGCTTCATGGTCTTTACCATGGATTTCCTCTTATGCAAGACATGCAAAAGCAGTGTGTACACATTCAGCAAACTGTATCTGAGATATTCAGAGTTTCCTTGTATTTTGGAGGCAGTAAATCTGCTCATATGATCATAAGAACCCCTGTAATGAGTTATATCGAGACTCCAAGCAGGAGCTAGACTCAACAATTCTGATGGGTTCCTTCCACTTCAGTATATTCTACAATTCTATGAATCCATTATGGTTTTCCACCTTTGGCGGTGGGTGACAGTGAATGCAATGTCTCCTGTGCCGTACAGCATCAAATTCCATTGCATAAATAATCACCTTCTTCGACTATTTTTAACTGCCAATGTATTGAAAAAAGACACTAAATAACTGATCCCTGTTCACTCTTCTCATGCCACTCACAGTCTTCATGATTCCTTTAAAACACATCTTTTCTGGAAAGCACAGTCCTAACTAGCACAGCCCCCCTCTGGTGGAAGCAATTCCTCCTGCTGTCTCCTTGTCTGTATCTATTCCTGTCTCTCAGGCAAGGTTTGGCATCCAGGTCTTTCACCAGATGAAGAGGTTAAGCTGTTCAACTCGCAGAGAAAGCTCACAGCTCCATTTTCTAACAGAAGAGGGAATTCCCTAGCAAAGGAGAAACTTATCACTCTCTAGCCAGATAGCTACTTAAAAGCTTCATGCTTCCCCTTTTCACTCCTGCCCAACATAAATCTTCAGTTATGGCTAACACTGAAATCTTTCCTCACACGAAAATGAGGAGGTGAAGGATGAGCCTTGGAGGAAGGCATTCCACTTGGTTACAGCCAAAAGACAGCTGAGAATGTGGAGTGAGGTGATAAGTTAGTATTAATTTTTGCATTGGATTGGCTTTAAGCACATTTTCCAGGTCCAGACCAATATATTACTCTGCTTTGGGTTTTGTTGTGTTTTTTTCGTTTCCCTGAAATAAATTGTATTTCTTTTAAGGTTCTCTTTAGTTTCTACACAGTTTTTCAAATAGTTCAATGTGGGTTAGTAAAGCCAACTGAAGTCTGTAGTGTAGCAAAGCCTTGTTTGTATATTCACTTAATAAGTGTTTACATGACATAAGGATTTTAAGGAATAAAGAAGTTAGTCCAATGGAATGAGACTGATTTTTCTTCTCCTCACTTTTGGATTTTTTGGGGTTTTTTCAACAAAGAGAAAACAAAAACCAGAATGTTTAGTACAATGTCTCCCTGAAAATTTTGTCACCCAAAATGTTAAGCAAAGTGAAAACAAACAAGCAAAAAATGAAACAGAATTATGAATAAAAATTGTTTCTCAAGCATACCATATTATTATGCCAATTGCTCCCACTGGAAAAAAAAAATATCACTGAATCCTTGCCTATACTTTTTCTCACTGGACCACAGTCACGAGCATTAATATAAAAGAAGAAAAAATTGTGCTTATTCATGTTTTTTATCTATAAATGAAACTTCTAATATTTTTCCTTCTCAGAAGAGAATATATCTTTATTTCATTGCCTTTTCATAATGTTATTAATTTGACAGGAAGCAGCACTTTCCTATTTTAGTTGACAACCAGAAAAAAAAAGACTTGTTAAGACCTTGGCTTGCAGAGCTGGATAGGATATAGGAACTGTATCAGCTGTCCCCAGATTCAGGAAATTACTCATTAAAACTTTGAGTCATGTCAGTCTTTCCATATCAAAGATAGCATCACTAGAGTAATAAAGTAAATTGAGTGATAGTACCTTAAGGTAAATAATTATGCTTCGTTTCTTGCTTCAACTTTAATATGCAGTATCTGAAATGATTTGTAATGTAAAAGGCAGGTGGAAAATAGTCTTAAAGGAAAAATCTTGAATATCAGCAGAATATACATAAAGCCCTATCCACACATCAGGAATATGAAAGGAGAATAAAACCTTGAACATCATTAATTCCAAGCCTGGATTTCCATAAAATGATGACAGATTGGTGTTTAACGCCACAATGTTCTCCAGCAGTGAAGGTGTCTTGGAGACCTGCTGTTTCTAACATTTCCAGATTTTTGACAGCTATGTGTAAGAGCATTTACTAAACTCGTTAGTTTTACTAAGTGTTTTTAACAAACCTAATGCCCAACTATTTTTAAAATGTAGCTTTTAGAGTGACCTTTAATCTCCCATGGGAAATTAGAAAATGGAGAAGTTATTGGAGGAGGAGATCCAACAAAATTACAATCACGACAAGCTTGAATTACACCATATAATTGAATCTATTCAGAAGCCAAAAATCAATGCAGTCAGCCAGAAGTATACCAAATGTGACATTCATTTTTTCTGCTTTATCAAGCTTAATTGATGTCTTAGGAACTAAATAAGAGTAATAGGCAGTGTTATGGTAGAAACCTCTGGAGATATTTCAAGTGGCTATTCATAAAGGCTGCAAATAATTCATAGATTTCACTGTCAGTTGATGGAGTGATAGAATAACTATGTTGCTTTTAAATACCACATACCCTGGCATTAATTTCAACCCCATCCCTCCAGGCTTCCTACTGAGAGAGGTAACAGGCACAAATCCATCTAGCTGGCGTATCCTGAATTAGAGAAGCTCTTGACTTGTCACTATCATTTTGGACAGAAAGTTAACATGTCATGGCTAACAAGCTAACACTAGTGACATTTCTTGGCATTGCCATACAGAGTTTGTCATAATGCATGTGCACGTATAAAAATACATGAACATATTACAGAATTCAATAAAGAAGAATACATAGTAACTTGGTAACATGGGGAATGCTTCAGAATAATGCTTCATGACCCTGCTTCTCTAATCATGTCTAAAATGGTGCTACAAGGCCTAAGCTACAGTGATACAAGGAACACTGAGATGATCACAATACAGTGTCAATGAATCTGAAATTTAACCCAAAAAAATGAAAAATATAGAATGATGCCCTCAAAAGTGTACTGAAAAGTGACGATCTAATTCTTAATTCTTTAATTATTTTTTTAATATGGGTGCTGCAGAAAGTACCTATGATGAACAAATCTTATTCTAAGAGTAGTACTGGTCTACCAAAAGTACTAAGAGTATTCCAAGAGTATTACAAATATCTCTTGAATATTTGGTCTGAGAGTTTCAAAGGATATATGGAAATTAGGTAACTAAATTTCATCTTCTCTGTCTCTCAAAATTTTCTGTCATTTCCTGAAACCTATGCTTTCTTCTTGACAAGAGGTGAGATGGAAGGTAATTATGCAAAACTTTCAGACATACTAGAATTTATATTAGAGCGGAAAAAATATTTGTCCTTCTTCACAGGTTTATAAGGCTCCATTTATATGGCTAAGAAGTCAGGCAAGTTCTGTTGTGTTTATGGTGTTTTTTAAAGTAGACTCTAATTTCAGCATATTTGCTATCAATATCATTTTAATATGCAGAAGACTCAAGCTATCTGAAAATTACTCAAGCAGCAGTGTATCCAAACTGGTGGGCAACAGAAATGTTTACCTTGATGAAGATTCCTTTACATTTGAACTGTCTACAACTCACAGCAGTAAGCCTGTCAGAGCTGAAGAAATGTTTGGACAATGCTCTCAGGTACCTGGTGTGATTCTTGGGATGGTCCTCCACAGGGCCAGGAGTAGGACTTTGATGATTCTTGTGGGTCCCTTCCAACTCAGAACATTCCATGATTCTATGATTCCACACACACACACGCTTTTAGAAGAGACAACCTTATGTCAAAATAAACACCAGAAACACCTTGACTTTTCCTTAACTTCTGCTGTTCTTTGGACCAAAGCACGCGTAGAACACTTGCCGACATAAACGGTTCAGAGGACTTGGCATTACATTCCTGGAGGAATTTTTAATAACAAAAAATAATTTGTGCAGTTCTGTTCCAGTGCAAATTGTACTGAAATTATCAAGGACAACAAGAGGCACAGGTAGTTTAAAAGCACTGGACCAGACAGGGCATGCTCAGTACAAGAGCCCAATTCCAAACAGCCTGCATAACATGTAATAAAGACACATATGCTGCCAAGCTGTAGGGTTTTTAAAAAAACATATTTCTGAAACACATGGAAATCTCGTAGCTTGTCATACAAATAGATTTCAATCTAGATATTTTTCATTAATCACAGATCCACAGAATCACAGAAGGGTTAAGGTTGGAAGAGACCACCGGAGGTTATCTGCTTCAACCTCGTTTTTTAAGCAGGGTCCCCTACAGCACATTACTCAGGATTGTGTCCAAACGGCTTTTGAATATCTCTAGGGAATGAGGTTTCACCATCTCTCTGAGAAACCTGTTTCACTGCTCAGTTGCACGTGTAATGAAGCTCTTCCTCATCTTCAGGTGGAACTTCCTGTGTTCCAGTTTCTGCCCATTACATCTCACCTTATTGCTTGGCACCACTGAGAAAAGCCTGGATCCGTCTTCTTGACGTCCTCCCTGCAGACACTTGCACACATTGATAATGACCCCTGTCAGTCTTCTCCAGGCTAAGCAGGCCCAACTCTCTCAGTCTTTCCTCATAAGAGAGATGCTTCAGTACTCCAGTCATTTTGTAGCCCTTTGCTGGACCTGCTCCAGAACCTCCATGTCTCTCTTTTACTGGGGAGCTCAGAACTGGACCCGGAACTGCAGCTGAGGCTTCACCGGGGAACCAGAAGGGCGGGATCACTTCATTTGGCCTGCAGGCAATGTTATTCCTGATGCACCCCAGGATATCATTGGCCTTGGCCAATGGGCACTCCTAGCTCATGGACAGCTTGTTTTTCATCAGGACTCCCATAAGAAATACGCTGCATTGTTCACATGTATCCGGTCCCTAGATAGAATTAGCCAGAAAGTATTTGTGGATGAGGGAATTTTAATACTTTAATCATACTACTCGGTCACCAAACCCAAATAAAAAAAGTAACACCTACCTATATTTCTGTTACTTTACCAGCTTTGGTAAGAAAATGATTTGTACTTGCATTAATTCATTTAAGCAATTATTTTTATTTCTGAAGAAAATTTTAGCTCAGTCTTTGAGAGCTATTCAGGCTTAGATTTAAAATCTAGCAACTGCCAAGACCACCTGTTTATATCTCCTCTCCTGCAGCATAATCTTATCTTCTGTGAAATATGTTACTGGATTTCTCCCTAGGCATGATCTAGATAAGATTTGCCAGCCTTGGAAGAAAACCCATTTTCAAATTCCAGCTAGCCCCAGATATTGCTATTTCTGTCATTTCCACTGCATGACAATCAGCTAAAATATCATCCACCATCTCAATCAACTTTACAGCATGGCAGATGAATGTTAATTAGTCTTTACTTTCGCTGAAAGGAAGAGGGATTGATGAATCAAACCTCAAGCTAACAACATCTAAACACACAAAATCTCTTAAGTAAGTTAACACTGCAAAAATGTTACAAAGAAACAAATTAACAGCAAGAGACAGATCCTTTCAAGAAACCTTTAATTTTGTGTCCCATAATTTTTGTATATACAAAGCAGCATGGAAGTTCCTAATTACACTTTTATTAGTACACCAATGTAGTTCAATAAAAATCAGTACAGAGACATCCCCTCACGTGCCCCAGCAGCTTGATTCAGTGAAGTTTTCACTCGAACCAGAAAGAAAGCAATCAGTTGCACGGCCTGTAGTGAGGCTAATTAGCCTGTTTGAGAAGTATGTCATTCTACCTTGGGCTGTGCAATTGTGTCTCAGTCACCTTCAGCATCTGAGCTGAGCTTTCCAGAGTACTGCATAACTCTGATGTACCAGCTGCAGCCTGTACAAGCTACACAGGTTTTCTCTATTAGCACTCCAAGTTATAAGAGAATTTGGGTTGGATCAAGACCTGGAAGCGTATAACATCTGAGAGATATACTCCCACTCCTGAAGCTATCAGTCTGTGTCGTAAATGGAAACGCTGGAGATGCCTGAGAACAGTTTGTGTAGCTGAAGAAAGATTTCAAGGGACTTAGTGCTAGTGAAAGACTGAAGCCGCACTCAACCTTCTGTACCTCCTCCTCCTTCTGATGTTCCTTAGTCTCCCTGATGCCTCACTTTTATGAGATTGCCAAGGGCACAGCACGTATAAAGAGGAATTTTTGTGCCAGGATCCTTGCAAGCAGCAGTCAGGCCTTAGCCAGCCTTCCCTACTTTTCCTTTTCAAAAAATATCCATAATTTGCAATCACTTTGTTGTACATATAATGGCACATTTAAGCTCCTTTACTAGATTCTGGAGAAGGAGAAGAAGAAGAAGAAGAAGAAGAAGAAGAAGAAAGAGAAAAAGCAACCCACACAAAAGACTCTCACTGCAAATCAGATACAAGTCCAAGTTATTTTAAAATATAAAATTAATTTTCTATTCATTCTTTTTTTTTTTTTTCTCCCTCCAATTAGCAGCTAATCTCATCCATATAGCTGCAGGCTCCAAACTGGTAAATGTTGTGATTCACTAAGAAGTAGTTGGAAGCTTTTTTTCTTATAATTACAAGATATAATTACTTTGGAGCTTTTTTAGAAACTTCTATGATTAGTAAAGCTTTTGGTAATTGTAGACATAGCATTTATATTTTTAATAAGCAGAAAACTTTTATGTTTAAACAAAAGAATTAAATCCACAAAACCCTAGCAATTTATGGCTTAGAAGCCCCTGGAGTACATTTGAGAGATATGAAAGCAGGACTTCACGACCATCAGTTTTTTTACATTGAAAATAGGCAACGATATTTTGGTTATTAGCGTCAAACTTCAGTACATACGTTCCGGAAAGGAAGATATTTCCTGTGAGAAAATAAAAGAAAATATAGAAAGTCTCAAAAGGTTGGATAAATCTTTATATGATTCTTTGCCTTGAACTCAAAGAACAGAAATATTAAAAAAATCGCTTTTCTCCCCCAGCAAGGAGCTGAGGAGCAGCAGCAGCAGGCTAAGAGTAAAAGGAGGCCATGATGGAGTGCAGTCTGTGGCCTAAGGGTAGACATGTACTAGGGAGAGAAAAAAATTTGGGGCATGGGAGCTCAGCTTTCTCCATTAGTAGCTTATTAACATTGCCCCTAGCACGAGTTTTGGCAGTGACAACAACCCTTGAGTACAGGCCAGCAGTTAGCACAGGTCAGGACTACTTCTCGACAGGCATCTTGCCTTCAGCAGCCCTGCCTTGTAAGGCAAGAACCCTTTTGTAGTGATGCAAACGGTTCTGTTGCAGCTGTCCTCAGTGGCAGCCAGGGTGTCCAGGAATACTCCTCCAGCTACGTCAGAGACAGTCCCAGTGCTGAGCACAGCAGCTGTGCAGGAGCAATAACACTGTGCAATACCTGCACTGTGTTTCAGCATACTCTGAAGAGATCTCCAAACCAGTGCTGACCTGATCCTAAAAGTCAATGCACTATGTCAAAATAACATGCAGATACAAAAGATGAAAACAGAGTTCCTCCCTCAGCTAGTTACTGATTCCTCTTGGACTTTCATCTCAGCTCAGAAATTAATCCACACAGCCATATTACTTCAGGATTTGAGCTGGCTCAAGGGAAGAGGCGTTAAAATGCAGATCTACAGAAGATTTGAGCAGTGGGAAGTCCAGAGCTCGGTGGTTCAGCTGAATGTACAAAAGTGCTATGAAATATCATACGTTGAAACAAAAAACATTGAGTGCCAGTGTACAGGCAGCACTTCTAGGAGTAGCCACTCCATCTCCTCACTTACCCAAAAACTATCATGCAGGTTTTCTTTCCTAAGCAAATGGAAAATTATAGAGTAGAAAACTACAAAGGAAAATATTATATGAAATTATATGAAATTCTGCTGGCTCATAGGACAACTTGTCTTGGCAACAAAACCTATACTTCTAATTCATGTAGGGTTTGTAAGTTTTTCAGTTTTCTCTTTGCTGCTTGGACAAAAGAGGAAGCTAAGGACAGATTGAAATGATTCACAGTCTACACCTAGACTTCGTAGAATCATTTAGGTTGGAAAAGACCTTTGAGACCATTCAGTCCTGTGATTAACACAGCCCTGAAAAGCCCAATGCTAAACCATGTCCTGCAGGTGCCACATCTACATGTCTTTTAAAACCTTCCAGGGATAATTAGAAAACCACTAAACCAGACAGACTGTGCCAATGTCTAACAACTCTTTCCAACAAGATTTTTTTTCCTAATATGCAAACTAAACTGATCCCAGCACAATTAAAGGCCAGTGTGCTGTCACTTGTTGCCTGGGAGAAGAGGCCAGCACACACCTTGTCGTAACCAAAAGGTCCCACCTGAGCTTCCTAGTCTCTAGGCTAAATAACCCCAGCTCCCTCAACTGCTCCTCATCAGACTTGTGCTTCTGAGCCTTCACCAGCTTCATTGTTCTTGTCTGGACTCGCTCCAGGACCTCAATATCCTTCTTGTAGTAAGGCACCCGGAACTGGATACAGGACTTGAGGCGTGGCCTCACCAGTGCCAAGTACAGGAAGACAATCACTGCTCTAGTCCTGCTGGCCACACTATTGCTGACACAGGCCAGGAAGTCTTTGGCCTTCTTGGTGACCTGGACACACTGCTGGCTCACATTCAGCCATCTGTCAAACAGTATTCTCTTTTTTTTTCCCACCTGGTAACTTTCAAGCCATCCCCAAACATGTAGGATTGTGGAGACTGTGTCACGGGTTGAAGCGTACTACAGGAGGATCTAACAACTGCCAACAGCTGGCTTTCAATTTAATTAGCAGCCTGAATACTTCTTGATTGCGTAGATCTCATTTCAGTGCAGCAAATGACAGTTTTACTATTGAGTTGTAGGAGATGGATTTCATCAGTGTAATCAAACAGATAGTATCAAACTAATGTGTGATTGCCTTTGTATGAGTATGTTTGTCCATAGTTATGTATCTCCTCTGTAAAACTAAGTGACATTCCAGAGCTGAGAATAAAAAATGGTAAACTTTAACTTCGATGTGCTTTGCATAACCCAGAAAACAAAAATATAGACTCTGAAGGGAATAGAAACAATGAGAAAAACCTAAAAAGGCATTTTTGAAGTTAGTTTCTCAGAAGAAATAAATGGAAAGATAAGAAAACACCTGGATATATGATCCAGCTTATCTAGAAAGAGCATATTAATGGTCTACATTTGCATCAGAAAAATAAGTGTAGATGAATAAAACAAGAATTTATTACTGTCAGTTTTTTTTTTCTCCATCTTGACACAGCAGGGAACCGAAATGTTATGAAATGCTTTACCTTTTTGCTCTCTATCTTTTTGGATAACTGTTCTTGGCAGAAGTTTCTGTGAGTTTTATACATGATAGAGGCTGAGTGTGTCTGAAATTGATAAAGGTTCTACAGTAATGTATACTTGCAAGACAGGTTGTCTGTGAATACATTTTAAAGCAAATCTTATCAATAAAATGTCAGTGGTGTCCTGGTGTTATTCTGTACAGCCACAGCATATTCACTGCAACACCAGAAAGATACTCGCCAGGGATTCAAACTTTAAGCAGAGGCAGGGAAAATAAATATGAACACTCTACAGATTCAGATAAACAAAGTTACTTCCCTGGACATTGTAGATTTAAATAAAATTTGGAACTGAAGTTTTCATTTAGATACTGTCAGACGAATAACAAATAAATAAGTAAATAAATACAAAAATAATATTTTAAAAATCTTCAGCATGCTATTGCATACATAATGTGCAGACTGCATAGGTTTTCTTACAAAATAAATGCAATACCTTCATGCTTCTGCCTTATTTTATATTCATCATCTTTTCTTGCAAAAGCTTGTACAACAGAAATATGTATTTCAGCAGGGGACAGTTGACATTCTGCTAGTAATAAGAACAGAATAGAGGATTGTTATCTAATTTTTAAATCATTCCGGAACATTTCTGTGAGAGAGGGCTGTGTTGGAATGCAGCTAAGATTAACAACTATGCTGTAGGAGGAAAAATGTGAGGACCATCATTATTTTTAGCTAATATATAACACATCAATCAATCACTAGTCTGTTGCTGGGGGCGATATTATCTCTAGACTTGTCACTTATCCACTGGCTTTCATTTTAAAACAGTTTGAAGTTTAAGAAAAAGAATTATTAAGAAATGAATGTATTTTGCATCTTCTACTATGACTCTATGAATGCTCTAAGCAAAAGACTGCTGTTGACATTTTTCATGGGGAACTTAATGTGACAAAGCAACAGAAAACCTTGTATCTCAAGATCACCTGTTTAAGTGCAGTACGTTTGAAGCTACCTGAAATAAAACCCAGAAGTCATTTTTGAGAAAAAATATTTACATTTTTACATATGTCTGCATCAACGGCAAATGACATTACAAGTACATTTTCTGGTTAACTGGAGTATCTGGACTAATGAGTCTCACTCAAACAAGAGGAGATGTTGAAGTTCAGAGAACGGATGGGGTAAAAATAAGAAAAAGAGAAACATTGGGAGGAAATAAAACGAAGATCCACAGATGTATGAGACACACTAGTGTTTTGGATAGTAACTTGTCAAAATGTCTTAACAAGGAGTATATTGTGCCTGAGCTGTTCACTGTGTATCTGTCTCCTCAAGATCTGTCCTCTTCCAATGTCCATAAAACAAGCATTCCTCCATCAATTTCTATTGAAAATCTCTATTGAACCTGCTCTTTCGCTGTTCACGGAACACAAAAAGTTTACTTAAATTATTACTTCCCGTAGCTTGTTTCTTAGAATATCTTCTCCAAGAGATCAATTTTGACACCTCCCCAACAAAGGATGAAGAAGGTTAGGACTGGAGCTGGTCCATCATAACAGACTGTGCTAATTACAGAGCTATGGGAGGTAACTGCATTTATTATCTTTGTGGGTAACTGTGGCTGTGTGATCAAGAAGTACAGAAGCCACATAGGCCAAGAGAGAGCAGATGTTAGCAATTCGTCTTGTCCGATGGGAAAGATCCTGTCTTGAGTGGCTGCTCTCAGAATTATTCCTGGTTTGCTTTTGTTCCTTCATCCAACATGTAGCAAATAAAAACTCCGTCAGCATCCCAGGAAGCAGAACATCACTTACTGAGCAAGTGCTGCTATCAGGCAAATGTGCAAATAACAGAACTCTGGCTTCCAGCTTTGGGGAGTGCAGTCCCTGCAGGAGACATCATTTCAGGAATGCTCTGCTCTTCCACATTTCCTTATTGATTGGTTTGGGCATCCCAGCACTTAGTGTACTGGCAGCTGTCAATCTCACCTTGCTCCAAACTGAAATTAGCTTTGCAAATTCTGGTTTTGGAGACAGGCTCTGAGGCTGGGGCTTTTGTATGCCACATGTCACAACACTCAGCTTCTTTCATTTGAGCAAGATTTAAATTATGCTCTTGTTATACCACTTTTTTTTTTCCTCAAACTCACATACACAACTTTGGACAGAAAAACTAATTTTATAATCTGTTTTAAAGGTCTTTTTTCAGCATTTGAGGTCGCGCCCTAGAGAAACTGTGGTTCAGTGAAAAATATACAGCTATACACATGTATGCAGAAAGTCTCCATCTTGACTGAGTTATTTAAAATATTAATACAATAAACACAGAACATTAAAAATGAAGCCGGCATCATTTGGGGCTATCTTTGCATATTTTATAGCTAGATACATACTTCGCTCAGGCAAGACCGTCTAAAATTCATTAAAATCCTCATTTACTAGCAGGAACTGTTGCACTCTTAGGACATCAAATAAACAAAGAAAAACACCCACACCCGCTTATTTAACACAGCATAGAAGAGGAATGTCTCCCAGCATGAAATGTTTCTCATCTGAGTTACCATATGCCTCCTACTCCTTATTCCATTTCTCCATCTCCTCTAGCATAAACATTTCCATCCATTAACAACCTTTCAAATTCTTTACAGTTTAAATATTGTATAGCAACACATGTAAACAGAAATCTATGTTACTTTTATTGCACTCTTGGTACAAATTCACAGCACCTGACAGCAAAATCTCAGCTCAGTATAGGAAATACATACCTGCTCAGCTGCAAAATTTTTATATGCGACAAATCCTGTCAAATGCTATATAAACCTCTACATTAAGGGAGCAATATTATGCTAGAGCATTTCCTCTGATTTCTCTTCCTAATTTCCTTCAAAGCCACTCTGATATTTAAAAAAAAAAAAAAAAGAAGTCAGGTGTAGAAAGAAACTGTATTAACTACCTACTATCTTAAATGCAAAATAAGAGCAGCTACAAAACATTCCTGGGCTTGACAGGCTGGACCATAGCCAATAAAATGAATGAAGTCCCATTAAAGTCAATGTGGCCGATTCCTTCCCAGCACCCAAGTAATGGAGAGAAAATAGGCAAACTGCTGTTTCAGAAACCTGTTAAGGAGGCACTAAAAACCTGAATCTGTGTCGAGATTATAGGGTGTATGGTGTAAGGGGGGTTTTTTTGTAAGGATAGTTTTCAAAAGAAGATTTCTTTTTCTAATAAAAACTTTTTGTATTCCTTTTCTCAAGAATTAAAACCACAAACCCTAAATTTTTGCTTCTGATCTGTTAAAGTCCAGTCACAGTGCAACTGATCCAGAAATTGTCTTTCGTGTCAGTTCAGAATCAAGCAGCATCTCCTCTGCCACTGACAATGAAGTCAGTACAAGGCATGGGGTGGACCCTAGAGAATAAGCTCTCCACCACTGATTTCTGAAGATGATGCTACCTGGTTCGTGTCAAATGAGCCATCATGCAGAAATCTGTCTACACAGAGACAAGGAGCCTTAAAGTTAGCACCTCTCATCAGAAAGTGAAGCTTAATATTGTGACAATCAAGCAGTATAAGAAGAAAGCAAAATCCAATACATTTTTAGAATGCAAAATATTTTAACTTTTTCAAGTGAATGATTGTTCTGACATTGCTGAGTCAGTGTTTTGTGTGATATCTTTCATTGTGTTTATTTAATCACAATAACTTTACATGCAAAAATAGAATAAAAAAATATATTTCTTTTAAATTCAAATTTGCTTCAGGTTCGTACCTCCAGATCACACTCAGATTTGATCCTACGATATTTAGAAATCTGTGTCATCTCACAAGCCTATTGTTCTGAAAGTGCAAAGGTTGTGAGTTTTTTTGTTGTTGTTTTTTTGGTAATGCTAAAAATGAATTTTGGATTGCATCTCTGAAATAGTCACTAAAAGCTTTGCATAAGTCTTGGCATTCGTATTGAAATGTGCGGTGTAAAACTGCATGTTTCTATTGACCTTGTCAATAATACTGATGAATAAATTAAAAAAAAACCAAATAAACCCCACAGACTTATACCTTATTCTTCCCAAAAAAGAAAATGTTTCTACTAAATTGGTAATTCATAGAAGATTGAATATTTTTTTAAAAACTTTTGGTTTCCTAGTTTATAAATGGGTATAATTAAATTTAAAGTCCAGACTATAAACAATAATTGGATCTGTAAACCTGTAATTTCCATTAAATTGTGATTCACATTTCCTTAAAACATTTTCACCATGATTTAAAGACTCATTTTATTTTCAGTTTCCACAAGTCCCCAGCAAATTTCTATCAACTAGCATAACAAAGAGCTCACAAAAATAAAAATTAAAAAAAGAGGGAAGTCTCACTTACCCAAAGATCAGAAAGTAAGCACCAGACACTTTTCACTGTCTAAAATAATATACTGAGATCCTGAATATTTCAACTGCTGTTTTCAGCAGGATTTCTCAGTTTTGAACAGGTTTTATGCTGAGGTAGCTGTAGTCCTATCCTGTGTTAAACACAGTAGCACAAAGCAGTAGTGGATTTTCTCTTGAGCCTCCAGTATAAGCAGAAACGCAAAAATGACGCTCAAACCCAATCACTATAAAGTGTCATAAAATAGTTTATTGAGAATTAGGGGCAAGAAGAAGAAATGGCAAAAAGTGACGTATAGGGAAAGATGTGTCATTGCAAAAGGCAGTGAAGACCTGCACCCTGGTATCACTCCCATCGCTGCTGTGGAACCATTTGGCCACCACGGACAGCAAGGAAGAAGCTGGGCCAGAGAACCCCTGGATAAATCAAGGTGATTTGGGCCCTCTTGACAACATCTGAGTTAAGGCGAGTCAACTTTAGTGTGATTTTAATTAATAAAAAGTGAGTAGTTGCTGAGTTCTAACATCCTCTAAACCATATGGAGTGGCTTGGCATAACTTTTCGTAGGATTTCCCTCTGTGAAATATGTGTGCAAATGGAGTATATGTATTGTACTCACAGGATACATGCTTCAGAGTGAATCTCCACCTGCACTGTGCACCTTGCAAAGCCCAAATGCAATGTCTCAGTGGATAGCTGCTGTAAAATTTATTGACCTGGATCATAATTTGTCCACGACTTCCAGGACATGTGGAAGATATCAGGTTTCAGTAGTCTTATTACTGTTGAGGCAATCTTTTTAAAATCCTTTTGTAATATATTCTGAAAATATTATATATATCAGTGCAATCCTAAATGTAAGACTCCTATTATTATCTTCTAAGATGTAGAATAACAGAAGGGAAGCTATAACTGATAATTTGTGTCTTACATTGTTTTAAAGATTATATATAAAATATATACTATATATAAAAATATATATAATAATGAATGTATTATGTTGTTTAATAACCTGTTCATATTTATTTACTTGCTGTCTATATGGTGTGCTTGAAACAATTATTTATTTACTATTTATTTACATTTATCCCTTTTAAATTTTGAAAACTAATGGAATTAAATATGTTCCACTCTGATTTAATCAAATGCCATGTTTCTGCTCCTGTATTGCTCTCATTCACTCTGGTGTAGCTGAAGGTTAAGAATTAATGAAATCACCCTTAATGGAAATCCAGTATGAAATCAGAATAAATGTCCTTGGTTATAAACATAAAAATAAAAAGTACTCTTAACTCACTGTCACAACTTTTCTCCCATGGCAAAGAAAGAATAATCTCATTTTTCTATATGATTTTAAGCAGAATTTAAAAAAAAAACGATGATTAAATCTTCTAAATTGGATGTAATTTGCTATTTAAATGAGAATACCAACTTTAAATTATCTTTTTCAAGTTAGTGTTATATTATAGAACTTAGCATCTTATTAAAGAGAAACCTTCCCTTTAAAATAGCATAGCTTGAAAACCTTATCTTAAACCATAAATTAATATAGTACTTTGGGTTACCGAAAATGTTAGCCATTCTTTAAGTCTTAACTTGTCATTCAATTATATATTAATGAATGCCCTGTAGAATTATAGTTTATAGTTTAATGTTTACAATTTATTTTCTTGCAATAGTAAAGATCATATATTATTGAAATTACTGTTATAAAAGTAGCAAGGGAACATTAGTGGTAATACATGGCCATCTTGATGTGAAACGTTATGTAAATAAGTATATCACTTTCTTAATTTTTAAAATCAGGCAGTATTTCAGTTGAGTTTTAATTATGCAGTCCAGTTAATTATGTTCTTTATAGTGCTAATATTAGTCTGTACAATTTTACTGCAGTTATGGTGTCTCCAATTTTGCTCAGTAGTTCAATTAAGTTTTTTTTTTTAATTCTTCCATGTATGATACAACTACTATTTACAGGAATGAAATAAAAGTGTTTGCAGTAGCTGCAAAGAATGTGCACTGTAGTTCTCTGTCACTGGGCAAACCCCAATATTTTTAGTAATTTAAACAAGTCCATCCTAAACCTGTCCATCTAAATTCATGATCAAAGTTAATTACATTGCTGCAGGTTACACTTCCTGATCTCCTCTTTTCCACAGAAAATCACAAAAGGCGTGGTCTCATAGTTAAGTGTTCACTTCGACGAGGGCAAATTTTTGTTAAAAACTCTGATTAAGCTAGACTAGAAGTATTATATATGATTATTCTGATTCCTTGGTTTAATTCCAGGTGCAGTTCAAGATTCCCTATACTTAGGAGTACAATTGTACTTGAATAGTCTAAAAATACGTCTAGTAATAATCCATGGGATTGAAGAACAGTTCTGTATGATGGTGTGAAAGTATCTGTATTCTTTCTCCTAAAATTTTAGGCAAAACTTCAGACTTGGACTTCTTCCTGAAAATACCAGTTTGGTGCATTCTGTTTTACTTAGTAAGTGGATAATTCCAAACAGCGCCATTATTCAGTATAGTGTATGTTATAAAAAGCTCTAAACTATTATATACCCTGTAAGCCTTTAAACACTTACATCAGCAAATACATTGATTTTTCAAACACCATAAAAATAGGTATATGTTGGTATTGTAAATACTACAATAGATTATTTTAACAGTTCAGTGGAAACAATCTTGTGAATTGAGAACATCTGACAAATTTATCAGATTACATACAATTTCTTGTTTTGATTATGAACTGTTGATGATAAGCCTGAAGTTTTGAATGCTCTAAGTAAAAATACTCTTAGGACTGAAACTGCTTTAAGCAGGGGTTCCATTAGAACAGTAGAGAATCATTATGCTTTCCTGGTTAGCCTTATAGGCTTGGTGAAATCTCATGTTCTCTGCCACTGCACCTTACAGTGCTCAATATTTCTTTTCCAGATAGCAAAGTTGCATCTACAAAGTCAAGACACAGTTCAAGACACGCAAATATGTTTCTATATAAGGATGCTATTTGCCTGTTCTTAGGTTATATTCTATTGCCTCTGCAGTTAACATCTAGTGGCCAGCCAGTAGAGTTGTCTTTTGAGTATTGTGGATTGTATGAACTATTCAGCACCTAGTTTAAACACCTGACAACTGGAACATAAATCTTAAATGATGAATATGCCTAAAAGTACATATCTGGTGCCATCTGTGGTACCCTTGGATGTGCAACATCATCACAAACCTGGCAGATGTGGCACAGGGCTGATCTGAGATCCACATCCTCCTGAAAAGGACCTAGAGGCTTTCTGGTATCCGTGAGGCTACCTCAAAGGTTGGAAGAGATTGTCTTTAACTAACTGTAGCATACTTCTACAATATAGATAAATCAAAAACAGATGTCTCAGTTCCAGTGTGAATCCCAGTGAAAGTTTCTGACAGTAAGCACCTCAAATCTATGGCTAGACTTTAAGTCATTAGTTTGTTACATAGCTGGAATATAAGACAATATGGTTGGTTTAAAAATAAAACTTGTCCTTTCTGTGTTTACATGTACAAGTCTCAGTGCAAGTTCATATTTGTTTTAGTAATTTTGAATGACTAAGACTTCAACTGTTCTATCTAAAGGCTTAAACTCAATTAGCAACCCTAGATATGCTAAAGTAAATATTCTTGGCTCCTGTACAGAAAGTCTATATGAAAATTTTAAACATTTATCACTTACTTTTATTGTGGAGAAAGACTAAAATCTATTCTGTTAATCATGTACCAAATAAGACCAGTTACAGTAAAAGATCTGTTTAGAAGTTATATACATATATAATATTTATTATACACATATATAAATAATATATGTTTATATTATTTAGGTACCTCTGCTCATCGAGAAAGCAAGATGCCAGCTCAGGACCCTGATCTTGTAACAATGCTTTCATTCTTTGTAGATGAGGACATAGAAATAAAAGCATAGACTTGGACAAAATTAACCTTCTAAAGCAGGGCTAGTAAACATAGAGAACACCTCTGGAGATTACACCTTTGAAAAGATTCTAGTTCAAAGTAGTATTACGTTCAGTATTTCTTGTGTTCTCCTTTAGGAATGAAAGAAGTTAATGGCTTTTTTTTCCTTGACACAAGTTTCTCCCAGGATTTGACAGGATAGACCAAATATTATATTTTGAGGAAGCATATTTCAAAGATGACTCTTCTGGGATATTCTTTTTTAACTCAAAATATTCCAAATATTAGTGAAGAAAACAGAAAATTTAATGGTTGTTCCATTCCAAAGCTTCTCTCTTTGAAGTTATAAGAAAATATTTATAACATTCCAAAAACTAATAAACCATTTCTTGTGTTGCCCATTCTATCACAACTATGCCCTGCTCAGTGGATAATGGCATCCATTTCAGGCAATGGATAGAGATTTAGGAGTGAGCTGAAAGTCCAGCAGAGCAGCACAGGCAAGATGAATCACCTTCTGGAGGGGTACCTCTGTCCTCATATCAGTAACAACTGGCTTAGATTCTTAATCATAAGCCAGCTGAAATGCAGATTCAACTCTTACTATTTATCCTGATCAACCTAGGGTGAGTTTGAGCTTTTAATAGTAGTAATATCCAGTTACCATACAAATATGAGCCTTCTCTTCCTAGAATTTCTCAGATTTGAAGACCGCACTAAATATTAAAAGGGGAATGACTCTGAGAATCATAGAATACTTTGGATTGAAAGGGACATTCAAAGAACATAAGTTTCAAAATCTCCAAATTGGGCGCGTCTTCGACTAGACCGGGTTGAACAGAGCTCCATGCAACTTGACCTTGAGTGTTCCCAGGGATGGGACATCTACGAACTCTTTGGGCAATCTGTTTTAGTGTGTCACCACCCTCATCACAAAAAAATTATTCTTTATACCTAGTCTGAATCTACACTTTTCTAGTTTAAAGCCATTAACCCCTTGTCCTGTCACTACAGGTCCTATGAAAATGTCAATCCCCATCTCTCTCATAAACTCCCTCAAAGTATTAAGAGGCTGTGATGAGGTGTCCCTGTAGAAGAGCATTCTCTACTACAATGTTATATTGAGCATGATAAGAATAAATATGAATGCTTTTAATTTCAGTAGTCCAGCCTTCTGGGTCATACAGGACATTTAATGTTACTTTGCTTGTGGAAAGAGTCAAAATCTGTTAAATATCTGACAATGTCTTATTTTCTGCCTGAGTAAGATTTTGAACCAAGAGTAACTATTGTCACTGAAAGTATCTCTCTGCATTTGGAGAAAGTCTTTCAGAGATTAATAGCTTGTCGCAAAAAGCTCACTCTGGTAACGCTGATCTATAAAATCAGATGTTCCAACCTACGGGCACATTTCACGCTCAATATCAAGTGTATATGCACACCTGACAGGCCCATGTAACAGTATGGAGAATATCTATATTTTAAAAGAATCTATGAAGGATGAGGAATTAGTTATTGTAGTGGATTGACCTTGGCTGGACATCAGGTGTCCTCCCAAGCTGCTCCATCTCTTCCCTCCTCAGCTGGACATGGGAGAGAAAATATAACAAAAGGCTCATGGGTCAAGATAACGACAGGGAAATATCATTCATCAGTTACCATCATGGGCAAAACAGTCTCAGCTTGGAGGAAAACAGCTTCATTTATTGCCAGTCAGATTTGAGTTAAATAATGATAAATAAATCCAAATCTTAAAAACACTTTCCCTCCACCCCTGCCTTCTCTCTGGGCTTAACTTCACTCACAAATTCTCTCCCTCCTCCCCACCAGCAGTGCAGGGGTATAGGGAACGGGGATTGTGGTTAGTTCATCACACATTGCCTCTGCCATTCTTTTCTTCTGAGGGAGGGGACTCCTCACACTCTTCCGCTGCTCCAGCATGGGGTCCCTCACACAGAAGACAGTCCTTTATGAGCTTCTCCAATGTAAGCCCTTCCCACAGGCTGCAGTTCTTCTGTAATTACTCCAGCATGTGTCCCTTCCATGGGGTGCAGACCTGCAGGAACAGGCTGCTCCAGTGTGGGTCCNCCTGCCTTCTCTCTGGGCTTAACTTCACTCACAAATTCTCTCCCTCCTCCCCACCAGCAGTGCAGGGGTATAGGGAACGGGGATTGTGGTTAGTTCATCACACATTGCCTCTGCCATTCTTTTCTTCTGAGGGAGGGGACTCCTCACACTCTTCCGCTGCTCCAGCATGGGGTCCCTCACACAGAAGACAGTCCTTTATGAGCTTCTCCAATGTAAGCCCTTCCCACAGGCTGCAGTTCTTCTGTAATTACTCCAGCATGTGTCCCTTCCATGGGGTGCAGACCTGCAGGAACAGGCTGCTCCAGTGTGGGTCCCCTGCCAAGTCACAAGTCCTACCAGCAAATGTTTGGGATCCTCTTCCCACTGGCCCACAGGTCCTACCAGAAGCCTTCTCCAGCACAGGCTTCCCATCAGATCACAGCCTTCTTCAGGCATCCTCCTGCTTTGGCATGGGGTCCTCCATGGGCTGTAAGGGGACATCCTGCCTCACCATGGTCTGTACCAGTGGCTGCAAGGGGAATCTCTGCTCCAGCGCCTGGATCACCTCGTCTCTCTCCTGCTTCTGTGAC
The DNA here is from genome assembly GCA_013397755.1 of Cnemophilus loriae. Classification (NCBI taxonomy): domain Eukaryota; kingdom Metazoa; phylum Chordata; class Aves; order Passeriformes; family Corvidae; genus Cnemophilus; species Cnemophilus loriae. The sequence goes on from VZTF01008130.1 coordinate 1,900,416, forward strand.
GTTGGTGTCTGCACAGCTCTTTCTCTCACATATTCTCACTTGTCTCTTCTTTGGCTGCAGNAGTCACAAGTCCTACCAGCAAATGTTTGGGATCCTCTTCCCACTGGCCCACAGGTCCTACCAGAAGCCTTCTCCAGCACAGGCTTCCCATCAGATCACAGCCTTCTTCAGGCATCCTCCTGCTTTGGCATGGGGTCCTCCATGGGCTGTAAGGGGACATCCTGCCTCACCATGGTCTGTACCAGTGGCTGCAAGGGGAATCTCTGCTCCAGCGCCTGGATCACCTCGTCTCTCTCCTGCTTCTGTGACGTTGGTGTCTGCACAGCTCTTTCTCTCACATATTCTCACTTGTCTCTTCTTTGGCTGCAGTTGCTGTTGCACAGGTTTTTCTCTCCTTCTTAAATCTGGGACCTGACCTTGGCCAGCAGCAGGTCTGTCTTGGAACTGGCTGGTGTTGGCTTTGTTGGGCATAGAGGAAAATTTTAGCAGCTTCTTAAAGAAACTGATGCCTTTTTCGGGGCTACCTAAAAACAGAGGTCAGACAAGATTAAGAGAATAAAAAGCAGATATATTTAATGAAGGGCCTTCATTAAGGGCATTCATTAAGGGCACATTAAGGGCAGATGAAGCCTCCCCAAGGGCTACACCCAAAATGGACTGGTCACGGGTTTTCACACTTTTATAAGTTTGGTCCATTTGCATATTGGGGGTTAATCTCCCAATTACAGTTTCAGGTAATGAAGTCATTTTCCCCCAAGTTTGCTCCCCCCCAGCTCACTATTGTTAACGTGTCTCAGGGCCTGAAACAGTAAGGTGTCCTTGATTCTCAGGCCTACCCCCATTTCCCCCCTGCCACTAAAACTTTGCCACTCAAACTCAATACAGTTTAATAAGCATTTAATGAAATTGTGATAACTGTATTCAGTTTGTCTTTAGGAATTTGGTCTAACCTAGACAAACAGGCTACTCCAGAGAATACTGTCTTTCTTTTATATATTTATCATAGGATAAGGTGAATTGTCCCTTAAAATCTTTCATTGTTGATTTCAGAGACAGCCTAAACAACTAATTTAGGTTAAGAGATTTACCTTCTAGAAGCCTAAAGTAATACTGGATTAATCTCACTCTATTTGACATGGTTGGCATGAAAATCAACATATTCATCAAGTACGATTACAAATTAAATTTTTATCTAACAAGGTCATTAGCCTTAGTGAAATTGGTTTTTTTTCCAGAGGAAAATACTATTGACAAGTTTTAGAAAATGATACAGATATTCATGCCACTATTTAACTCTCCCAATTCCAAGTTATATTGGTATGCATTTTTACACTATGACTGACCTGATTTGAATTTTTTAATAATGCGTAACCTGTTTTATCCAAAAGCCGATTGTGATACAGCTACACAAAGGTAAACACAAACAAAATTTTCAAGTTCTTAATTCAAAAAGAAGGGGTTTGTAATTATTAAAAAACCAAATTTCCTAGTGAACTAAGAATTTAAAGGTGGGAGTTGAACCACTGATTTCAACAGGGCCAACATGTTTAACCAGAATAACAATTAAATCTAATGAATGGGAACAGATTGTTCTTCCGTAAGTTTGGATTCCTGTAATTCTGACATAATGCTATAGTATCTGAAAGGACCAAATCTACTGCTCACTAACATGCTTTTGTCATTTGCGTGCTGACAAGTTCCTCTGTGGTGTGAATACTCGTTACTTTGCTATCAGCCGTCAGTCCTGTCCTTTGACTGGAGCTGTGACTTAGTCATTATCTTTTACAGAATATTTCTTAATGAAAAAAGTCAAAGAGTTTTCTGAAAACTTTTAATAGCCTGCATTGTACAGATAACTGTTAGGAAGTGTTGTCACCTACTTTCTATCTACTGTTAAAACACTGGCTTTCTAAATTACTTTTATTATTTGTGTGACTGCATAAGCTTTTCTCAGGCCCATGGCATATCACATGTCACTGAACTTGGTTTATTATATAAATAAGGCATACAGCCTACTGCAGACTACATCTTACGCTTTTTCACTTTTCCACACACAGTATCCAGTACTTTTAATGATATCCTTAGAGAGCTAGTCAAAGAGATTGGGGGTAGAAATGTGCTAGTGAGTAGAGGTTCAGCTGAAGCTCAGAAGGCATACAGGGTAGGATTTGTGGTATTTTTTTTGCTGGTCCTCCCTCAACAACTCTCTCTTCAGAGTAATGAGGTGAGCATCAAATCCTGCCTTGCATTTGACAGACATGTAAAAAGTCTCTCTTGGGCTGAAAAATAGAATCAAGAAGAGACAAAAGAAATGGCAATACAACAAACATGTTTGTAATCACTGAGTCACCCTGGTCATATCTGTAAAGCAGAATGAAAATAGAATAAAGGATTTTAAAAAATAATTTATTTTTCACATTTTATTCATTTTGATCAAGTTTGCTCCTTGTAGGAAGTGTTACTAAAGTTCCACAGAGTTCCACTGCTTTTGTGTGCATATATTTCTTCTTTTTCCTCTACCGGATCACGGCCACAGAGAAAGAATTGAAAAACAAATACAAGATAGTTGTATGTCTGTAGTGTGTATATACAGGAGAATATACTAAATTATGAACATAGTGCTGTCTCAAAACATTCAATTACCCTGTAAAATACCTAATGGGACCTACAGTAGAAATTTATATGGTTTGAAAATAGTCATTATCTATGACTCTGGAGAAGAAGCAATATATCTGAATCTGAACTTAAATACAAATCTAGAAGCCTACTTTTGAAGAATTTGAGGGAATACCTGTGCCTTAATACAGACTTAAATATCCAGCCTCAGTACTGAAAATGTGAATTTAGCACATTATGGACATTAGTTTATCGAAAATCGTAATCAAGTATCAAGTTGTTTACATATTTTCAGATATTTAATTAGCTCAGATACACAATGGATTTGATGTACAAACCACTCTGAATACACTGAGTCAACAGTGATAGAATAGCAACTATGACTAACATCCTCCAACAAGCTGTTTATATCTACCAAAGTAATTTTACAAAGGAGAAATATAGATATTTCAAAAGAATTCTTCCTCAGTCTGATTGTCTTCTGCTTTGAAAGTAAACACATTATGATTGTGTAGCATCTGGAGCCTATTATATTTTAATTATATTTTATACAAGTGATGGTTTCCCTTAAAAATGTACTTGATAGATCGCTATTTCTTATTTATTCTGCACTGATCATTGTAGGTTTGGCTTTTTTCATTTTCAGACCCAACTAAATAATACCAGTAGGGAAAGATGATAAAAGTGGTGATGAGAAGTCTCAGAGGCTCAATTTAACATCGTGATTACATTATATAATATTCACTGAAAGAAAATCCACGTAAACATACGAAACAGCAAAGTCATTTGGATACTGACAGAGAGAAGGCTCAAAAGACTCTGGGCAAACATTCAACCATGGTGGAGACAGAAACTGCAATACAGAATTTCCAGTTAGCCATTGCAAAAGACTGCCAAAGGAAGTGAGAGGCTCTCATTTCTCCAAGTTTTCATATGCTTTCTGGAAGTCTTATAATAAAAATATCATTCAGTCCAAGATCTTGAATGGTCTCCACTGGCCCTGTATTTATGAAATTACAATTGCACAATCATTTAAAATAACCATCAAAAGAAACTTTATGGTTTATCCCCACTATGGAATAAAAGCATTAAGATAGGGAAAAAAGAAAATAAAGATCACTATAAAACAAATACTCCTGAAGGGACTTACACTTACTAATGTATGTTGAATATCACCACCAGCTACAATAGAAGGAATAGTTATCAGTTGAATGAAAGTTAGGTTAACAACACAACCTCCTGCAAACTTTAATGATAGCATAGATAGGTTTCCTGTATTCCTGTGATCTACTTTTTGTTTCAACAGCAGGAGGCTTCAAAAATCTCCTTGAACCCAGTACTGATATTTAGATATTTCCAGCTGAGTATGTAATCTGAAAGGTCTACAACTTTGTCTGAGTTTAATGGAACTTGCGGAGTTTTTTCTGGTCTGAATGGAAGTCTCCTGGATGCACACTGGTCTAGAAGGACAAGGTCCTCTATGTGGTCTAAAACTTAATTGCAATTTGGGTGCTTTTCACCAAATACCTCCACCTATGTGATGCATCATTAACTTCTAAAATTAGTGAATGAATTTGCCTTCTTAGTATCTATGGCAGTGCTAAGAGAATCTGTTTCCTCCTTCTTGCAGTAATTTGAGAAACAAAACTGAAAAAAAAAAGAATGAAGTGGAACAGAGGATTTTTTCCCCTGACCAGTCACATTGTCAGACTCCCCTTCTATTGATATATTCTCCAAGAAGGATGTTCCATGTCCAGGTGGGAAATGGGAATTGTGGTTTTAAACCCTCATCCCAAGTGCAAAAATGAACAATGGTTCACATTTCTTGGTAGTGAGCTCTACCTTTAACCAACCCAGCAGCAAAATCATACTGTCTATCTTAGAAATAAATGTACCACACAAGGAGAAAGTTCCAGCCTTTTTCTGGTGCTTTTACTCTCTTATACACAGATTTAGACACAGTCTCCTCAGAACATTGCTTTTCTGCTCTGAGCCTTCAGTAATATTGATCCCATAGTCAGGGAACCCATAGAGACAAAGGAGTAGTATATTTGGTGTTAAATGTTTAATATATTTGCCATATCATTACCACTCCCTAAAAGCAATCATAATACACTGGGAAAATTAAATAACAGCACACAAAGGTAATTTTTAAGATGCCTTAAGATTATTTTCATTTATTTTGTATACTTATCTATCTACTCGAGTGTCACCATAAAGAATAGCTCCTCAATAGGTTTGAAGAGGAGTCATGCATGTAACTCCCTGCTGCAAGGGACAGAGGCACCCATTTGTCGACCCAATCAAACATCTGAAGATTTGTTGCCTACCTGGGTTCATTCCTTTGACTATTATACCCTACTCTTATTCCCTGTGGGCATAAAGGATACTGACAAAGAAAAAGTGAATGGCATCAACAGACACTACAGAGCTCTGGGGCTAGTAGTCAAGGGTCTGAGGGCTCAGGTGGTGTTTTCCTCAATCTTGACATCCACAATAAAGAGTGTCAGTAGAGCATTAACAGGACATGTCTGTCCATGAGGTTTTGGGTTCTATCATCCTCAGGAATTTAAACCAAGAATGATAGAAAGGGGACAGAGTAATCAGCAGTCTTGTGAGGGAGTGACGGACAGCGTCCCTGAGAAAAGGTTGTTGGTGATGTGACAAAAAGAGATTACAAAATCAACAAAATAGGTGGTGGTCAGTGGCACAAAGCCTATTTGGAAGCCAGTAACTAGTGGTGTACCCAGGGGCCAATAGTGGGTGAAATCCTGTTTAACATCTTTTTTAAGGGTGGGGATAGGAAAGCAGAGTGTACCGTCAGCAAGTGTGCTAATGATCCAAAACTGTGATGAGTCACTGATTTGCCAGAGAGTTGTGCTGCCATCCAGAGGGTCCTCAAAAGGAGAAATTAGCAGACAGGAAGCAATCTCATGCAAGTCACAAAGAAAGGTAAAAGAATCCTTTACCTAGGAGGAAAACCACCATGAACATGTTGGAGGCCATCCATCCTGACAGCAGCTTGGCAGAAAAGGACCCCAGGGGGTCCTGGTAGGTACCAGGTGGAACGTGAGCTACCAATGTGTCCTTGTAGCACAGAAGCCTAATAGTGTCCTGGGCTTCATTAGAAGTGTTGCCAGCAGGTCAAGGGGAATGATTCTTCCCCTCCATTCACAGTGCTGAGGCCACACGTGGAGTATTGCATCTGCTTATGGGCTCCCCAGTACAAAACAGACATGGACACGCTAGAGAGAATTCAATGAAAGGACAAAAAGATGATTAAGGGACAGGAGCACCTCTCCTATGAGGAAAGGCTGGGAGTATTGGGACTGTTCAGCTCGGAGAAGAGAAAACCCTTGGGAGATATCATCAGTGTATAAATGTCTGAAAGGAGTGTGCAAAGAGGACAGATCCAGGATCCTGGCATCCTGTGACAGGACAAAAGGTTAAGGGCAAAAATTGAATACTGGAGGTTCTCTCTGAACATCAGGAGACACTTTTTTTTACTGTGAAGGTGACTCAGCACTAGCATAGGTTGCTAAGAGGGGTTATGGAGTCTCCTTCCTTGGAGTTATTCAAAAGGCACCTGGAAAAGATCCTGGAAAACTGACTCCACGTGATCCTTCTTGAGCAAGCAGTTGGTCCAGATGGCCTCTAGAGGTCCCTTCCAACCACAGCCATTTCGTGATTCGGTGATTCTGTGAAATGTGGAGCAGCTTTCTCGGTTTGGACAGGGAAATTAAATATATCTATTACTACACAAATGAACCCTACCTTCACTGGTCCATCCTTGTCCTAAATCTTTTTTTTATTCAACGTAAGGAATGAACACATAGAGCAAAGAAATAAACCCCCTGGTCTCTCCCTCCTTCCCATTCTTTTATGCATTAATAGCTTACACAGGAAGAAAAGCTTTAATTTTAATATTAGATAAGACAAATTTGAATTTGAACTGCAATGTAAAATCAACAAGCTACTATATATTTGTATTTCAATGGAAAAAATAATAAAATCTAGAGGTAAAGACTAGAGTTAAAGGTTATGATCAGACAAAACTATTAAACTACTCAGGTACCTTTTCTAATTATAGTTCCTTAGATACTCAAAACGGCGGGGAGAGGTTGAAGCTTCCCTGTTTCTCCTGCAATATGTTGCATTCAATTAGTACCTTTTGCGAAACTGTCACTTTGCATTCTCGGTTTCAGATGCTCAGATAGTCTGCATGCAGATGGCAGATTAAGACCTTCATAAAGTTAATCATATGAAGGAGGAGGGAAAAAGTCTCCTAGAGACTGAGTTGAATATGTAAATATAGAAAAACATAATTTGCTTTGCATGAAATTGAAACCTTTTTACTTTAAGGAAAACTCTCAGAAAAAGTTTAATATTTCAGTAAGTTTCTCACAAATTATCTACATTTTGTTTAAAATAAAGGAAAGCACTTGAGGGTCATGACATTCACAGTGTTTCAATTTACTCTAGCATCAATAATTTTTTGAATTCTTGCAAAATGTCACGTAATGCACACATAATATCATACTGGTAAACCAATAGTGCTAATACTTATGGCTGTCAGGAAATTTCACATTTAGTTGCCAGTTCCTTTTTAACTACATGTACAGTTTATTATAAAATTGAAGGTATACATTATAAAAATTAATAGTGAAATGGGATTGTGAAAAGTACATAAAAATATTGAATATTCTTAGATTTTGTGTATTTAACACTAGTTTCATATGGAGCCCAAATTTGATAGTAAGATGCTGGTATTTATCAGAGTAGAAATTTATTTTCTTTACATGTAATGTGGGATATAAACAATTTTGTTCATTTATAGATGTAATATGTAAATTTTAAGAATTTCCTAAATTAAAGCCAAACTTAGTACTATCTAATGAGCCTAATTCTTAAAACATCACAAGTCCAGGAGGGATTAAGTAGTAACACAAAACAATGATGTTCAATAAGCTATGTATATTTAACTACATAACATTCATGAATATACAAAAATGTGCATTCAAAATTTCTTACGGACCAATTTTAACACCTAACCCAGTCAGAAAAATTATGTTAAAAAACAGTCTTAGAATTACAAGAATTATCCATATTTGTACCTCATTTTCTTCTGCATAGTTTAACGGTTATAAAACTGTTTAGATAGACCATGAACATCAAACTCTGGACAATCAAATATAGTGCAATATTTTTTGTTTTGAATAAATATCAAAGCTAGGAAAAAATGTAAACCAAATGGTCCTTTATGCTGAGCACCGTAATTGAATACTAAGACAAATTAGTATAAACAGCAACATAATCAGGCATTCTATATTGATGCACATTTCTTTTAATATCCTCTCACATGACTACCAGTGTTAATCCATGCAGCTTTTCTGCTTTCACCACCACTACTACTACATCAACATGTCACCTAAATAACTGCAATTAAGCGTTCTCTGTAGCTGCTGATTACAGGATGCTGATGAACATTCCCAGTGGATTTAGCAGACTCTTTCATAACAACGACAATAATCATCTCATATTATAATGTCTGTGCATCTGAAGACTTCTTAAATAATCTAAAATTTTAATTGTACAGACCGTTGATTAATTCAGCCTAAAGTTCAACAGGAGCTTAATCAAAAAGGTTCAAGTATCACATCACTGACATCTATTAAGCAATATGATAATATCCATCCTAGGAAATAAATACTTAAGCTACTTGGTCTTTTAACCAAAGTAAACTTTTACAAAGGTCCACTGCCCTCTTGAAAAGAGCATTGGAACTTCTTTTGTCAATTTCTATTGCAAGGAAAGAAACAATTTTTTTCTTTCTTTTCAGTGAGGATTTCTTCATTTTGTTGAATTCCTTGTCACTTTGCATTGAGAATAATGACTTTCTAAAAGCCAAAATGCAGAATTTCGATGTCTCAAATAAAACTGTTATTATCTTTATGGTTTTGAAAACTAATGGATCATATTTTTTAACTGAAACCAAGTGAATTCAATTGTGCAGTTCTCACCTGGACCAGTGTACTGTCTGCGATGATCTCTAAACTCCTTACAAACTGTATATATTACATTATATTTTCTTCCTTTTATTCCTGCATAGAAAAAGTATTCCATGCAAGGAGGGGGAATCCCTTTGGTTTATCCCATCACAGATGGCTTTTGAGGCTACATTCCTTTGAATATGTGTACATCAGCAGAAAGAATTTTTTAAATTTTGTTTCCTAATTGTGGTCCATGTTCCACACAGTCAAATCCTTTGCTGAATCACATACAAAAATGCAATCTACGACAGCTTTCTCTAAAATCAGTAAGGGACATGCATATTAACATGAGGTTCATATGTCAGGAAAGACTAGACTAGAACCTGTGCTGCTAATTTCTGGCAGTTTTTAGAAACGAGCATTCATTTCCACCTTTCCCCTCAAATGCTGCAGGACATATCACTTCTTAGCATAACTGCCTTCTGAACAATCTGCCTCCTCATTCTTATTAGGTTTTTTTGATATATATACAGCATTATTTTGTTAGCCTATTTAAAAAAAAATACATTTTTACTCCTTTCATGCTTAGATCAAAAGCTTATTTCTCCATCTACCTCATCTGTTGCTCAGAATGTCCACCTTTTTCAACAGTGGAAAGCAAAATATTCTTGAGGCAAAACAGCTATGTAAGCATTCCAGAAATTGTCCTGGATTAATAAGGTATAATTCCATTTGAATTAATGAAACTTTGCTAAGTCTGGGAGTGTCTTTGTTGAGATATATTCTCCAAGTATTCATTTTGACTACATTGCTTCTTGGAACCTAAAGGACTATAAAAAAAGTAAATGTGTAAGACCCACACTCACATGAAATACATGTCTTTGTTGGTTTGTATTTGCTGTGAAAGACAGTAATTTTCTTCATTGCAGTTTCTTGATACAGCATCAACAAAAACATTTATAGCTTCTTAAAAGCTTTCTCTAAGAAAAATAGTTCTCAAACAGCACAATAAGCCACCTAAGGTATACATCTAAATATGGATACACATATGCATATGCATATAATATGTATGCACACATGTATTTATATATAGTCTATGAGAGACTGAAATGTTAAATGTTCGTGACTCAAACAGTAAGCCATTTGCAAAACCCGCAGGTTCTTTTCTCAGGCCAGGTTTCCAACGTGCAGCTGAAGGGAAGGATGGGTGGGGGTGTGGTGGTGAAACCTCTGATCTGCATAAGAACAGCCCAGATGCAGCAGGGGTGAGCACCTGTCAGTGGAGGATGACCAAGCCCAATAGACCTTTATATAGCACCAAGTTGGGTTTTGATTCTGATAAGGGAAAAGGCTGATAAGAGCAAGATCATGTTTTTTATCATGTCAGTATCCTCTCTCCTGATAAGGTTCAGATGTAAAACTCCACCCCCACCCCTGAGAGGGGAATGAGGACATTCACACATAGGTCTTAAGGTATCTATCCCTTTTGATTAGACATAACTGGCTCAACTACACCAGCATAAGAAACAGGGGTCATGTCTTAGAAGGAATCATGAACCATCAAAGACTTCTGAAGTGCCCCCAGACTCATTTCTGGGGCCTTCTACCACAGGACCATGCATGATCCAGAGTGTTGAATGAGACAGTGTAAAATTCCCCCCCAGGGAAGATACCTGGGCATTCCTACCTGAACCCGAGTATATATTGCCCACTAAACCTTATTTTTCATGGGCTTCCCCCACCCTCAATGGATCAAGACTGTGACCATCACTTCAAAGAGCAGACATCAAAACTGCAGCAATCAAGTCTTACCTCTGGATAACGGGCAGTGACATCTTTTGTCTCCACTATCTACTCTTATCCCTTCTTTTTCTTTCTTTTCCTTATGTATTTTCTTAACAGGTATTTTTATACTTTTATATTATTATATGGCTATAGATAATAAGCAAAATGGCTATAGAGCTCCTTTCCATTGCAACCAAATTGCTATTAAAATAAACTCACCACATATATATATGTATAAACACCAGTCATTCAGTGTTGCTTCACTTTAAACCACCCCAAGGGATCTATTAACAAGAACCTCAGTTAGCCCTCCTCTGATGGGTCGTAACATACACATATTTTTTGGTCAGGTGAATTAACCATGGTTGGGTATTTGAAAGTACAGGAGTAGAAATGAAGCAACTCCTATGCTTGGGTCATTCATAGGATCTGGCTTTAATGGTGTTTCCAAAGTGTCTTTGTCATACCTTCCCATCCAATTCAAAATGCATTAGCAAAAAGACAATATTATTTCAACAGGGGAACAAAACTCCACTTTACAAACACGATCTCTAAGTCCTATGCTGACAAGAGTTTTTGAGACGGATAGATGGAAGGAGTTAGGAAAATTAATAGATTCTATCCTAAAGCAAGAAATAGTACTGATTCTTTAAATCAAGTTATTTTCAGATGTGTTCTCTTGTTTCCTGCATTACTTTTGCTCCTCAGTCTTGGGATGCTCTGGCCTTCTCTGACCGTTACCGTTGAAAGCTTTTTTGAGAGGTTCTGTTGACCTTTAAGTTCCAGGCAGCAGTTAAGTTTACCTATGGTAGCATATCCATATGAATAGTCTGGGAGAAAAACAGGTCATTTTTGCCCTTTAATTCCCCATAATACAAGAGAAAAGAGTAAGCGTGGAAGGAAATCAATCGTAACTTATCCCTTGACGAATATCAGCAAACACTGTGTCACAAAACCAATGTGAAGAAATGGAGTATGGATTTTCTGCTGACATTTGTAAAGTGTTTGTGTCAAAGTATTTTTCTAATATAGCAAAGGTTACAGTTTAACAAATTAAAGCACATGTTTCTTTTGAACTGACATGCTGGTCATTTAGGTTAATTTAAATGGCTTGTGTTTTTCTAATAGACTCTCAACCTAACCTACCGTGATTATGGCCAGTGTTTGCATTAATCTGCCATAAGTAATTGCTTTTTCATCAAAATGAGCTGAATGACAACAATGTGATAGTCCATGACTTTATCTAATATGATTTGGAGGAAATACTATATGCCATTTAAAAATGTGCCCAGAAGTGAATTTGCATTGCAAAAACCTAGGCAATGATTTAGGTTTAATATCTCTAATTTCTGTGTGCTAAAGTGCTCTTTGATATTACAGGAATTCTTGAATAAAATAGCTATTTTCATTTGAGTTATAGCTTCTGTTGCCAAATTTCCTATGAAAGACGGAGCCTGTCTTTGTTCTTCTCATCTCCGTGACTGAATTTACTTTAAATTAGTTTATATATATAAATATATTTATCACTTTTGAATTATAGTGTGGCAAACTATAAGTAAGACATCATAAATGCAAAGTGGTAATTGGATTGTCATATATTATGTCAGTAATGATCATCCTAGGAAATTAATTCCACTTTTACTAAGAATTGAACACCAAATATAATTTTGCAAGTCTCTTCTGTGTGCTACTCACAGAGATTTTTTATTTACATATACGTCTCTTGAGAAAATCCTTCATAAATGTCATATCATTACAAAGATATGTTCTATGTTTTATGTGTGATTCATGAAAATATTTTGATTTCCTAGAAGACTGTTCAGTACTAGTGCTAATGCATTCCTTTGTACGAAAAATACTCAGACTTTTTTTTATTAAATAACAAATATCATGTTAGAAGAAGTATGTTTTTCAAATTATAGATGTACATTTTCCAAATCATCATTTTCCAAATGGTTGAGATTATTTGATGTCAAAGCCATAGAGTGGATTCTTATTTTTTAAGTCTGAAGATTGCAGTGAGATGATAAAAGAAGGAAATTTAGTATTAAGGTGTGGTCTAACTGGTCCCTAACAGGAATGGTTTCACTCACAGTATTTGTTGACTGTAATGCTGGCAACTTTAAGTGACAATCTTTAAATTATTTACAGTGCTACATGTGATGAAAATGGTTTTTAGTTTTCCATTGCCATTGGTGTCTGGAGAAAAATAATGAAATATGAGTTTCCCAAGATTTCAACATTTAACTAAAACCTTCACAGATTTTGCCTAAGTGCACATACATGCACATAAAGAGTACTGTGAACGGTGTAGGAAAGGCCTCTCAAGAAAATGAACAGTGTTGAAGAGCATAAAAAAATTCTATCTATTTCTGAGGCTGGACTCTCTTATAAGGTGAGGTGGGACCTTGTGTTCTCAGGATTCCTTCACAGATGAAGAGCGCAGCAGAAGCCTGCTTCATTCCGTGTGTAAATTACATGATCAACACTTGTGCAAAGTGTCTCTGCATAATATAGCAAATAGAATGCCTTTTTAAAGAATGGTTTCCATATTTTCTTCTGCTGAATATAATACTAAGAATCAACCACTATGATAAATATTATAGACCTCACAATACCCCTAAATATCAAGAACATGCAAAGAATCAACCTACTGCATAATAACAATCAATTACTTAACAGTGTGAGCTAATTTGGACTTGTGGGTGTCCTTTACACAATTCTTGCTTAGGAGCAATAAACTCTAAGACATGGCTGTGTCATCTCCTTGGGCTTATAACAAAAAGTGAAAACTCTGAGATTGGATTCATTTGCATTTAGTTGTCATTAGCCACTGTTTCATTTTTAATAAAACAATTTTAATCCATCTTTAAAATGTAATATAACTTTCTTTTCAAATGAATGGATCTTGGTCACAGAAAAAAGCCAGATAGAGCTCAAGAAATGCCTGGAAAATCCTCTGAGGCACGTGGTGGAATTCCTGGGGCAGTTCTGTGCAGGGCCTGGAGTTAGGCTTTGATGACCCCTGAGGGTGCCTTTCAACTCAGGATATTCTATGAGTCCGTATTGAAGGAAGAAATCTCCTTTAAGAAGGTAAAGTGTTACAAAATGCAAGTAAGAAGAAGACAGTTCAAGTGCCAGCTAACACACAAATACTTTGTAGACTTTCTTCATGTAAACTATTCAGATATAATGTCATTTACATTTTATTTACTTATAAAATGTGAATATTCAGCTACTTTGAATATCAGACTCAGGTTCTCATAAAGTGAATGTGTCACTATGTACATATATACTTTGTTTAATTACTTCAATATAGAATTCTGTAGTGGCAGGTTCAATTTATTTTTCCATCTAGCTCTGAAGCAATGACTTTATGAGACAGAATTTTCAACCAACTGCTTTTCATTGCAGAAATACAGTTTTACCAGAATTCAAATGTTTTTTACTCACAAACTTCATCAGCAGCAAATTTTGTTCTTTAGACTTGTCTCAAGTTCAGGAGAGACTTCTGGCTTATTCTTGAAATAAGGGGCTAAGGAAATAAGCAGGGCATGAATATGTCTTGTAGGATAATGAGGTGTAATGTTTTCATTGGGTAAAATGACCAGGAATATAATCTCACACAACTTCCTAGCCTCTTAACCATGGGTTTCGGCCTTGCAGGAACATAATTTTTAGTGACAGGGTTTTGTCCACTATGAAAGGAAATCAGCAAAATTCTCCAGAAACTCTTAAAATCTAGTTTGGTTTTAAACAGGAATTCAGAAATTTTGCAAAAATTACCTTTCTGCCTTTTTCCTATCCTCTGGATTGCCAGGGTTATTTCCTTATTAACCCGTTTATTTCAGGCCAGTCCTTTCAAACCTTCCATGTTTCTGCAGTCTTAGCCATGTTCCCTTCTAGAAACTACGAACTAATTTTAAAAGAAACAACTGTGGTGCTGCAGGGTGGTCTTGGATCAACGCACATGGTGGATAACACACGCTAATAAAGTTGTACGTGATGGCAATGCTGACACGCCAACACACTGCTAACTCATTTCATCAGCACAGTTCCCAGAAAGAAACTAATAAAGCATAAAGGACATCTGTTTGTGGGAACCTGAAAAAGAAGCAGACTCAAAATTACCTCTATTCTAAGCCAGTCAAAGAATTAGCATGAGAATTTCAAGTTACTTAGTATCGGAAAAGGCAGAGAACTGACAATGACAATATGCTACCCAAAAAAAAAAAAAAAAANAAATGAATCTACATAAGCCCCTGAATGCTGCCTGTGCCCTGTCTGAGCAAACTGAGCTTCTAAGTGCAGAAAAATATGGAAAATCACTTCACTAGCATCAGAATTCCTCCCACTCTGTTGTGTCTAGCAGCTTCAGTTCTTCTCAGACAGCTGAATGACTGAACAGTAAAATGCCCCTAGGTCACTGATTTCGAGGGAGGAAGTGGTAAGATGTGTTTCCTGAGCTGATAGAAAGAGAAAGAATTTCAAAAAGATCAGAAATATGCCTTCAGTCATAGAGGTTGATTCAGGACAATAACTGAGGAAAGATATTATTTTACTGCATTTCTAGGATGTACCAAGGTGTGCCCATATTTAAATGCTTTTATTCATGGAGCATATGTACGACTAAAATGAAGTAGTATTCCAGTGGCTATTAAAAAATTGAATGTTAATATTTATCTGGCAATAGAAGAAGAAACAATCTAAGACTCACAAAAGAGTTTGTGCACATTTTTCTGCAGCTGTTCAAAGGCAAGGTGGAAACCTTGTCTTTATCTATTAAAAAATTGTCCAAGAAATTTCCAAAAACAAAGTTTACTCTAGAATATAATCAAGAAAAGTTACTAATCCAAAATTTGTCTGCTAAACAGGTGCTTGGAGAACAGTTTACTATTTCTGTAAAAGCATCATTTAAAAGATTCATCAAGCTAGATATCTACAGAAATAGACAGTTCTTGCTTAGAGGACTTATGCATGTATACAGAACAAACAGATCAAAAGAAAATGTCATTACCAATACAGACTTTTCAACTGGTTTCCTCGATTTACTAGTTTTGATGCTGAACAAAGCTTGCTGCCAATTGACTTGAACTCTTCGCTTTCCATTTCATACATATAAATAAGATTTGAATTATTTATTTTGGATAATAATTTACTTCTGGTTGTGGAGGGGAGCTATCACTTCTCATACTCTAGACTTTTGAAACGTAAGAAGTCATATCGAACTGCTTTTAATGAAGGGCTTCTAGTGAAAGTGTTCTTATACAGCTGTGGTGTCCTTCTATTAAAAAAAAAACATTAAATATTTGTTATGTATCTGGTTCACCTACATCAGATAAGACTGTCCTTTCTGCCCTGAAGAATTCTCTTTTCATGTCCTTACCTGATCTGTCACAACTTTCAACATAATCAGAATTTTAATGCACTTTAACCTAAATCACAGTTACTTGCTCCTATAAAAAGCGTAAGACTGTAAAATTGGATTAGCACCATAGAGTGCAATATGTAATTTTAAATCAGTATAAAATAGGGTTGTAGACCAGCATTTAGGAAGTTCTGACTCCAATAATATTTGACAGTGAAAGAAAAAGGAAGAAACACAAAGCAGTCCCTGATTTCAGAGTAATGGTCTCATTACTGCTTAAGCTCAGGACTTTTCTGTGATAGATCTTTGATGCTTAACTAAGAAAGTAGGTTCTGTAATAAAATAAACAAAAATGGTTTGAAAAGAGGGAAGGAAGTTCATAACATCAATAGATGTAGAGCACTTAAAAAAATAATATGGGAATAAAATAGAAGTATTCAAAATTATTTCAAGGAATCCCGTGTGGATTCACATGTAAAGAAACAATGAATTTGGTGGGAAAAGTAGACACAAAACCTTTTTAATGTGCATCTCTAAAAATTATAGGTTATATATGATAACCTTTATTTTACAGGTGAACTATGTACCAGAGATATGTATTTCAGCTAGATGTCTTCGGATTTGGTCTATTTAGATGTGATTTTCAACAGAGACAAATAACTTTGGATGTCTCTCTGGAATACCTTAATGGCTCATAGTATTAAAATGAAATCTGTGTATGGTTTCTCAATTTAGTTACAGTGATTGCTTCCATAAACTTTGTCCAACACAAACAGAGGTCTGTAACCTTTGAGAAAAAAAATACAGCCCTCCTTGTCACCATTGTAGATAATCCCAGTCCATATCCCTGGAATCTATCACAGCTTTTCAAATCAAAGATATTCATTACTAGAATGCTAAATGTTCTGCTACATATTTAAAAGAACTTACAATGTATGGAGGGGAAAAAAGGTGGTCTATCTGCTCATGGAGGAATTTCTCATAAAAAATATAATAGTGTTTTTGCTTAGAAACATACCAGAATTTAATCACAAGAAAATGTTCCCTCGCAGAACAGTCTAAAACAAAATAAAACAGATTTGTTCATTCTTATCTCAATAACCATTTCCTAGAATAAAAATAGAGTAATTAGTTCTGCCGTTACATAGGACTGTTTGTATATCTAATAGTTGATCACAGAATTTCAAAGATACAGAATCAAAACTACTATTACATTTAACCTATTTTTCTCTTCAGATGCAGAGAAATCTTAAACGAAAACATACCAACGGTCTTATCTCAAAAGACAAATAAATATAAGTCATCAATCACCCTAGGTGTCTTCTAAAGCCTGTGATGAGAAATTACACCTTTGGAGACCAGTTAGATACATAGATACATATTTTAGGAGGAGTTGAAACAGTCCCTCGAGAGATCTACTTATCCCTAGATAAAGGTGATGAGCCCACGCTTAGGTAATGTTTAGACACTTGAGCAGACTGGGAAGAAAACACTTCTTGGAAAATTATAACGTTAGTCTCGAGGAAAGCTCTCACAGTTAAAAGTAGCAACAATAATGCAGGGCACATGATGTAGGCAGTAAGTCTCAGTAAACCCTGACCCATTTATTGTCTGCTTCAAGTACAGTTTTCACCAAAGAAGCTCTTCAGAGGTTCCATTTTTGTCAAATAGTCAAATTCCAAAAATCGTGTTGCCTCTGAAATAAATAGGACCTCTTTGCTTGTTTTTTAAGTAGCTGGGGATACTTGCCCAAAGAAATATCTGTATTCTTATCTTTTTTTCTGATTACTATTTTATATTCTTTAGAATCATATTAACATGAAAAAATGGTTAAGAATGGCCACTGAGGTGTTATTCTGTCAGATTCAATTTGTTTATTTGTTCATCATTCACCAATCAGCTATGAAGATGTTTCAAAGACAAGCCTTTTGGGGAAGATATATGTATAATTGACCTCACGTTTTTTTGGGTTAACAGCAGCAGCACTTATTTGAAATCTTCATTAATATCAGATAGGTGTACACCAATAGTAAATAATAAGTCACTGTACATTATGGTCCAGCCGTCAAATATTCAGACATGGTTTGAACAGTCTTACCACGACTGCATGGAGGGCTCTAGCCTTACCATTAAACATAGTCTCCTTCAGCATTGTCGAACTGCTATACTCAAGGCAAAGCAGTATGAATTTTTATGCCTTTCATACATTACATACCTAGAATGTTTGGATCACAAATATTCTTTGAAGCAGCTTGAGCATGTCTACTGCTCCATAAAGGAAGCGATGTTTTGTCTGACCCAATACTGGATTGCAAAATGCAGTGCAACATAAATCATTTCTCTATCCTATGCCTCAATCATAGGTGCACAGCTTCCCAGTCATGCTGTTCTTCCTTCTGCGTCTGCCTCTAACCTACATTGTACTTAGGATGGATTCAGATGTAGATTCAAAGCACTGTTTTCTACTTGTTCAAAATGCCCTGCTTTTCTATTCACTTGTTCCAGGTGAAAAGCCTAGCTGCTCCTTTTCTGCAGACAAAGATTCGCTACAGTCCCCCGTTAGTCCAAGGACTGATCTGCCTCTCAGACAAATGAGGTTGTCCTCTGCTCCCACTTCTTTACTGCACAGGGCCCCCAGGAGTTAGGAAATATTTTAAGAACATCTAAGATTGTAGACTCTGCAAAACAAGAGAGTGCCATTAAATTATGATCCCGAACCCAACAGCACATGTTAAAGGAAATACTACTTTCTCTCTAGAAACCAAGTATTCCAGGCACTATATATGATATCTACCTTGGACTAACTCTATTTTTAGGTACATCAACTCTGGGTCAAGAGTTATCTCTCAGCAGCCCAGGCTATGACAACCATTTTATGAACTCACATCTACATGTGATGCTTCTGCAAAACAAGTACCATCCAGGCTTGGAAAAATGCAAAAATTCTTTACTGTGAGGGTGGTGAGGCACTGGAACAGGTTGCCCAGAGAATCTGTGGATGCCCTGTCTCATCCCTAGAGGTATTCAAGGTCAGGCTGAGTGGAGCTCTGAGAAATCCGATCTAGTGAAGGGTGTCTCTATCCACAGCAGGGGAGCTGGAACTAGGGGATCTTTAAGGTCCCTTCCAACCCAGACTGTTCTATTGATTCCATGATTTTATGATCTCAGATTCACAAGAGAAAGAAGCAACGTTTCCAGCTGCACTCTGCCTAAGGAAAGCATCATGGTCTTCCGAGGACTGGTGATAGGGAATGGATCAGTTTGCACCGTGGGAGGATATCTAAACCACTCGTAAAATTGCTGTTTGATGTGTCTTACGGGGTTACAGCCAACCGTATCCTTATTCCAACATCAACACCCTTCCATGTCGTTAGTCTCAGTAGTACCTCACAGCTGCAAAAACTACGGTTTTTCTTTTTATAACAAAAGGGTAAGAGAATTTTCTGATACTTATGTTCTATTGCACTGAATAACCTCTTTGTTGGGTTGAATAGTGGTGAAGTTTGCAAGCAAATTCAGTAACTCCAAATCCACTGCACTTCAAACAAGTGCTGCCTGTAGCCACTAATTTGTTTATGTGCAATTTTGCAATGTGCTTTCAGAGAGAACAACTATCTTCAGGCTCCAATCCAGATATAATCATTACTTTATTTTTATTATTATTTTTAATTTAGTGTGGAGAGCTACAGTATAAAAGTTGCCAACAACAATGACTAGATTTGAACATTTAGAAGTAAATTACTAAATATAATGAGATGTGGACTTAATTTGCATTTACCATTAAAAAAAAAAAGAAACTGGACATCAGCCAGTGCTCTTAAGCCAGACTTATTAACACTCAGAAATGCTGTCACAGCTCATGTGTACATGGGACATTAGTCATGCATTTTGTTAATCTAACATAATATGGAACATAATTTATCAGGACATCAAAATAATAGCTTTTACTCCATTTGCCCATCTATGTGAGGATATGCACAATAGACTCTGAAGCTATACATGCACTCTATTAGAGCTAATTGAAACTAGATGATACAATTAACGTGGTTCTTAGTAAAAAACATTAACACTTAATATAAAATTCTAATCACAATAAAAGTGAATAACATTGGAAGGAAATGTGGTGTATAACTGCTAAACACTCTTTAATTTACTGAAAAATATTTTTTTAAAAAATAAAGGAAATTAAAAAGAAAATCAAAAATAATAAAGGGAAAACCAAAAATATCAAAAGCATCAACTAGACCAGCTATTTCCTCCAGCTTTGACCACTGTATTCTTATTTTTCATGGGAATGTGACATTTCAGTCACTTCCAGAAATGGTGAGTACTCTAATTCTTGAAATTTAGATGCAACACAAGAAAATGGAACAGGTGGTCATGGTATGAATGAGTGGCAAAGATAATCAATTCATATTATACACTGTGCTGTTATAAAAATTGAACTTTAAACATTCTGTTTAGGAAAGTATCACAGTAATGTAATGAAACTGTCTTAACTTTTCTGTAGGTAATGACTAAATTTTAATGGTCAAAATTTCCAAGACTGCAATTTCTCCTAGAAAATTGCAAAAAATCTCTTGTTAACATTTATTTGTCAGCATATTTACCTTTTTTTTATATCTTATTTCTTAAATTTTCTTTTTACACATGCAAAGAAGAGCAACAGAAAAACTATATTCAAGCTATTTCGCAAATGACAGTATGCTATAGGAATGTTTGTGTAAAAAGATCTTCAAAAACTGAATTCCCATAAAGACTGGGACCATGTGGAGTCATACAGATGAAATCAACATCGCAAGCATGTTCTAGAGTACAAATATATGGTGATAAATAAACAACAGACTTGAGACTGATTAGCAGGAAATAATAAAAGTATTTTTAAACAAACACTACAGTTTGTGATGGTTTCTGGAGTATAGCCTTGGAGAATGAAATCGTCTGACTTACTGCAGAACAACAACACACAGCAGAATCTGTAGTGAGAAATTTAAACAAAAGAAAAAGGTCTCTTTTTATTTCTTTTCCAAAATTCTAAAAGTCATCAGAAAATCTGAATTCTTTCCTGGATCTTGTCCTATCTTCTCACAAGCATGAGAAAAGTAAAATTTACCCATTTTAAGAGTGTTGTGCTAAAGCTTTTCTCTACTATAGGAAAGTTAGGAAGAGAATTGAGTTAAATAGCTGGGTTGAGTAGTTGATAATGTTGGGGTGGTGGGGAGAAGTGGGTCATAATAAAGACCTAATTTGCTGATCATTCTGGGACTATACAGGGGAAGGAAGGGGAATTAGTAGCTGCTGCTCAGTGAATGCCCTAAATATTACCTTGTTCCTCTCAACAGAATGATCTGCAAAGCTTTTCAAAGGAAATATTGGTATTAATGCTGTGACAGCCCCAGGCAACTGCCTACTTAATCTGCATCTAGGTTATTAAAAAAGTTTTGCGGAGGGGGGTGGAAGCCATGAAGAAATAAAATGGAAAAATAAAGGAACATTAGCACTTTCAGGTGCTACTGTAAATTATTTCTGAGTTTTATTTGCGTAGATACTTGCACTGGGAGCTTGTATAGAATAGTAGAAAAAGCATTTAAATTGAGATTTTGTTTGTCTGGCAAGCTGCATTTTGCTTTTCGCTCAGGTTTGTGCTTTAAAGTTCCTGGAATCCTTTGAAAAGTCTGTGTGTACGCACTACCGCATTCAGCTTGACCCCTTCTCATTGTCTGGCTTACCTATAAGCTTTGGCATGGATATGAGGACCAAGAAGATTTGGAAGACATTTCTGTGCAAAAGAGACAGAAACATGTCTTAGTCCTGTTTTAACTCTGCCAAAAGACACCCCCAGAGACATTGCAAGTGGTCAGATGCAGCAACCAAAAAAGCTTTTGTTTCCTTTTCTAATTAAGCTGAAATATCTGCTGTCCTTGATTTTTCTCCCTGAAATGCAAAATTGGCTGAAACACGAGCTGAAAGAGATTTCTGTGCCTTTTCTCTGTGCTATTAGAAAACAAGTCACCATGCTGTTTGCCTTATATAGAAGTCTTTGCTTTCTGTTTACCAGTGCCCTCCTAATGCACAATGCCTGCAGAGACAAGGTTCGGAGTGACACATTGGCTTCCCCACATCGGGTGAGGCCAGAGGAATTAGGATGCAACCCCATTCTTTACACCCTTCTTGCAAGAACACACCTGCAGCTGTAGTGGCAGATCCCACTTGGACTTAATGCTTCCTAAGTGAACATCTCTTCCCAAGTCATGAATGGCTATTGCACAATACTCTGAGCTTTGAGTCCATCATCCCAAGGAAAATGCCAAAAGGCATCAGATGGACAAGATATTTAACTTCTCTTGTTATAAGTCTGAAACAAAGATGAGGAAAAAGTACGGAAATAGCTGCAAACAAAAGAGAAATTGCGTATTACAAGTGCACTTGCTGGGAAAAATTCATAAGGATTTTATTGAAAGCAGATGTTTCAGCTTGGAACATTAAGTCTGTTTTAGAAAGAAGCAGGAAGAAAAGCATGTAAAATCAATTTACATTTTCAGAAGACAACTCAATCATTTATAATCTTTGCATCATTCATAATTAAGTCAGATTATTAGCTAAAAACAGAATGAAACTGTCTTGTAAGTACTTCTATGAAAGCATCAGTAGCATATTTAATGTTTACTAGAATTTACTAAAAATGAGATAGAAGAAAGATCACTCCAAAGAAAGGAGAGTATTCTGTGCTGCATTTTAGAAAGGAGTTGAATTTAGTCTTAGCACATTAGTATTGTACTATAAAATTACACTAAATTGCAGTAAGTGTTTTTTTTTAAAATGCACATAATGTGGAATTGTTAGATGTGCATTTGAATGTAGTGGAAGTAACAACTGGATATCACTTGAAAAAATGCTTTTTTCTTTCTTTTCAAGGCACTCTGATTAGAAACATAGAATAGTAAGGCTTTGTGATTTTCATGCTGTTAATAATGTCTGACCACTTGAACAATCAGAAGAACTAGGAAGAGCTATTTTAAGCACTCTAGGTTTCTATACAATGATATGTAGTAACTTAGTAATTAGCCAAAGTATAAGGTTTAAGCAATGTAAATTATCTCTGTCTTAATATTTCTCAGGTGACGTTAAAGATTTTGATCCTTATTCATCCTGTTTTCACTGAAGGAGGAAAGAACCTAATTCCAAGTGGAATTCACATAGTATAAAATTCAAAATCAAGCCTTTTTCTCTCATAAAATGATAAACAGGTAAAGCACAATGAATGTTTTCTCCATCAGTTCTTTGACCAAATCCATCTTGGTTTTGAAGCCATGAAGAAGAGGTGAGTTGTTGATCGAGCAAGTCTGCATCATTTTTCATTCAAGCAATTCTTCTGGATGGACAGGAAGAAGACTTGCTGAAGGACAATAAGAAACTATTTTGTTGTGTTAAACAGTAAAAAATATCAAGAGTGGCACTTAGTAAAAGGAAAATGGACATGATGAATGACACGGTCTGTTGGAGGGGAGAACAAAGATAACTAACACCAAAACTACATTCTTCAATTGGAGAACGCTTTAGTCATTAGTCAGAAAACTGTTATGTCTTTCTAAGATGACCATGTATATTTTTCTTATAGTTTGAATTATATGTGTCATTTTTTTGCTCAAAGTGCTTGTTAAATGAATGTTTTGTCTATGAAGCTGTCTAGTAAAGAGAAGTAGCAAGATCAGAAATTTCCACTAGCTTAGGTTAATGCTGTCTTCTAGTCTCAAGGGAGATCAATAGTTATTCAAACAAGGTCTGTAAAACAAAAAAAAAAAAAACCAAACACAAAAAGTTAATTTTTCTGAGTGTCATGTGTTCTTTGTTTTTCCAGATTTCTTTTTGTAAGCTTTCTTTATTTGAGTCTTTGACTTATTTGTGTTACTTGGTAAGCCATTAAAGTGATTTAGGAATAAATTTGAGTGACACCAGAGCTTTTATTAAACCAGAGATCAAAGGTAAGAGCAAGTAACTGATAAGGAAAATATGTGTGTTCATACCTTTTTTATATGTGGAGGTTAGATTCAGAAATGAGCTGGGGTGTTACTGGCCACAGCTTTAGGTCCCTCAACACCTCGTGGACTTCATAAGCTTGAGCAGTGTATGTATGTTCTGTGTGCAAGCATGGGGAAAGCTGCGGAACCTAGGAATGGAGTTCACCATAACTAATTCATGGCTGCTGGGAGTGATGGAAAAATCTGAAGAAGAAATTCTCCTAACTTTTCTGAGGAGTGTATCTGATTGATCTTCTGAGTTTGACACCATACGGACATCAGTCTTCAGTCCAAAAACTTCTTTTGGAGATAGGATTGAGATCTAAATTAGATTTCAGATTGAACTAAACAGCACAAGTGAATGTGTCCTTTCAAGTTAAAGTGCCTGGAGCAGTGACTGTAAGATTCATAGAACCAATGAGAGAATGAACATTTGGGAAGTTATGTCTGTGGATCAGTGGGATATGCCCCAGAAAAACTACATTTAAAGCACGTAAGTATCAAGTTAAGGTTTGATGAAAAAAATTCACCACAGTAAATGTATAGAATATATAGTACATACAGAATCTAAAATTAAAATACAGGAAGCAGAATTGTTTAATTTCCAAATTGGAGGACACAGCATTGAAATCCATTTCCTCATCACATTTACAGGTGAACTGAAAGGGGGTTGCATCAAGAGGCATTCCAAGTAATATAGACCCTAGCAGTCAGGATTAACACATGCGAGGTTCAGAAAGTTCTACAAAAGAACTCTGATAGTGATTGCACAATAAAGACATAAATGAAATACAGTAAAATTTTAATATAAAATTAAAGACATGGGAAAACAAAGTTCTGAATTGACCTATACAGAGACGGACTCCTGAGCTGACTATTTGCTCTTAAGAATGGGGAGAATAAAATAATGATATTATAAAGACAGGTTTATAAAAATGTATGGTAGTCAGAAGTAGGTGGTAGTCAGAAATTTATTAGAAATAAAAGAGAGGACAAAACTGCAAGGCATCAGTACATCGTATTATATATCTACAGTTTTGAATACACAGTGAATACTAGCAATGCTGAAAAATATTCAGAAAGGAGTAAAAAAGGGTCATCCATTAAATGGATAAAATAATTTCCATAAGGAGACTAAGACTCATCAGCTTGGCAAAAAATTACCAAAGTGAAGTATGGTAGAAGATTGCAGAATCATGAGTGGCAGTGAGAAGATGAATAATGATGAACAATGTTCACTGTGGTTTCCAGTGAAAGACCAGAGGGACATTAGGTGAAACTGGAAGGTGGCTGATTCAGATGAATAAAGCAAGATATCCTTTCTATGAGTTTATAATCACTGTGTTTTACAGAAGCTGTAAGATTATCCATGTTCAGTGAAGAAAAGTAATGGAGGAGAAGAAATCCTTTGAAAAGCATAATAGTTTTAGATTTCATGAAACAAGTATTTGGAAACTAGGAGAATGTTTTGGGGAAATATCACAGCACAACTACTGAGTTTTTTCATTTTCATATACATAGTCCAAAATAAGTTTGATTCGGCAGTCATAGCCACATCAGCACAGGTTCAAAATCCAAAACAGCAGAAGAATGTTGCCATCAGTGAACTCTAGAAATTTGCTTTCTCTGTCTTGTGCCATAAGGTCTTTCTCTTGTAAATGGGAAAGAGGGAGTGTAATTTAGAATCCTCACAGGCTATTCTGGGAACTGAACAAAGTCTCTTGGTCCCGGTGTGTAATCCTCAGAGATTTCTGTTTTAAATGAAATTACTCTGCTTTTGTTTCGGCAGCCATTGTTAGTATGTGAACTTTCAAAACACATGTAGAAAATGCAACAGTCAGGGACAATTGCTTTGTTTGTTAAATGTTAACACTTCTAGGTGTTCTCTACCAACCCAAGTATCAGTAAACAGCCAGCTCTTAAGAGACCAAATACAAGGATCTGGATCCCTAAACTCTTGTTTTGCCAGTGTAAACCCATTAAAATAAAAAAAAAAGTGTTCTGGATGAAAATATGGGATTAGTGTCCCAAATACATGGGAAGACTCCCAGTGTTACAAAGATGTCTCAAGACATCTTCTCATTTGTGGATTCTGAAGGGCAACTGCAAATTACTGAGGTGCACAGAGTCTTTCATATTTTGAGTCAAAATTCAATGACCACTTAGTAGATGTTCACTGGTGTGACAATGCTATCCTTTTAGCTGAAATAGTCCTCTTTCGTATTTAGTCATCTGATGCATGTGATCTGAACAATCACAACAATCTCTGCTTTGAATTTTAACTATATTCAACCAAATCCTATCTTCTGAGTGCATACATCATTTGAAGCAATAAGATTATCATGGGAATTCTGCAGACACGTGGATTACAAATTTAGCAGTAATCACATTTTTATTATTAGATTCTGCTCTCTACACACAGTATTATATTAATAGCATTTCTGTGGAGATTTTAGAAGGGTGCACTTTTTTTCTGTGGATTGACTTTCAGGGGACAGTGTATAGATTGTCTGTACTTATTGCTACATTTGTGTCATTTTTACAAATTTAGTCCTTTTAAGTACCTAAGACAATAAATGCAAGAAAGAAATCTTTGTGGTTATAGACAGCACAAACCTTGTCCCTTGTCATGTCAAATGCCTGTTTTGTTTCCTTAGGGCTGTAGGGTTATGACTACTGCTACCAAAGTAACAGATAAATAATGCAATGTTTGCGGTAAAGAAAGTTGATTATATCTCGTTTACTAAGCAGATATGCCTGTTTAAAAGATATTAATATCTTAATAGAAGATTTGGCAGAGAATTAATCAAACAAAAGGCTCCTATCTCTGCTTAATATACACTGAAATGGAGTAGCTATGTAATAGACTTTCTGTCTCTCACTGGTATGCTACACATTCAAAGATGTTTAAAGCGTCCTTTTCCTGTGAGACTGTCGTTCGGTAAAAATCACATGTACTTGTTAAAAAAAATACTAAAAGTTTATTGAGCATAATAATAATAAAATCAATACTATAAAAATGTTCTGAGATAGTAGAGAAACATTAGTCCTAACAGCCGTAGAAAATGCTGTTATAGAATCAGCTAGAACAGTTAAAGGTTATGGACTATTGTTCTATTTCTCTGCTTAATAAGGCTTTACTTCAGCGGCATATGGGTATGATTTAATTTTCAGACACATATTTTTGTTTTGAGACAAAATTCACAGTACCACGGATCAATAAGCATATACAAAGTTCAAAAAACACCAGTGAACAGAGTTAACAAGTCAAAATTAGAAGAATTAAGAAGCATGATTATTCACTTTTGCAAGTTTTATGCCAATGTCACCTTTACGTGTACCAAAGTGAACCGGGTCTAATGCATGTCCACTATGAAAAAAACATAACCAAGGCAACCACCTTATGAAATTAAACATTGTTTTATGCATACAGTCTATTTCTTTTAATCAGAAATAAACCACTTTTTTTTCAGTTAGTATTCTGATTCTTATGTACCATGCAGTCAATTTCTTAAAAAGAGAGTGAACATATCTCTCTAACCCATTACATGGACATCCACTAGCAATCACTGTATTTTAGTTAGTACTTTCTAGTGAATCTCACATTTTTTAGCATAAATGTTCATTGGAGGAGAAAATGGTATCTCACTTCCTCTCTAGGAAAGACTCCAGTTTGTGACAGGTACATGCATCTTGTCAGCAAGAGAAGCAGGTTCAATGCCTCAATATAGAGACTCAAGAATTGAACCCAACCATTTTACCTGTCACCTGACTATTTGTCATTTGGCATAGGGATGAAAGCACTCCAACATCTTACATTTTTACAAAGGACATTCTTGTATCTTCATAGTGTTGGAAATCCACTTTTTTCATGCTGCAAATCAGGGCAAAACCTTCTTTCTTGATAAAGGATTTGAGTATCCAAAGCAATAGTTTAATATTTGTCAAGATAGCACCAAATTACCAACTTCTGCAAGAAGGAAGGAGAGACACACAGATGGAAGCAACTGAACAGATGGTATCAAATTTATAAGGGAAAGAGTAATTCCACCTACCTTTACATTTTAAATGTCTGTACCTGAGGTAGCCTTTTGAGGGTCTCTTTATATTCATTGAAAAAGGCAGGTCAATCTGATCTCTAACAGTCACTCACATTGGGGTAGCTCCATTCAGAAGGGATAGTCCTCCAATGACTAGGAAAGGAGCTTTGAGGGACTACCTCAAACACAGACGTCTCCCAACAGCCAGGTGGATATCAATATAATTGTGTGATTCCTGTAGCTTTTCCAAACCCAGAACAAAAAGGTCACAACACTTCTGAAATGCTATGATGCTGCATGGGCAGTGGCCAGGAAAAAAATCAAAACCGAACAACTACAGATCAGGTGAGTCCATTTCTCCAACGAGAACCACTATTGTTATTAGTCATTGCTTTTCTGATTTTTTTTTCAGGTCAGTACAGCATCTCCTGATGTTTTAGTTGATAATGTTTTTAAGAATCTGCCCCTAGAGTTTCATAGGCCCTTTCGATTTTTATTGACAGTCAGAATGACAACATCAATTTATGTTTAATTTGAAATTTTCTTGGTTTAAAATATATTACAAATAAAATAATATTTAAGGAATAGGTTATGTCCTAAAGGGTATGCTGTGGTACTCATAATTCCTTAATTTTGTTTTGCAATTAATTCTTTCTCTCCTTAGGGAAAATAAAAGAATTAGTATTACAATGCCAAGCTAACTGATCACTGCAATTATTTGACAGTGATGTTGCTTCTAATGATTTTCCCTTTAAGCTGCTAAGTGGGATGGTAGGGTTTTTTGTTTTTTTTTTTTTAATTTCAGTGCACCATTCTTCCTTACTTTTTCTGCACTGCCATTTGTTCAGCTACATTTGGGAGGAAAAAGCTTTGTTCAAATCCTGATAAACAAATAAGAACATTATGTGAGACATTTCCCTAAATAATTACTCTTCTCTCACTGTGCAGGGCACTCCAGACTATGGTGAAGTTTACCATGTGTTTCTGTCTTTACAGGCTCATATGTAACTTTACTTCACAACAATATGAATCCAAGGGATTCGTGCATATTTCTTGCCGTGCACATGCAGAATAAAATTTGGTGTTTACCTTTACAAAATGATGCCAATGGCAGAACTCCAGTAGTTCATGACAGTAATTTGGGTATTTGTAATCTACTCTTCAGACTTGCCGTTGCTGAGGGCGAAGAGTGGATCTTAATTTACACATAGAATTTTTTTCCTTTTTAAAAGCAGGTGCCGCTTGTACTGTTTCATACAACCGAGGGAATTGCCTCAGTCCTAGCAAAAGGTCCCATGCAGAACTGCTCTCACTAATACGGTAACTGCTTGTGTGGCAGGGAACCACATGGCCCAAAGAACAGCATCTTCCTGAAGGACACATGAAAGGGATTCTTCCAGGAAGTAGAAACATCAATTACCAAGAAAGTATCCACGTCATTTAGACACCGGTTTGGCACAGCTTGTGCTCAGCAGCACAGTGATTTAGCGCGTAGCACACTCGTATAGGGGAGTATGCATGTTTTTAACAGTTTCTATTTGTCACTTGCACACACTCAACCCCATCGTGAACATGATCACTCAAAATATTAGCCATTTTGAAATTCCCCCGCACATTTTGGAATGAAATGTTTGTGTCATTACAGTATTTGAGATAGAGAGGTTGACTTTTCTCCTTCATTTAATTGGGGTTTTTCTTCTGTATTCTTAGCACGGTGACTTCTTAATCAGGGTTTACTGCCTTCATGTTGATAGGCTCTCTAAAATAACAGTTGTTCTTCATCATCATTGGACAATTTTAAATGTAAGATATTATAAAGTTAATCTTTAATTTCTGAGTCTCTTGATGTGCTTACTTTTTAATATCTTTGCTCATGCTTAGGATATTCTTAATTAAAATAACAAGTCACTTCAGGTTTGGAATTGAAGATGAAACTAATACTTTTGAAAATCTAAAATAAAGTTTTCTCTTGGACTGAAGACTATATTAAGAAAAGATCAGTCTTAAATCTCTGTAATTTCGGAGTAGATTTTTTTGAATAAAAAACCCAACTTGCTTAACAAACTAGAAATATAAGATAAATTTATAGCTAGGGAACATCCGCCTTATTTTTTCATATGACTACATTTTCATTAGTACAGGACTCTGGTCAGAGTCTAAATGTGCCATAGTTAAAAAGAAAATGATTGTCCATTATGTTTTAGACTGCAAGTGGCATCTGAAAACATGCTCAAAAAGTTTATAGTTTTAAAATATTTCTCTACAGTCTCTGACTTTAAAGGATTCAGTGCCTCACTACACTGTGAAAATTTTTTGCAGTCATACATATTACTTCTACTATTTCATTTTCTTCTTTCAAAGGGGACACAGTGATGAGCCAGTGAGACGATATTTTATTGAGGCATTCTGATCTCTTTCATTTCAGCCTGAGTCTTCTTAAGAAGTTCTTCATAAGAAGAAAAGCTACTCAGTAATTGGTTTTTAACCTTAATTTAAGCTCCTCAATTTAAGTCTAGAAAAACTCACGTTAAAATAAAAATTGTTGTGTGAAGTTCTACATTTAATATGTCAGAAGGATCTAGGATGCTGAGATTCAAATACTTAACCACAATAGGTAAACCTGCTAAAGCACATGGTCCCTCTTTACTCTGGAAGTGGCGCAAGATGAACATGCTACAAACATACTTAAAAATAGGCAATTACCTTATTCTCTTTTTTAATAAATGCTCTTGGGACTGTTTCCATACTGGAGTTTTAGTTTAGTGTACAGATTGAGTATTTTAAAGAATACCTGTGAGAGGAAGGGCAGGTTATGTTATTTGGTACAAGTTCCCTCTTTTCTAATAACTGCGCTGTTCAAAGCAAAGGACAAGGACACGGTGGCTGATATTCTGTGTATGGGCAAATATTTTTAAGAGTAAATAAAGTCTCTGCTGATGACAGATAGCATCTTTTCTGACTATGACAGATAGCCATTCAGTGAGCTTTCTATGTATCCACTGCACAAATTCTATTTCATCAGTCTGATAAGGAAAAGCGATAGCAGATAGAAATCTGTGTCAACACAAAGTAAATTAAAAACAGAGGTCTTCCATCTGATAGTATCTTTTTATATAATGTTATTTCTTTAGCTAATGTCTTGTGTTTTATTTTAAAAGATTATAGAAAAAGTGTGCCTGATGGATTATAAAGGAAATAGGCAAAGCTGCACAGAAGGGCATAACATCAAGATTAACAAAAAGTAGTTGTTACAGTATATATTATAAACCCCTATTTTTGTCACTTTATAATAGCCATACTTTCCCTCTTGCTCTTGAAAAAAGACATATTAAGGAGACAAAATATATTCAGTTTTATGAGGACTGACATTGACTATTTCCTGTTAAGTACTATGACCAAACTTTTGCATACTTCATGCTCTTCAAAGTTTCTTTCATGCTTGTTTTAGATGTTATTTGATCCACTACATGTATTTTAGTATTCAAGGAACCTAGTGGAGCAAAATGGAAAGTTTTAAAATGGGATTAGAGCATTTCATGCAAAATTCTTATTAACAGTGGTGGGAGGTCTTTAACTCTCCATTGTTTGTGTTGAAAATTCATTCAAAATTTCTAACAATGGAGCTTTAGTAGATTACTGAATCATTTCAAAAGATTTTCAGAAACATCTGGTATTTCACACGCATACAAAAAAGTGGCAATTGGGCTATTGAATATGTCAAAGGAGACAGAAGCATACTGATTTGTCACAAAGAGTAATCCCCATCACTGTTTATCACCAATTGCTTTAGAAAGATGTTTAAAGAGAGCAATACACATAATACACTTTCCATTTGTAAAATCAGCATTCTATGGTAATCAACATTGTCTTTAACCTTGAATCAACTGACAATATATGATTATAAATACACATTCTCTCTAAGAATAGAAGAGGCAACATAAGCAAAGAGCACACATGAATAAATTAAAATTACTTTTATAAATAGATTCCATTATAATAACTTGATGATCAACATCTTGTTCAGCCATCATTTGTATGTTACAATTTTTTACCAAATAAAACCATTCGCAAACAGCCATACTGCACACTTGTAGAAGTCAGAACCTATAACTTATTGAAAAAGTATTAATGAAAAGAGGATAAGTCAACAGTGCAACTCACTGCATTATGCTGTTAATTTTTTTGCACTGCTGAAGGTATTATAGGCCGTTAGCATATCATCTCTTTATTGTACATCTAGTGATTTTGAAAACTATGGGATTGATAATTCTGAAAAGGTCTTTCTATTAGCTAGAGCTGAGATTTATCCACAGTGCTTTATTCATATGATTTCTAGTTTTTCCATATAGGTCTAGCTCTGACATTATATTTGCATTCAACTCTTGACCCAAAAAATGGGCTTGAAACTTGAAAAATAAGAGAAGGTTTAACTTGTCAATGCAAGACAGCTCTCGATCACATTTTTAAGTATAATTAAGTAATTGACTCCTGCTGAATTTACTACACTTAGATAAATTATAGTCGTTTCCTGCACTACTTATGAAATTTTGCAAGCCAAGTTTCTGATCCATAGTCAAAAGAATTCAGAGAGAACCTCTGTGCAGAGCAGAGGTAAAATGGTTCATAGCCAAAGTTGTCAAAGTACCCTTATAGAAATGTGCAACTGAACAAAAGGGCACCGTAGGTATTCAATCCACCAAATGACTGACAATAATTTTATATTATACAGAATATAATGTAAAAGCAGACCAATCCAGTAAAGTTTCTACAGAAATGTTATCGTACAAGATTCATTTATTTGGTGGGGTTTGCAATGGTAATTTCTTAGGAGAAAACTAAGGTCTAATCTTAAAAACAAACAATAAGAAATATAAACTACTAAGATATGAACAGGCATACAATATTTGCAGAATTGCAAAGAGAAGGAATAAAACAACTGAAAAATAGAGCTCAGATTTTGATTATTTATGGAAATATACAACAAAACATCCCATCTGGTGTTTTTTTGTTTTTTGAGGGGGTTTTTTTTGTTGGGGTTTTTTTTGTGGTTTTCGTTTGATTGTTTGCTTGTTTTTTGGTTTTTTGGGGTTTTTTTTAGAACAAAACACAGTAATACAGGACAAAATCTAAAAATAAAACTACATGCATGAGAATTTGAAGAGATAGAAGCCTTCAGAGTAAAATTTTCAAAACCTTCAAATGCCTGTCATGTCTTAGAAGTTAAAAATATTTAATGTGTCTCGTTATTATGCTAAAAATTATCCATGTCAAAATCTTTTAGAATGATATAAAAACTGTAAAAATTGTACAAATTTTTATTTAATTTGAACTTGGTCAGATAAGATCAATATTGTGTATTGAACTTTGCACACAATAATTCTCAATAGAATAAAATGAGATCACTATAAATGCTTATATTAAGGATATTTTAAATTTATTTGTCTAGATTCTGAAAGTTTCCTGATTGTGGAAGTGACACAGATGAGGCAGAGAATCTGCCTGCACAGAATCTTCCTGTACAGAAGGATTCAGCTTTGATAAATTATCCTGTATGCACACAAATAGTTAGTTTGAATTGAAGCATAGGATATGAAAAACATATCTATTTTGCTGACATAGTGACAATGCCATTTTTCCCTGGACTTTAAAGTGATTTCTCACTGCTGCAATTTTAAAGCCTAAATTCCATTAAATTGTTCATGCTCTGAAGAAACCAGATAAAGTGATTAAGTGCTCTATAACCCAAAATTTTCTTGTTTGTTTTCTTTGGAAATTGCTGGATATAAGAATCTGTGTGTGCACTGTGCATTTTATAAAAGAGCACTATCATTTCCTTTTATACTGCAAAGTATTGCAGGCTGATGAAAATGGGGTTTCACAAAAGTTTTCATTTCCCCTCCGTGTTGACCAGATGTTCATCCCTTCCACAGTGTTAGCAACTGTGATTACTTAAAAGCAAGAAATTTTACAGAAATTTAACTAGATATATTTACCTAGAATTTACCCCAAAATCCTTTTCACATTTTTAAGCGATATTTCAAAATTTAAATGAAATTTCAGATAGAGATTCAGATTTTATTTTTTTTGCATATATTACAGGTTACTTTATGGTTTCAGTATAATGAACCATTTTATGATTTCTGTTACTCATATAAATTTATTTCTTATAATTATGTTTCTCCCATTTGTGGTTTTTGTTCTGTCTTAACATTAACAGCATTACAAGGACTATGAGTTACAAGACAACAGAAGGAAAATTTAGGAAGGTATATATTAATAAAAATAGTCAGCTGAAAATCTGTAAGGATTGAGAAAACTTGGTTGCTGTTGTGTGTCATGTATCTGACTTTGCTCTGCAATCTAGCTAATTGTGCCACACTATTGTATAAAAGACACAGAGTCCAATGCAAGAACTATAAATCTGCAGCTTGAATCTTTTCTTCAGAATATTGCTAGTATTTCTTTAGAATCCCATATGAATGGACCATTTCAACACTTGCAGTTACTTCAGCTAGCTGATGATTAGCAATTCCTGTATTATCTTAATACTTATTGCTATAACATATATATCGCAGGACTTGTATAAGCAGACATCTGCGAACTTGGAGTTTGGTGAGGTTTTGCGCAAATAAATCCAAGGAATCATGTTTGCATCTTTTGTTACTAGCCTGTTCCTACATGCAATCTCTAATACTCCCCATTTTAAAACTCTGAAAATGTCAGAGGAGTTCCCTCACAGCTGAGGCCTATAATTGGCAGGCTAGGATTAAGAGAGGGGTTTTGATCTATTCATTTTAATCTATTCCATTTAGCAATTCAATTGTTTTCCCTTTAGTTTTATACTGGGTTGGGTTTTTGGTTTTTCTGTTGTTGGTGGTTGGTTGGTAGGTTTTTTTCCATAATCCAAAACCTACTGAAATATTTAACTCTTCTTAAATAGAAAAGAGAAGGGAGATTACAACTTAACTGCTAAATAATGTAGACCAGAAAAGGGCTGATCTTTTTCACTCTTCCCATTGCTCTTTCTGGAAAGCTTTTTTGCTCTGTTGCTTTTTCTGTTTGAGAATGTTTGGATGCATGCAGAAAGGTGTAGCAGGGATGAGAAAAGCACAAGAAAAATGGCAACTTGATCCTTTGCAGCCACAATTTGGGACAAAAACCAAGTACCTACAATCAATACCTTTACTTCTACATTGTAGAAAATTTGCTACTTTTGGTTTTTTTACACTTCTATATTAGGGATGATACTGATTGCTACATACTACCAACAAAGAGATATTGATCAGGACATTCTGGAGACAAAGATAAAATTGCCTTGTGGTTACAATAACTTATTCTTAACAGGAAAGAAGAAACAAAATGTACATGATGGAGCAAAAAGCATTTCCAATGTGATTTTGTCATGTTAATTGACATTCATTCCTTGTCATTTCTGGGAATATTTAAGTCTTTTGGTTGGCTGAGGTTCAAGCTCAAAATGTCACCATGAAGAGCTTAAGAAAGGCTTAGACCCTGTCATCTCAGTACCAGAGAAAACCTGGTATCTCCTCCTTGTTTTTGTTCCTCAGGCGGCTGAAGCATTAGGCAGTAACATTGTGTGTCCAGGACTGTGTCTTTTGAGAGACAAACTCTCAACATTGTTAGAGCACTGGCACTTCCTACCTTTGTTTATAGGCACTGACAATGAAGGCAGGGAGCAGACACAATGTCCAAGGCAGTGTGGACTAGAAAGGCAAAAGAGCAAAGGAGAATGAATACAGCAGGAGTAAATGGGATTAATACCTGTTACCGACTTTCTTTTGTCTCCCTGACGAAATTCCCTCTCCTTTCAGTAGAAGCCCACCTTTCTATGCATTTTCTCAGTCCAGTATTTCATTTTAAGGAGATAAATATATTTTCTGAATAATGAGACATCCTACACCTAATACCCTCATTCAAAGAGAGTAGGACCACAAACACACAAGGTTACGAAGAATTCGATGGTAATCACTTGTGCTGTTGCTGGACAAATCTTTATTTTACCCATCCTGCTTTCCTTGCCGCCGCACTATGATTCCTTCATAACTGCACACAGATAGATTCCTCAGCAGTGAAGGAGAGCTTTCCCCAGCATTCATCTTCAGAGTATTATATGGCTAGTTTGTTGAACAAGAAAAGACGGATGTCCCTGAAGGATGGAATGGAAAGCAAGTACAGCTCCAACAGACTGGAATTACGATAGCTTGCTAAAATGCTCCAAAAATTGTGAGGGTTTTTTTTTTCTTTTTTTTTTTATTCACCATCTGATCTCACTTTTTAGGAAATGCTGGTATACTGCTATGGTACCTTATTGGCCCCTGCAGTACACCTGGTAAATATAAAAAAATATTTTAGGTCAGTGTTCAGTGAAATGTATATCAATAAATTTCACTGAACACTGACCTAAAATATTTTTTTAAAAACTAACAAAATCCTTTATTTTTTTGCAAATCTTTTCTGACTGCCATGTATATTGCACTACACACAGATTTGGGGGAGGAAGGGAGAATAAAGAGAAGATTATAACCAAATGCCCAGAAAATTAAAGTTTATAGGGTAATTTCAATGTTCTCAGACACTCACTTAACATCTCTCTGATTTCCAGTCTCTGAAAAGAGTATGAAGGCACTTAGAATTAAAACAGGTATGAAAGCAGTTAGAATTAATTTCATGCCACACTGAAAAAAAGAATCAATTTTGTAATTCAGACAAAAAATCTACTGCATGTTTTATATCCTTCTATACCAAAACAAATCAAACCAGACCAGACCAGACCAGACCAAACCAAACCAAACCAAACCAAACCAAACCAAAAGACTGGGGTTTTTTTCCCGGAAGTGTTCTTCTAATTTGCTCTGGTTTTCTGCACACAGAAGTCTTTTGAGTCCTGATACTAGAAGTATAGAAAATAAAATATCATAAAACTGAGTACAAAGTTATATTTCTATGGTGTCAGGAACACTATTTTACTACTTTCACATTTGTTGAAAATTACAACCAATTAAATTTCTCACTAAAGTAAGAATAAAATTGATGCTTACGAATTTAAATCATTTCAACCATACAGCTCTTAGAAACCACCACAATGGTGACCTGGTAAACATACTGGCAAAAAGGGATATATAGCTGGAGTCCCAAGACATCTCTGATAAGCTCACCCAAAACCTCTGAGATGGAGAGTAGCTGGCAGAACAAAGAGACCTTGATGGGTCCAGGGCAAAGAAATGGTGATAATGAACTATCTCCCAGGGAAACAGGAATGAGCAATAATTATTCCAGTAACTGATGATGTGCACTCACTTATGTATCTACAGTAAAAAGTACAAAAAATAAATTGCTGCCTACTCACAGAGAGCTCCTCTGCACGTTTTTCCAGTACCTGACCTGCACGAGGTCTCCTGGACAGACCAGAGTCTTGCTGGGGCTGCCTGCCTGACTCCGCACTCCATGGCACCAGGACAGCCATAATCACTAAAGTGACAACTTTTTCTTCAATGATTGGGACAACTTGGTGAGTGCTGTAGCAGTAACATCTTGCATGATACCTTTATGGGATGCACACACATAGACAAATGTTCATAAGCATATATTTGCTTCCATAGCTGGAACTCAGTAATTGCTCTACTATAGTAATATATATATACACACGTACACATATAAATTTAATTGCTCTCCTAGGAGTAATTTTGCAGAGACTTGCATATATGTATGCTATGTATTTGGTTTTAATAACAGTAGCTTTGTAGTAACTCGTAATAAAGACATTCTCAGAAACGCAGACTTCTGTGACCTTGTGTATTGTGGAACCCTGAGAATCCCAGACTCCATCTTCATACTCCTGTCAGTCAGGGAACCCTCATAGGTCATGATAGTGACCACTGCAACATCATAGCAAAATGAAATGGTGAATGACTACAACAACTAATGCAGAAGAGCGTCCCAGAATAATGGAAGAATGCTTAACATGTTTGATAAGGTCAATTTCCACACATTTGATAAGGTCATTCACTGCTGTGCCCTTCTAGATGGGGATTTTTTGTTGTTATGTACCATTTTACATTTCATCAAACTAATGCCTATGAAGGATCAAATAAACCAGACATTTCATAGAATTATAGAATAGAATGGAATCATAGAATCATCAAGGTTAGAAAAGACCTCCAAGATCGTTGAATTCAACCTTTGACTGAACACCACCTTGTCAAATAAACCATAGTACTAAATGCCATATCCAGTCATTTCTTGCACAATTCCAGGGACAGTGAATCCACCACCTCCCTGGGCAATCCATTCCGATGCCTAACCATCCTTTCAGTGAAGAAATTCTTCCTGATTACCAACCTGAATCTCCCCTGGCAGAGCTTGAAGCCATTTCCTCTTGTCCTGTTGTAAGCTGACTAGGAGAAGAGAGTGATCCTTACTTGGCTACAATCTCCTCCTTTCAGGGAGTTGTACAGAGCAACAAGTCCTTCTCTTAACCTCCTTTTCTCCGGGCTAAACCTCCTTCATGCTTAAGATTCTGGCCCAACATTTAATGTAATCATCTCCTATAAAATATTAGGGAAGCAGTGTCTCCCACGTTGTGAGATGCTGCCACGCAATGCTCAAGGAGGAGTTAAATCACTCACCAGAGTGGAGTCAGTGTTAGGATTTACCACAGAAGTAGGACCTGGGTCCCTAGAGGAACAGTAACTGAGATAATTATAAATGCCCCAAAAATATCTCAGTGTGCATAGAACGATTTCAAAAAGCAGAACCTTCATTCTGATATGGACAGAATCTGACTTATCTATGAATTGGTAGCTCTTCAGAATAAATTCCAAAAGTGATAAGGGGAGGAATAGCTTTCATATATCTCCACAAAGTATGAAATATACTGTATTACAGTAAATATCCCAAACATATTAACACCAATAAATAAAGACAACAGTACAGATGAGGTCATTGACTTATCCATAAATTCTGATCTGTTTTCACTTTTTTTGTGACCCCATTTAATCATTGCATGTTTTTAAGGTTGTCATACCTATCCCTATGGTTTTTTTAATTATTAAATGGTGTTCTATACAACAGTTCTATAATCTTGTCAATAGACATTTCACTGTATGTTTTTATAAATGAGACTTATTAATCTCAATTGTGAATACCTCCTTGTAAGATAAATATTCTAAAAGTCGAATAAACATCATAAATAAAAATCCTCTGTTAGAAATGTCCCTCCCTATTTCCAGTGATTAATGACCAGCTCTGCCATTCATATTGCATTCATAATGCAGGACATATTTTTCACTTGCTCAGCCCCAGCCCACTCTGTATCTTCTCCTTGACTATGCCCTACTTGTCCCTCTAAAGGCAAATAGTGTATGTGAAGAAAAAAACACCCATATTCTTTCCAAACACTTTGCATACTGTCACATTACTGTGCCATATTGTGCTGCATCCCTACAAATAAAATAGCCAACCTAGACTATAAGCAGTGACAGAAATGTAAATAAACTAGTAATTGAATGGTATCTGTTATCCTGCATTTCAAACAAGTCTCCAGAAATGCTTATGATACAGCATGGACTTAAGGGTTATATATAATTATTATTTGTGTGGATAATATCTACTGTGCAATTACCATTTATTTTGATAGTGTGAAAAATGAATAGATTAGGTCAGACAGTAATATTTTTTCTGGTTTTTTAAAATTTAATTTCTGAATTTACCAAATATATTCTAAAATTCGTGCTATTTATTTTATTCTGTGAACCATACCCTCAACTGTCTGTTGTCATGCCACATGGTTTTTTGCTTTATTGCTTGTTCAGTGGCTGAACTAGCAGAAAGATGTCACAGAGCAGTAGCCTATGTCCACAATTGTGGCATGAAACAGGAAACTGAACAGCAGCACAAATCTAACTCCTTTCATGCCTCAAAACTACTAGTTTCCCCTCTCCAACTCCAACCTTCCACATATATAACTTTCTCGTAAGAGATCTTGTGCAAGAACTTGACAACACATTAGCCTGCCTCATGTCAGCTACCTGCTAGGTGCATTGCTCCCAAAGTGGAGCCCATGATCCTGGAACGGGGGTCCTCAAGGTCGATATACCACATATGGAGAGAGTTGATCACTTCAATGCTGGATTTGCAATAATAAGCCTGCTGAAAAAAAGGGCTCTCTGAGCTGGCTAATAAAAAAAATGTAATGGAGAGAGCTTATCTTAAGCTTTTTCCTAATCCACAGTTAGAAGTGTTTAATTCAAGGCTGAGTGGAAGCAGCCAGTACCTCCAACTGGGGTTTACAGCCAGAAACGCTCCCAGAACTTGGAGAATAAGCTTTCTACAAGACAGCGAGGAGGGAACCGCCTGTCCTTTATGATATAGCTAGGAAAAGAAGGGACTGAGATAGGAAGAGATTCCCTGTTGTCTTTCCCCTAGCAGTTGTAACACTAGCCCAGAATTTAGCCCTGGTACACATTAACTTCTCTCTGTCCTTTGAAGCAACTGCAATTCCCTTCAGGTCTAACCCACAGCTACTTCTACCACAGAAGCAAACACACTGCTGAGTGCCTGTTTATTGTGGAGTATCTAATATTTTCCAATACTGAACTAATTTTGCAATTCCTCTCTATTTCATCTGCTGAAGTTTCTGATTCTCTGCTTCTTAAGCTTCTTTTCTCATCTTTTTGCCTTCACCTCTTACCATAACCAATTTTCACCTTCTGTCAGAGGCTGCATTCAAAAATGTCCCATTCTTCCTGAATCTTGTTTTACCTTTAGCAGTGGGAGTTGCTGCAGTGGCCCTGGAGGAAGCTTGCCTTTCTCTGGGTAACTAAATACTCATAACAATCAGCATCAGATGAACAAATTACCTTTGACATTGTGTTTTCTTTTGTGAGTTCTCAGTTTTAAGAAGACAGGATTAGACATAACAAGAGCATCACCAGCAGTTCCTGAGCATCTTAATTAATTTTTTTTCTCTTTTTCTTTCAAGTGAACAGTTTTTACAACTTATAATATTGTCTAAACCACCACCATCCAGGATCTTCTCCTCTGTTAGAGCTTTCTGAAGCTAAAGAAAAAAAGCAATTGAGAAAAGAATATAAAGTTCTGCTGCAATCCCTTCATTTTGAGCATACTGTATTTCTTGGTGCAGATCAGCCATCCACTAATAAGTTTTTCAAATTATCCAAACAAACTCTGAACTTCCTGCTGGTTCATTTCTCTGCATCCTTCTCTTTTCTCTTGTTGTCAGCAGCATGGTTCCTTCCATGCTGTTAGACCACCTGTTCAAAAGAATAATAATAACAATACCCCTTACTGCTAAAAATATAGCATTTCTCCCAAGTTAACAAATTTCCCATTACACCACTTTAAAATTATCTTGGTGCAATTAACATACCCTGATTGATCCCATTGGAAGTATCCAGGCACTGTAATGTAACTAGTTAATCTCCACAGGAAGAGTCAGCCAAATCACCTGCTCACACTCATGATGGGGTCTAAATTGAATTCCACAGGAACAAGCTCTGGCAGAAGTCACAGTTTATTTAATATCTGCCAGGAGTAAGCTGTGCTGTTATGGAAGTAGCTGCCACATTCCCTGCACCACAGTCAGTGCAAACACAAAAGCTCAGTTTAGTGAGTACGCCACAATCCAGTATCAAACCTCTTTCCTGCAGCTGGGCTCCCTACAGCAACAGTTACCTCCAACAGAGAGATGGCTCCGAAATTAAATTGTCTTCCCTCAAACACTGAATCTAATCGCTTACATTTCTCTAATTGCTCTCACTCCCATGGCATCCCTTCCTGGCTCTGGTAACAAGCTGAGTGTGGATGTGCCTTGTCCATCCGCAGACACAGGGGTAAGGTTATTGATATTACACCTGTCTAAATCTGCATAGTTTAGCAATACCCTAAGGTTTGCTTAACTTGGGAAATTATGATTTTTTTTCTATTTTAGTGCAATTTTTCCCATGGGATAGCTTTGGATCTATGTCAGCCTTTTTACATCAGGGAGAACAGTAATAATCTCCAGCTGTGAGGAGAAATCAGGTGCAGATTTTAGTTCTGTTATGAAAAATAAAATAAGCTATGAACTATGAGAGATTGCTGCGTCAAGATTTGCCCAATGATAAGTGTGCAAGTGTGGAATACAATCGATACCATGTAAGCATTGTATTTTTTTAAAAAACTCAAGCAATAAACAGAAAACAGCCTCACATAGGTCCCATTGTGTTAGAGTTTAAATGCAAAAAAGTAAGTAGCAATTCTTGACCAAAAGAATTGCAATCTAACTACATAGAATAGTATCAATTCTTTTAAAGAACAGAGGACTGAGCAATAGATCGCACAGTCAAGATTTTTGCAGGAGGTTATGACAGAAATACCAGAACTCACAGAGGGAGGAAATGAAGATAAAATGTCTCAAATTCAATCTGCAATCTTAATCAAGCTCATCCTTTCCTTCCTCTGAGGGTCCTGATTAGTTGCACAAAATGACTGATTCCAAGTTACAGCTTATTTTGAATAAATTAACGATGTAGGCTAAGGCCACTTCTGTGAATTATGATGAACAAAAATGACACCCAAGGTCATAAACTCAGCTTGTCAATCAGACAAAAAAAATGTGGAATTGTTTGGATATACCAACAACCTAGTCCCTTGAAATGCTTATATCCCAAATAGTCTTAGGACAATCAAATGGCTTCATGAATAATTCACTTACATTGCTGAAACAAGTTCCTCCATACTTTGGTATGCCCATGGTATAACTTCTAAAGGAGAGAAGCATTTCATTCACATATAGATTTCTGAATTCATGCTATAGCAACCACTAGGCATGGTCAGAAATTACCCATGTTCATCTAGTTAGAAACCTACCTTCAGCATGATTTAAATTTACCTGCCATGTTTACAAAATCAGCATCCTACACTTTTAGAAGAGCTTTGAAGTATCTGTACCTTAAACAGCAAAACATTCAGAGAACAAACACAGCTATATCAAAAGAAAATGCTCAGCATAGTCAGTTCTGTTATCTAAAGGTCAGTATTGAAAGATATACATGTAAATCAAATCTCAGTCTTTTTTTCTTTTTTGTTAATTATAACAATAGAAATATTAATTGTAACATTGAGCTTTGATAATGTTATCCTGTTGGTTTGGGGGAGGGGTTGTTGAATTAAAAAGCAAGAAGAGGTTGTTTTTCATGGTTGTTTTGTTCCATTTTTAAGTCAGAGACATGTTTTCAAGTTTGGTTAGGAACAAATTCCCATGTGTCATGGGTCTGAGAGGAACACAGAACAAAAGGTCAAATTTCACATGCTGCTGCAGGTTTTTGTGTGGAAACCATACACACAATTGGAGAAGGATGTAGCCAGAGAATGTGTGGGCACGGAAAAGCCTTAGGAAAAAATACAATTTAAACACAGCTGGGAATAAAACACCTACCTAAGAGTGCTATATTCTACCTTTTTGTTGATGCTGCTGTAAGTCTGGGGTTTTTTTATGGGGTGTATTTTTGGGGATTTTTTAGATTTCAACATTAATGATTGCCTGCATAGAGAAAACTTATTCAAGGTGGTATATTTTCCCTGAACACCCTTAGTTCCATCCTCTTAACAGATGTTCAGCACCTACTGTTATTCACTATTATCCGAAGTACATTTACTTTTTATTCTTTATACTTTATTTTACTTCTATTTCTTTTTTATTAACTACTTTTCCCAGAACTATACATTTACTTCAAATTGCCTATTTTCTAGATTACATCTTCTAGATTTGTGCAGAATTTAACTTCACAGAACTAAGAAAGCCTTTCCATATTAATGTTATCATCCTGAGCCATGATTCTGAATCTTTTCAGTTTGTTACCTATACCTCTTCCGCATTCTAATGAGGATAACTGGAAGCTCCTTATTTTTTAATGGAAACTTATATTCTTGAGACTCAATAACCCTTTTGCTGCATCTTCTGAAAGACATTAATATCCTCTCTATAAATCAGTGAGTAATTGTTCCCAAAGTTTTCTAC
Organism: Cnemophilus loriae; assembly: GCA_013397755.1. NCBI lineage: Eukaryota > Metazoa > Chordata > Aves > Passeriformes > Corvidae > Cnemophilus > Cnemophilus loriae. The sequence goes on from VZTF01008130.1 coordinate 1,944,272, forward strand.
CAGAGGACTCTCAAGTGCATGGTATGATAACAGCATAATCTTCAGCTCAGAATGCTCTGTGCTAGTACTGGCTCAGACTCTATTTGTGCTTTTAAAGAATGCTCTGCATGGAGCAATCAGTTTCAGTGATTTATTTTTCCCCCTTACAGGGTAACCTCTTTTGCTAATCAGTTTGTTGAAAGCTTCCTGTATTTCAGATTAGTTTGGAAAACATAAGCAATAGTTTTATGTGAGTGGCTCTTTTTTGTTGTTGGGAGGCAGACAGAAAATTTGCTCTTACAGGCAAGGAGTGTGTTTGTTTAGATCTAGATCACCAAATGATTAATCACCGAAATGAGCATCAAAATCAACACTTCATAAATATGCTAACAAAAATATAGACATTCGTTTACTCAGTGATATACAAGCAAAACTGGTAGAACTTGAATTTCAGGCTCATTAATAAAAAAATATAATTCTTTAGAAAGAAAATAGAAAACACAATAGGAAATGAGAGCTTGATTAATACAGAGGAGGGAAGAGGAAAGATTAAACTCTACTTTGTGTAGCACATGACCTATGTGACAAAGAATAGATTACAGCACTGTTTATATGGACTTCCATGTATACATATATAGATAGATAGATATATTTAGATATATAACAGCTACAGTAGACTTACAATGCAATTAAGCCATAAAAATATTATAATAAAATTCCATTAATCTGTCAACAATAATTTTTCCAGTTTTCTTCTCACTTTAAAACTGATAAAGAAATGTTCTCTTGCTTCCTTTCCAAGGTATTATTTCCTGTCCTCTGATATTTGCTTCTATCAAAGCCAACTATAAATTCTTGCTTTAGATGAGGTTGAAAGCTAAGAGCCATTGAGTCCCCAACAAGGCTTTTTTATGTACATATGGAGGGGCAATTTGTCTGGGATTTTAAAAGGACTGGTGTGTAAAGAAATGAAGCTTGAGATCTGAATTTTATGTTGTCTTGAGTGCTAACCATTAGTAAGGGAAGAGAGCTTTTATTAAAGTTGCAGAATAAATAATTTCTACCAATTCTCCAACAGTCAGTGAAGTAAACCCTTCTTCTTGGTTCTATCTGGTTGTAAAAGTTGGTTCACTGTTGGTCATTTCAGTGGAAACGTGACAAGAACACCTGAAGATACCACCAGCTAATCTCTGTGGTAGCTAGATTTGTGCCGTTTCAGACTTGTCATACCTAAACTTGCTCTTTGAACCAAATCTGGAAATTACCTGTAAACCCCAACAACCTACAGACTACAAAGACAATGAGCTCCCGAGGGAGGAGGATACAGACAGTCAGGCTGCAGCTGTAAGCAACATGATTAGCAGATGAACTTCTGACAGTTTCTAGATGTAACTGGGGCACTTCCAATTACAGCTTCTCCAGCTTGACCTTCTCTTCAAAGAAGCAGAATCAATAAACAATGGAAGAGCCCTTCAGCCGCAGAAGAATGGTAAGCTGAATACTAATATTTTCCATTCTTTCTCCTGTCCTAATTTTTCTTTTAGGTATACATTTAGCTATACAAAATGCCCCTAAACCTAAAGCGTTTGGGTTGTATACTGGCTGTTGTTTACTGTGTTTCTTCACTGTGACTTTTTGGCAGAGTAGTATGAATGTTCCACTGTAGAACAGAAACATTTGAAGCCAGATGTAGGATACAGCTGATTAAATAATTGTATAACTGATTAATTTTAACTATTTATTATTTTATCAATTAAGTTATTTTAATTTGATTTGATTTGATTTTTGACAGTTTAAATTGCATAACAATATCTTAATAATTCACAGGGATTGTGACCCTCAGAGTAAATGTATTGCTGAAACTCTTCTGGATATCGCACTTTACAGATAAGTGATGCAGTGTGCATCACAGAACCACAGAAACATTCAAATTGAAAAAGATCTTTAGGTTCATTAAGTCCAGCCTTTCACTGATCACCACCTTATGAACTAGTCCATAGCACTAAGTGCCATGTCCAGTCATTTCTTGAACACCAGAGATGATGACCACACCACCTCCCTGGGTAGTCCATTCCAATGCTTAACAACCCTTTCCCTGAAGAAATTCTTCCTCCTTACCAACCCGAACCTCCCCTAGAGCCGCTTGAGGCCATTTCCTCTTGTCCTGTTGGTGGTTGCCTTGGAGAAGAGACCAACCCCCACCTGGCTACACCCTCCTTTCAGGTGGTTGGACAGAGCACTAAGGTCAGCCCTGAGCCTCCTTTTCTCCAGGCTAAACAACTCCTGCTCCCTCAGCCACTCCTCATAGGACTTACTGTCTAGACCCTTTACAAGCTTTGTTGCCCTTCACACAAAGAGGGATTCATCTGATTTAGTATAGATGCTAGGACTAGTCAGTCGCTTTTCCATCTATGGAAAAAATGGGCATTCCCAGACCACAATTCTTCTCATCTTCAAGGTGACATTTAAAACAGCTCAAATGATTCATGCCTTTAAATTCTCTTTTTTTTCCTGACTGAAAAAAAAAAAAGCCTTTTAGGAGAATAACTCAATGTAGATATCTTTGCTGTAGACACCTGGACTTCAGGAAAAGAAATTAAACTTCACAGCCGTATAAAATTGTCTTACTATCTGTATACCTCAAAGTATACCACAAAAAACACTACAGTCACAATATTGTATACAATGGCAGTGTTTTTCTCTAACTCTTGTAATTTAAAGGAAAAATGAATAGTGATGGATACACTTCAACAGACAGCAAGCAAAAGACAAGCAAAAGAAGGGAATAGAACTTACTATTACTATTCAATATGCTTTGCCTGCTACATGAAGGGAGTCAACCAATCTATCTTTGACGGAGGGACACAACCTACAACACAATGAATGGCAAAATAGTATTTATTCTTCTCTGATCAAGTTTTTGTTTTGCGGAGATCTCAAAGAACACTACAAACAACAGAACTCTCATGATTTTAATCAGATGGAGACAGAAACTGCAGTGCAGAGAAAGGAAGATATTTAAGGTTGCTTGTTAGGCTAATGATAAAACTGGAATGAAATGTCCCTTAGTCCCACTTTAAGTCACATTGGACACTTACGGTGTCTCAGTCTGTAAAGTCACATAAAAAAAGGAAAAGAAAACACTGGAGATCAGCAATGTATGAAGAAAAAGCAGCAACATATTTTGTTTCTCACAATGTTGATGAGCTAGTTTCTAGGGCATTATCAGAAAAGGGTTTTATCCAAAATGCATTCTTCTTTTACAGACGAAAAAGAACAGATTCGCAAGGTTACTAAATGTTAATTACTTTTAGTTGTTGGGGGAGAGAGGGGTGTCTTTATAAAGCAGAAAATACTTCTGGAATCCATATTCAATCTGTAGCATCTCCATTGCTAAATACAATTTAAGGCTACAGTGGTTTGATGATGTACACTGAAATATTTGTATGAACAGCTTTCTCATATATTTACAACAAGTGACTGTACTGGAAAAACTGTATATACAGACTGCTGTGCAATTGTCAGACATATTCTGAAATACCCATTTAAAACTTCATTCTTCTGAAGAACAGAAATCAAAATCAGGTAGAGTAAGGTCAGCATAATGCAACTAATTCAGCATTTCGGAGAGAAAACTGTCTCTAATGGGAAAAGGACCCCATCATATCTGTAAATAAGCTTGTAAAAATACATCACTATAACATACAACTCGTTCTTCAAGATATTGAAACTTTGGGGGTTTTGTGAACTATAATATGAGAGTGGGCAAAAACTACAGAAGACAGGTGTGCATAAAAATTGAGAAGTTATGTGGTATATGTGTTAATTGTTAATTGATGAGGTAGAAAAGAATTCTTCAAACAGTGTTATGGAAAGACTTTCAGCACAGGCTGCCACTTGAAATACAACATTAGTTACGTTAGCAGGGGACTAATGAATTGAGTTATGCCTAGATGATCCTAGCAGGCAACCTACACCCCATGTGGCAAAGAAGAAAAAATGTCTGCAGGTCCCTGCTAAAGGGGGAGGAAACAGAACCCACATGTAACCATACAGCAATAACTGCAACAGCAGAAAGAAAATAACAAAAAAACAACCCAGAGTTCCATCACAGAAAAATTCTTTCCTTGTCCTCTGAACCAAGTGGTTGAAGACCTTTGTAATTTTAATTACTGTCTTCCTACAGTTGCAATAGTTCTGAGCCTACAGAAAGAATCCCAGGCAATCTTGTCACCCTCTTTACTCACTAAAGAAGCAGACAGGCAGACATCTTATGCATTCATAGATTCCAATACCATAAGGTAACACTGGGGCTATTCAGCTAAATAATACACAGGGAGACTTCAGGAAACAAGAGGAAGGTGGTCATGTTCAGTGTTTTCTTCACAGCAAAATTGCAGCTAAATTTTGTGAGTCACAGAAAATGCACACAAATTGAGGAAAAAAAACCCCAAAAGCGACATTCTTTCTGTTAAAGGATATATGAAAGCAGATTTTTAAAAAATTCTGCAATGAAACCCAACTATGCTGATCCGTGTAAATTTCTCCTGACAATATATACAGTATTTGGACATTTAGAAACCTCAGATTTTACTGTGAAGGTGGCTGAGCCCTAACACAGATTGACCACGAAGGTTGTAGAGTCTTCATCCTTGGAGATATTAAAAAACTATCTAACTAGAATCCTGGACAGCCAGCTCTAGGTGACCGTGTTGGGAAGGTGGGTTGAAAAGATGACTTTCAGAGGTGTCTTCCAACCTCAGCCATGCTGTGGTTCCGTAACTCTGCAGCAGATGTATTTATTTCATAGTTCAGAAAATGGAGGAAGAAAGAAAGAAAGGAAAGAAAAAATAAAGTGTTACTTCATGATATACTTTTTTTTCCTGCTATTTGTAAATACCTGTGAGGAATTTAATGTCCACTATTTTAATGCAATTATTAAAATTCTGTCACAATTAAATACGTAACTAAAATAAGAGTTCCCAATCAAATATAAAATACTTTATTTATATATATACATGTTATTTTTTATTTTGTTAGTTTATTAAAGAAATTATTTAAGTCTTTATTGTTTGTTTAACTACTAATTAAGCTGGTCTCTAAAATTTTATATATTAAATTAATTTTATATTATTATTTTATATTATTTATATTTTTATATTATAGATTATATTTATATAGAACTGCAAGTATAATAGTGCAGTATCTACAGACAACATGAGCAAATTAATGCATTATAGAATTTCAGCTCATCATTTATATATGCCAAAGTGTAATAGCATGGGATACATTACCATAAATCATCTCTCTCTTATTTAAAATGTTGGAAAGGTCACCTTCAGACTTAGGACAATACTAATCATATTGTTTTTATTAAGTGAGTGATCAAACTCATCATTGAAAAAGTGCTATTCAAACTTTGCAAATGCAGACTGTCCATTCCTTTTTATTTTTGTCAAGGATGACTTCCTCTCTGTAAAAAGAAAACAAGAAGTAGAAAGAGAGAATCCTAGTTAAATGAGTCTATTGAATAAGATGCTGATTGCACTGTTTCTAGAGTGGCAGGTTGCTATAAATTGAACACAAGCTATATCTGAAAGTGTGCCTAAAGAATTCCAATGTCTGGAGGAATTGATTTATCAATTGCATGAATATATTGGTTCATGCAAGACCGGCATAAAAACAGACAAGCCAAAGCACACAAAAAGTGCTGGAAACAAAGAATATATTTCTGTATACATTGTGAAAGAGCTTATTTTATATTCACAATACCAGTTATTTAAAACAACACTATTTGCAATGTCCATCAGATATTAAATTAGTAACAAGTATTTTAAGAGGATAATAACCCTGGATAATCTCAAAGTTTATTCCTGCTTCCTGCTACTAAAAAAACACAAACAAATAAACAAGCAAAAGAAGCTGATGATGAACATATTTTCTGTATGTTTTCAGCACTCATCTAGTGACAGATAAAACTATTCTTCCTCTAGAATATTTGTACCAGCCTAAATTTGCAGTTATGTGGAAGAAAATTGCAAGAGTGAGACAATGTGGTTTTTGTTTCAGAGAGAGTGTAAACACAGCAACAATTTTTTTCAGTGTTCTGCAGAAAGTTGAGCTTGACCAGATAGGAATCGTTTCTCTAAGTGAGACTCAGATGTTATTCACTCTCACAGAAGCACATATTGGATGTAAAGCTGCCCTCCAGGTCCAGAAAAGTCATACTCTAAAAGAAACAAATTCTTTTACAGAATACACTTTCTAAAGAGAGCTCATTCTGTTTGTTACTCCAGCTTCTACACTGTGTGAGTTTGGGATTTTTTTCTGAGAACAGAAGAAATAAATTATTCTCACTTGCCTGGAGCACCTTCCCTTTGAGGTTTTCCTTGATATTGCAAATCAGAGACACAGCTGACAATCATCCAAGCCTCAACTGGTCATCTATATGATCAGCGGTAAGGGGATTTGATCTTAAAACCCCTGTATAAGACAATTAAATCAAGCTGTCTTTCCACAGCTGGTTCTTCCTATTCACTATCAATCTCAAAAATTAACTTAGATTTAGATAATTAAATGTTTAAATGTGTCTAAAGGTCTATTTTGCTTTCCATCCTCAATCTAGATTTTGTCCTTTGCGCTCTTTGCAACCAAATGTTAGAACCAGCACATTGTCCTCAGTCTCTTGACCTGTCTTGTTTTGGTTTTCAATCAAGCATTTTCTTTAATCTCATCATCCTTTGCCTTCTGTAATTTCATTTTATCCTGGCTGCCCTCTAGCTCTCAAGGATCCACCAACTTCTCCTCCAGCTGGACCTCATCCTTTCTACAGTGTTTCTCTTGATCTCTTGTAAGAGTCTGGGATATTTTTTCCTATCTAGGTTACCTTCGATAACCTCAGCTGTAAGCACAAACTCACACATCATCTTTATGATAAAGTCAGTCTGATGATTCTGTGAATCTCCTTCCTTCTCTTTCCTTCAGCTCTGTCTCCTTCTGTCTTACTGCCTGATGTCAGGACATCAACTTAGAGCTTGAAGGACAATTGTAGTAGGGAAAAGCAAATGATCATTGGTTCAGTTTCTGCTACTATCGTGATTTAGAGGAGCCTCCTCGGGTTCTGCACTTTTCACATTGCAGCAATTTGGGTTTCAAAAACTTCTGCTGTAAGTTGTCCCACTCCTCTTTAAAAGTATCACATTCAAACTTGGCAAAGCTTGAATCCAGCCCTTTTCTTGATATGTGTGTTTATCTAAATGCCTACCCCTGACACATTTGGCAAACGAAATAGAAGAGAAATTATGTTTACTCGTCACAAACACAGCAAAACAAGTAAAACAGAAGAAATTTTTGTTGAAGGACCTTTCTCTTGATAATAGATGTATAATGAACAAACATTCTTGGTTTTGGTGGGAAAACAATCAAGGGAACAATTCCACTAATGTAGTCAGTGTAGTCAGCAAAATGAAGAGATCTCTATCTTGAAGAAAATTATATTATTCATTACCGACTTGAGTTGTTCATGGGTCTATCATTTGAATCAGAAAAAAGCTCCATAAATTTGTTTTATTTTAAACATTGAAAATAAGTGAAAGCATCCCCAAGTTTCTGCAGTATAAAATATGAAAGCTACATATTTTTCATTGTATTTTGATCCAGCACACAACAGTGTAAATTGTACTGACAGAAGAAAACTAGGCTCAAATATCTTTGTCAAGTGATTAAAATCCAAAGGGAAGTAATGATCACCTGAAACACTATTTGTATTTAGTAGGTGACAGTGCTATGTATTTAAAATTAAATAAAGAATGCTCAAGAAACAACAAAAAAGCCATTGTTTTATATGTTGGGGGGAGAAGAAATGGAAAATCAGAAGAGTTGGTAGTCTTTGAACAAACTGATGTTCTTCAAGAAGTTCCTTGCGTCAGATACCTGCCTTTGGTATTTTTTTTAGTAACTTAAATTCAGCAAATTGATAATTTCCACCATGACTATCAAATTACATGTAGTCCATTAGTACATTTTAGCCTGTCCAGAACTCATTCTTTAGCCACAGGCACTGAAAAAAAAAGGCACAGGATGGGACCTGTCAATTCCAACTTTCTCCTGGTTTGACACTTCATTTTCTCTTGTAGTTGGCCTGGGATTTATCCCAGTGATACTACTTTGTAGGAGTCAACACCTTCACAGCCGTCTGAATTTTCACTCACACTTCACAATAGGAACTACTTTTCCACCAAAAGAAGGATTTCCCCCCAGACTGCTATTTATATCATGTCCCTTGCCCATCCTCTTTTCTCAGAACCAGTTCTTATACTTCTTTTTTTGCTCTGGCTTTTCTCAAGAAAGTTCACAACTACTATAGTTTGAACGATCAAAATTAGTTGAGTTTTACTAAGACTTCTCTGTTTTACCAGTGTATCTAGTTACAGAGAAGGGCTGAAAGGAATTTCCCTGACATTTCAAACAGACATTTTGACATATTTTGGCAGATATGACTTTTGTGGAGAAGTCAGTCTCATAGCCACAATGTGAAGCTGTTTCATGCACTAACTACTACACCCATCAAATACTTTCGAAAAAAAAAGTGCTCATGGAGCAAAACTGTTTCAGTGGAAGGAAAGCTTCCAGCAGCAAGAATTTCCAAGGAACTGGGTAACTGTCAGCTGCCCAGCATCTGCATGGCCCAGCTGCCTTGCTAGGCTATGGGGGTGGCTGATGGGATCTTGCTGGTTTGCCTTGAAACTGGTGGGTGAGAGCGGAGCCAGGAATGGCTCCAGTTTATGGTTTTCACAAGGTATGAGGAAAGGCACCTTAAGAAAGGATACAGAATGAATTAAATCTGTAGCAAGTAGAAAATTCTGGTGAAATGCAAATTATAGCATCTTAAATATATTCTTTATTTTACCCAATCTGTTAAAAATTGTTGTTTTATATCTTGTTGCAGTTTATCAACCCTTATATTCAGTTTAGGAGAATATGTTCGATGCATATCCAGTTTTTCTTGCAGAGGTATATGTTTATGATTTTCTCTGGAAAAACCCAGAGAAATTATTCCCATTACATATTTTAAATAGCTGTGATTTTATGTGTTTATTATATGGTGATTTTGAAGAAATGGATGGTCAGTGAACTGTTGTGGTTTTTTTCTATGCTTTATAACTTTCCATCAAAATGGGAAACTGAATACACACCTTTAACTTAATTATCAAATTGTCATAAAAGAAAGACAATAAAAGTGACAAACAAAATAGGTTATGGATTGTTGAGTGAGGGTCCATACTTTGAAGTTTTGGCAAATTTAGATTTGAGTGGTTAAGATTTGTTTACAACTTTGTGGTTTAGATTCCAACTATTTTTGCAAAGGAAAAAGCAAGCAGTTATTCCAATTATGAGAAGCTCTTGTCCAGATTGTGAGGAGGGTCCTAGGAGGGTTAATTTCATATAGAATGCTTTGGTAACAGTCATTATCCTTAACATCATATTGGAAAGGCACCAATTATTGTTACTGCTGCCTACGATTACTGACTAAATGCTAAAATCAAGTCCTTTCATGGTCTCCAAAATCAAATTAAAAGATAGACAATTGCCCAGTTCATCCCATTTAGATTCCAAAAATACCAGTATGAAGTACTATTTCCTTCAGTAATTCTCACTATTAAAAATGTTAGTTATTTATACCAGTGACTCGGAAACCTTCTCAATATTTTTAAAAATCTGGAACTGAAGTATTAATGTAGGTCATGTAGAAAATGTGTATTCATGTAGACTTGTGCAAATACTTATTACATTTCCAGCTAATTAGTGCTGGCACAGAAAATATTATACATTGCCATCTAGCTCAGAAAAGAGATGTTTAGTAAACACTGCTTCCTACCCAACAGAGAAGTGAGGATGGTAATAAAAGACTTTCTATCTCTGAAGTTTCCTTTACTTATCTGATAAGGCCTCCATCTGGTCATGTTTCTGCAATCTGGACCATGGATGGACATGTAAAACTTAGCATTAGGGAAGCTAATAAGAAATAATGTTTCTAGCAGAGCACTGTAGAAGGTAAAATCGTAGGCATTTAATCTTATTCTTTGAGACTTTAAAAAAGAAGGAATAAAAATTTGGGGGCTTCGGCTTAAGTTTACTTAAAGACACCATTTATGAAAGTCAAAAAAGGGCCAAGATGGTAACTCTTTCTATCATCCTCTTCTTGTTCCGCTTTCAGAATTAACAGATGTTAACTCTGTTTTCAGAATGCACAAAATCACACTCCATTTTTCTGATTAAAGAAAAATATTATTTTCTTTTTGGATGAGAATTTTTTTTTTAATTAATACCTACTCAAGATATAAATTAGATGATACAGAATGGTGTCTTGATTTTTAGTTGATTTAAACAAGATCCTGTCTCTATAATCTATAAAGAACTGTGTACTCCTACATAATGTATTCTATAATTCTTTGATTCACTAAATAAATTATTGTCTGTTATACTAGATGACCACATTGTGACTCCCTACTAATGTCCTTGCTTATAGAAATGTTAATATTAATTGCTATACCAACACTGATGTAACTTCATGGTTTATCTGGTCAGGATATACATAGCAAGAAATGCATCTACCCTAAACCAAAAATGTCTGCTGTGTTTTGATGGGTGTCTGTTGCAAGGAGTTTCTTTTTCAAGTGAAGCTTTTTTTGTGGAAAGTTACCAGCTGAGGAGTGAAAATTGAGGACATCTCAACGTATCTCAAGATCAGAAAAGGTGGATCAGATGGAGTCTAGAGCCCAAAGGAATAAAAGGACTAGTGGGAGTCCATGAATTCTCATCAGAAATAGTTTTACTAATGAATTATCAACTGAATTGCAGAAACAGATGCTATCTACAGGACTTGAGGACACTGGAAATTGATTGTGCTCATAGGACATACAGAGCAAGTACCTACTCTAAATGAGTTTCTTCTTCACTTACCTCCATATTACAGTTTATGGCTGATGAGATGATCTGCAATGGAAATGATATGCAATTGCCACAATCAGCTTTTAAACAGTAATTGCATTGTTTTAATTATTAGGGACTCTAGGACATGATCACTCTAGTTTGCTGAGTTTGCTTTTTTATGTGAATGAGTAAGATGAAAAGAAGCTTGCTTGTGTGTCATCAAATGACAATGCCCCTATTTTACTTTGTAATAGTCACCTCCCACCAAAAAAAAAACCAAAACAAAAAAAAAAAAAAAACAAAAACAAACAAACAAACAAACAAACAAACAAACAAACAAACAAACAAACCAAACTAAAAATTACAAAAACTAAAAAAGCAGAGACAGCCCATCATCTGAAAGTTCAGAGAATTATGAACCTTCACTAAGCATTAGTTTGCTCAGCTGAAAAATATTTAAACATAAAATAGCTTCCATTTTGGTTCATGTAAAATCTAACTTGAGAGTGTACAAAGCATGAAAACTCTCACTATTAAAATGTGCTGTCTTTCATTTACCAGCTGTATATCTGGTTTTGATTTGTGGTAATCAGACACTTCTTATCATACATTTCTTACTCATTATTTGCACTGTAGGCACAACTCGTAAAAACTTGCAAAAGGCATTTTGCTCCATGCCTTTAAAATAGATTCCAGCATGTCTTTTTTTTCACTGCTTTTGTTGTCACTGTTCTGGAAATAAGGAATTATGAAAGAACAACCTAAATAAAAAGGGAAGTGCAAGTAGATTAGAAGGCACAGAATGAAAAACAGAAAATCAGACTCTGAAAACAGACCATGGAAATGCCATTTATACCATACCTAATCCTAAGCAAGGCAAATATTAGTCAACATTATTAGTACTGATTCATAACTATCACAATAACAATCACACACAAGGCCCCTGCTGTGTTAGAGACTGCACAGAAAAATCATCTTGTTCAAAATGCTGCAATATTAAGATGAAGTGAGTACAAGAAAAAGAGAAAATTCCATGAGGTATCCTGAATTCTGGCTCTGGTACACTGCCTGCTTAATAATTTATATCCACTCTTATTTGAACTTTCTGTTAAAGGTTACTGTCAGGAAGGCTTTTACAGGGAGATTCACAGTTAGAGTCGTTGTCTTGCAAGTGTTGACAGGAAATTGTTTTAGATAGCAAAGAATTCCTTTCCTCTTTTAGGTTGTTGCATTAAAGTAAATAGAGTGCAGTTTGGGCTGGATTTGGGGTTTTTTTTTCTTTAATTTTGGGGGTTGTGTGAGTTGCACAGGCAGGTGGCCAGAACAACCACAAACCCAAGCTGAAAGGCAAAGAACAAATTTGTTTCATTACCTGGAGGATCCCGAAGCAGCACCGGGGCAGCAGAGACACATGAGGGGCAGCGCAGGCTTTACGTTATCAGACACCCTAGCATGATAGATCACTTATTAAAGTGAGTTAAAAGACCCAGTGTATTTATAAAATAAATATGTAAAAAGATCCAGTATATTTATAAACAAGAAATATTTTCTCCAGTAAGGTTAAGAAGCCAAAAACATACTAAAGATGACTTCAAGACCTAGTCATTATTGAAAAAGCCAAAAAGGTCCAAATCATAGGTGGATAATTAGAGGTGCATCATAGAAACTCACTAATTACGAATTGCTAAAGTGAAAGCATTAAAGGTGCTTTAAAAATCAAGAAAATGTCACCACAGAATATGACAGGGCATCGCCTCTGAGTGTAAAACACATGAAAGTCGGAATCAAGGTGATCCATAATAGCCCACTTAAATTCTCTGCATTTTTCTAAGTTTTCCATTAATTTTACATTTAATAGCCTCATTCCCATAAACTTCCCACTTTTAAAAAATAGACTTCAGACTTATGAGATTTATATATATATTCTTTCTCATCTTAAATGATTACCTATTTCTACACGAATGATTACCTATTTCTACACTTTCATGATTTGTATTCTTTCTATGTTTTATACCCATTTCCAAATAAAAATTAATCATCAGTAATAAACTACATGCCACACTAATGATTATAAAATTGAAAATGAAATGTGCTCAAGACTTCAGAAACAGTTTCTTATGTTTCCTAGTTTGAGATACGGTACTACATAACTTATTTGTGCAAACATAAATTGCTTTTCTATGTGTAAATCTAGTTTGCTTTCCTACTGGAATGTTCAGAATAAATCTAGTAAGCTCTTATAAACAAATAAATGCATTTGGTCTGTCTGTTACATTGTATCAGAGCAAAAACTGTATTAAAGAACAGTCAATCAGCTTTACGTTAATTTCTGTTAATTTTTCAATATCTATTTGCCTATCAAATTTTCATCATTTAGAGGTCTTTAAGAATTTAGACATTTCTGTTCTGTATAGGAATGATTCTGATCCAATCCTGTAAAGAAAAAAGATCTACTAGTCATTTTAATCTGAGGCATGTAATTTACAAACAGATCTCTAGGGAAGGGAAGGAGAAGGAGAAGGAGAAGGAGAAGGAGAAGGAGAAGGAGAAGGAGAAGGAGAAGGAGAAGGAGAAGGAGAAGGAGAAGGAGAAGGAGAAGGAGAAGGAGAAGACCATGGTCCAGAGTTTTTATTCCAGGGTATTTGACTAGCAACCACATATTCAAGACAGCACAAGACTCTTCAAAACAGTTTGTTTAGAATAAGTTGTTCTCCTGAAAATAAAAAAATCTCCACATCCTATCTTCACTTTATGGCAAGGAAAATATAGATAATATCTGAGAGAATCTTTCATGTCCACTTAATGGAAATTTAGTATTAGAAACATACATTAATGTAAGAATAACCACAAGAAAAACACATGGAAAAACACTCCACATATTTTTCAGATGTAAAAACACTTCATATGAAATGGAATTTAGTATAATTAGCATGACCTCTCTTCTCTGTGGTGGATATGAATGGTTTACAGTTTCTGTCTTGATTTTTATTTAGTGGACATAAGTTGGAGAACAGTAACAGGCCTCAAGATCAGACTCCTAAAATCACAGAAGGTGTTTTGAAGCTCACATTTAAATTCCAAGTGCACATCATGAACATTATCCTTAGGACTCTTGGAACATATTTCTTACTGGTAATCCTGCAATTCTATTCTGTGTTATCTAGCTCTTGTGAAATAATGTTGCTGTCATGGCAGCAAGGCAACTAAATATTTTAATCTGTTCATCTCTTCATCTTTCTATCCAAGACTTGTGTTTGACCTTTGTTTCTCATAATCTTATTCTGGTTTAGCTTGTCTGCTCTTATTTTATCCTTTTTTTTCATATCTTTCTTAATCCAGTTCCTACAACATATCTCTAAACCTTGGAATTTCTTCATAACTTTTTGACTTTTGGACAGTACTCTATATTTTATCTACTCACTTTTGTAGATTGTCTCTTAAAAAAGAATAATCTGTGCAGTCTGAAAAAAGACAATTATTTTCAAGAATATTAAATACTATGGCACACACATACCTTTGGAGATGCCTACAATAAGAGTATTACTAGTTCTCTTGCATACAATAAAACTTGAGTATTTTAAGCTTTTCTATTATGGTCTAATAGAAAATTCTGTTGGACCTCAAAAGGAGAATTTCCATACTTAGCCTGTGGGTAAAAAAGGAAAATTAGCCAGAACTGATACATCGTAAAACCTGCAGTTGATGAAAGAGCTACTTGCCTTCACACCTCCCCTTTTGCAAGCTGGAGACTATTTTTCAGCTCCAAACATTTCATTTGAAAATTGATAACAGGCACAAGAAATAGTGGTCACATTTCAGCAAAAATTCTGGGCACTAAAGTTTGAAACTGAATTTTGTACATTGCAGTTGGATTCCTTTTTAATGGAATTGGCCTCAGATGTTAAGTAGACCATGAATACCAGAGCTACTGCCGAGAATAAGAGAGGAATGAAGGCTATTAATAAAAAGTTGGCTAGGATATCATATTTCTAGCCACCATCATCAATTTAGACCAGAGCTTTCATTACAAAATAGGATTTTATCTCAAGGCACAGAGGCAGAATACTCCATACTTTTACATACTTGATGAGAAAGTAGGAGATTATGTAAGAACTTCAAAGGAATACTGAAATTAAGGTTTTCATGTAAGCCAATATATAAGCAAAATCGAGTAAAAATAGCCTTTGTTGACTGAAATGAAAAAAAAAATATTATCTCAATCCCAGTAATTTGACTGAAGAAGGGCACAGCAGGGCAAGTCAGGGCAGGGCAGGGAAGTATTTGTAAGATAATGATTTTCAATTTTTGCCTTCAAATTCAGGGTAAGTGTGATCCATGAGTTGGTTTTAAGTCTCAAGGACGAAACCTAAATAAGCCTATTGTCAGCAAGTGTAAATTCACTGCACAGAGATTCACCTAATATGTTGAGGATTTTGTAGTCAAAAAAGATCTTTTTCCCTTAGCTTTGGTGTTGCAGAACAGAGAACCATAGATATCAAAACCATTTTAAATTGGATGAAGTAGTGCCCAGTTAAGGCTTGCAGCTAAGGATAAAAATCTAGTATGAAAATTTCATTCAGATCTTGAAACTGCTGCTTTTGACTATTTCCATTCTGATGGGTGGAAGGGTAGAAAAAGTCAGTAAAGTGGGACTGTTGAGTCCTATTGCATAACAAAAATTCCCTGTGGTGCTGAGGTCTTGGGAGAGCTGGGCAGCACTTCTCAGAGACAGATTATGGTCAGTTAACTTAGTCTGTAGAGTGACAATCTGTATTCAGTACTTTGCACAATGTTGACAGTATTTTTTGGTTGTAACCATCAGATGGCTGTGATCAGACAAAAGCAACATGCATGTTTAAAGTTTGCATGAGTAGGTGGTTTCACTAGGCAGAGGTCCATAGTGCCTATAGTTAATATGCTAATATTGAATGAGACAGACCACTTCAGCACTCTGCAATTACAGATCAACACAGTCCAGTTACCTCAGAAGACAGACAATCAAGTTCTTCTTTATTGTTGCAGCTACTACTTATAGATATGCATTAGGGATTGTTAAACCTGATGCAGTGATTAGAAAACCTTAAAAATAAATCCTCTTGCCTTCAATGACAAGCAAGAATATTTTACCATTTAAATCTCTCAGTCCATCATCTCACATCTCATAAAATCACTTCACTGCTCCCATCTGCTGTGACTGACAAAAGAGTCCTACTGTCTCCTACACATGCATCTTCCCTGCGGGAGAACTTGTCACTGGTCAGCTTTATAGCACACAGGAGGTTTTAATCTTCCTTCTGACTAGAGTGCTGAAATTTTTCAGCATAGCCCAGAATTGCTAACAGTCAGTACACTGTTCCAAAGATATTACCTTTTCACAAGAAACCTTTCATGTCCCAAGGGCATATAGCTTTTGCAGTTCCTTTCTATTTCATCTCAGTGAACATAAATAAAATAAAGTAATAATTAAAAAGCTAAACCAAAAGGGTTTTCATTTGATTGACTTGTCAACATCAGAGCCATTAAACTGCCTAATAAAACATGCACTGAGGTAAAAAGGACAGATTATATTCCTCTTCTAGTTTAGGTAGAAATATGAGTAAAAAATGCAGCCTGGGTTACTCTAATAATCAGGTTCCAATTGCTGGAGGTTTTTTTTTCTATTTCATTTGGACATGGTGCATTTTCAAAAGGTGCAGGGAAATATCAGAAGTTTTCATTTCTTCAATCAGCAAGTTCATGCTTGTTAGAACATGAACTAAATCCAAGCATGTGCAAGCTCTATTTCCGGAACAAAAGCTTTGGTTTAAAGATTTAGATTAAAAGTTTTGATGTAAAATTTGGTTTATATTCAAAGGCTTTAAATCTCTTGGTCATATGAAAACTCTTTGCAGAAGTTAGTATAAAATCTGGTATAAAAGTATCCAAACTGGGAAATTATTTTTTAAGTCAATGGTTCCCAGTAGAATTTATGGAGTCCTGTTTGGATACAACTAGAATGTGAGAAATTTAAATTGGTTACAAGGGGGAAAATAAATCAATCTGTTCATCAAATACTGGAACTAGTTTCCTATAATCATTGTGGGGGGCAGTCCTCAGACTTGACTGGCCCTGAACAACCTGATCTGATTAGACCTGCTTTCAGCAGGGGATTGGACTAGATGACCTCCACAGATCCCTTTCAACCGAAACTATTCTATGACTGTTTTATGTCTTTCCCCTTCAGTGGAGATAAAGCAGAAGATAATTGTCTTTTCTTGCAGCAAACTGCGTGTGCAGCGTCTTGAGCTCAGACATATGACTTGTCTCTAAGCATTCCACTGCAAATCAGTTTGAAAGCTCCAGAGCAGCTGTCTGAGTAAATGTATCTATATGCAAACTCCTAGAGATATATACAACTAGAGAGGATGGTCTGTGCTAACTGCTTGTGTTCCTGGGCTATTTAATACCCTTGTGTTAGATGACTAACACAACCAATTCACATTTTCTTATGCTTATTTGAACAACATTTGTTTCCAGTCTCCATAGGTATTTATTTGGTGCTGCTAGTAGAACCTATAGTTAAACAAGTGTGACCACTGATGTAGCATAAGAACCATACCTAAATATTTTGAGAAATTTCTCTATATGACATGATGCTCGTGCATCTTTATATTTATAGTGATCAACATCTGATAAAGACCTCCATAAAAGTGAGTCTTCAGCAGGTACTTAAATACATAGAGGATAATGGTTTTGCATGGTTTGGAAGGTGAACACAGCATTGGACCAGAAACTGTGTAAAGATGTAGATGCAGCGAGATAGGCGAAGGCCGTGGGGTCCCAGCTTGGAAGAGCTCTGATCTGCTGTAAGCACACTGAACAGTGCAGCTGGATAGAAACAACAGGTCCAGATTTCCTAAGAGTGTACAAAACGCTCTAAAATCCTGTCTTCCCTTTCAGATGATATGACTTTTTCTCACCCACATGATGCATGAACTCAGCAAGGACAGAAGACCCCTTGAGAAGAGTTCACTGGTTCTCTACTTCCACCTTGCTTCATTAGCAGGCCAGGTTTTCGCAGTCAGAGTATGTCAGCATCCTTATACTGTTATTAATGATGAAAGCCAATAGCTCATCAGGGTCTGAAAAATGCTTCCATAAGACATTTTTTTTTAAATCTGATGAAGTTTCCAGTGAATATCCAAGGACTGTGGTTGTTTTGAGTGGTCAAATGGGATTTGCCTCTTTTATTGACCACACTTGTCAAATTCTCAACACTTTGGTTCTCTGACCTTCCTGAGTGCTTCAATCGATACTGATTTATTATTTGTTCCTAGCTGGCTTCTTATGCAGCACACGCAAGAAATTTAGGCATCACCTGGATTTTCCTGGTATTAGAAAGCGCTAGTTATTTCTAATGTACAGAATTCTTATGGCCTCTAAAATACTACCCAGTATATCTGCAGTACAGCATTGTGTACTCATCAGAAGCCATTTTTAGCAGTAAAAGACAATAGCTATTTCTGATAAGGACAATAAAGGTGTCTGGTGATTCCACTATTTTTAAAGTGGAAGAACTCCTGTTCTAGGGTATCAACATTTGCCAAGGAGAAACTCCAAAGGTTTCAAAGCTTTTGACAGGAATTTCAAAACTTCAATCCTATCCTGGCTGCGCACTGACTTCACTGACGACACATTCAAACAGCTTTCCTTTACTTTGTAGCTGTACTCTTCTCCCAACAGACTAACTTTTTGAGAGGAATGGCCTTTGTGTTCCTAACAAAAGAGCAGCAGAATATGAAGATGTTAATCCTAAACCAGATACAATCTAGCACTGCCTTACCAAGCTCTGTTGCATAGATATGTGTTTTGTACAAAGGAACAAATGAATTTTGGGATTTGTTAGTGTAGTAACCACTACAGTGTTAGTGCTGTAACCACTACAGTTAGGTATACAAAAAAAAAAAAGAAATTATTAATATTGCTGTGACTACACCCAGATTTACAACAGTAAGTAAAATGGTATGAAAGAAAAAAGTAAGGCAGGACTTTTTGGGTAATGCTGAGAAAAGAAAGAAGTCAGTGGAGATCATTTAAGTTGTCATGAAATGAAATGAGAAACACACAACTTTCCTGAATCCCACTTAGGCTTATGAAAAGAATGTGAATGAGGATGATAAAAAATTTTAACATTTCAAACTAGGAACTCTAAAAATGACCTGCACAATAGATACATTTCCAGTGCAGTAAAAAAAAATAAGCTCTTCCTTGGAATGTAAGTGACAGCATGGTTTCTGCCCCGAAGTCCTTCTAACCTAATTTTAAAACACAATAAAGGAGAGTGGCAGGAGGAAGGAATGGTGGCAAGAATTCCAAGGAGAGGATTACAAGGTCACTTATATGTCAAGCACAAACTTCTGGTTCTGTTATCCATAATCAGCTCTGTATTATTGAATTCAGTTTGCCTTGGAACCTCTTTTATGGACACAGACACTGCAGTGGACATTAATGTATCCCCTCAAAGCCACAAAGTTTCAATATATAAATGAAAAGCAAGGCAAGAATTCAAATTTTATGCTTAAGAAAAAAGAAAGCTTAGTGTGCTGAATCTCACAGTTCTGTATATTGAACTTCTACACCAAAAAAAAAAAAAAGAAAAAAAAAGAAAAAGAAAAAGTTAAAAATAATTTAATTCCTGTAAGGATACAGATGCTAGTATTTCTTACAATAGTACTCACTGGATATTATTGCTTTTCTAAGATGACTTTCACTTCTCCGGAGAACTTCACAGAGCTCCTGATAAGTATCTGATATTCTCTTTAATTCATTAATTTGGGGAGCTATGCTAGTCTTTTGTTTATGAGAGCATTACACTTTCATTATATGAAATGCATAAAATTCAGCTAAAGGTACTCAGGAGTCAATAGCAAGGTCATAATTTACTATCAGGATTCTGCTGACATTTACAGACCATTTAAACTTTGTTCTTCTGCTTTATAACGTCAGCATCAGCACAATCCTTGAAGTGCATCACTGCCTGCAGTGTGGCTGTAATGGAACTCATATGAATAACTGCCAAAGAATTAGAATTCCTGTTTATGATTTATCTATGCACAAACTGTAAACATTCTAGTAAGAAACACTCCATTATAGAAGAGCTAAATTAAAATGAACGTTGAGCTGAACCCTTTAAAAAGAAAACTTTTCGTGAGCTATAAGGCTATAAAATTATATGAATCCTTCATAAATGAATATAGTATGAAAGTGGTAACTTTTCTCCAGTGAGGACAAGGAATGCTTTTTATCTCATGACACTGTATAACTAATATCACGCCTTTCCACTACTACTAGAGGAAGAAATAATACTTTAGAATGTTATAGATCTCTTAAAATGTTCAAATTTGAATTCAGAAAAGTATTCAAATATTGTGATCAAATAAAAAACTAATGTTGCAATTATTAAAAAAAAAAATCTCAAAAAGTGCCCTTCTTGAACAGAATTTGATACACCTGAAACATCTATTAATGGAAAGCAGCCCATAAAAAATACTGAGAATATCTATTGTCATAGAAAAAAGTCTATTGAAATTTTAATATATATATAAATACATAAAGTTTTCTTTAACTATATATAGTTAAACATGTATATGTACCAAATGTACAAAGACTTCCACAGTACACAGATTCCTCCATTTTTTTTTCCTCTTGGTGCTGGACTACTGGATGTTCACCTTGTGGATTCTGTGAAAGCAATCTGAGCTGGAGGTTATGTTCTAAAGTGAGGGAAGGAACTGCTAAGCCCAGAAGCAACAGAAGAGGAACAGGATTGGAAACAGAAGAGATAGCAGGAACAGAGAAGAAAACGAAGAGTTACTCATGGTCTTAAAATAGAGTTAGAAGAGGTGAACAGTGAATAGAAAAATAAGATTTTTAAAGAAATTCTGAATTATTGAGGAGATAAAGTTAGTCTCACAGCCAGAATACTCTCTTGTTTAATTGTTGCGTACTAGTGGACTGATATAAAAGAGACTGAGGTACCTTGTCATCAAAGTGGCACAGCAAGCTGAGGTACAGTACACTGGTCATTAGCCAGCTGGTACTTTTAGTAATCTGATCTGGGCTTATCACTTGGAATTGCATGTGACATAACTCTTGCAATATAACTTTGGGGTTGGAGTTGATTTGGCAATAGTTGGCTTGAGGTGCTGCTAAAGTACGTTCACATCTGAGTGGAATATTGTATAGAAAGAGTCCTAAGTTGCTACACCTGAATATTCAGTAGATACTAGATTTATTTGCTATATATTTAGTCTTTATTACCATATGATATCTTTGTTACTGTTCCTAATATGTTACTTGAGATTAAAATCAGTGATTTCTGGAAGGCAGGCAAGTAAGCTCATCCAATAGCAGGTCCCAAAGACAATCAACCTCTGAAAGCCTAGCTGCAAAGTCAAAATCAGATCATGCCTGTACCAGGCCTCCAGTTATCTTATTTGCCTGATTTGGTTCTCTGGTGAAAATAGACATCTCCTTGTATAAGAGTTCAAACAAAGAAACACCTTTCTCTGATAGGTCATGCTCATATTTGTCCTTTTGTATCTTAATGCAGAGCTTTCAGGTTTCTTTTCAGTCTCTTTTTGTTGAATTGGAAGGAAAATAACCCTCTCTAGCCAAGAACTTTGACTCTATCATATTTGAAGTGTGGCTCCCTCAATTTCCGTACTTCCATGAGGAAGCCAAAGAAAGACATCAGTCCACTCCAGTGAAAAGAGCACTTCAAGCTAGTGTTTTCCTCTCAGTACTAGGTTTCTGTCTAATGCTTCTTGCAGTTCCTTCTGTTTGGACCAGAAGTCTCTCTCTTCATGCCTTGCCTTTTCATAGGGACTTTTTATTATCAATCTTGTTTGTTCATTGATTGAACTCATTTGACCTGAAGTCCAGCTCCAGATTCTCCCTCATTCCAACTCTCAGTATTAAGCAGAAAATATTTTTCTTTTACGGTCCTAATCCTCCTTACTTCTAACCTCCAGATGTATAATGTAGTATGCAATAGTCTTGTCTAACAATGGCTTTGCTATGAAGCACAGTTGAACCTTCTTCATGCATGAAAAACACACTCAATGGCATGTTTTGAGAGAAAAAAATCCAGCCATCTATACCAGTCATGAAATAACCTGCTATGTTCTCTGATTATTATGATTCAAGATCCTATAATGCAATATCAAAACTTATGCTAGCTCTTTCACTTTTCTTATTGGTCAAATTCAAAAAAAGCAATTATCAGTAATAATGAAATATAACCTCTTTAGTGAGTTCATTTAAATGAGAACCTACAATGCAAGAAGGGTCTCTTGCAAGTTGCAAGCTGAAGCAATCTTCCAGAAAGATGAAAAAACATACAGGAACTTCCCACACATCACTCAGAGGAATGAGTAGTTCAGAATATGGAGGAGAATTATGTCAAGGAGATCCTACGCTCTCTCTCTAAGTTTTCATATAGGCCTCTTCCTTATCCCACCATTTCTAAACGGTATGTTAAGGCTTACAGTTTGATGATTTGGCATTTCAGTCTCTAATATGCTGATAGATTGAGTTCAGCTTTCTAAGTAACCTTGTAACTGCAGCAGTGTAATAGCTGTAACTATAATAAGGCCTCTTTTGCTGGGAGTACTGACAGTCATTCAGATTAGTCCAATTGGCTGGTTAATATCATACCCTCATTATGTCTGCTGAAATGCTTTGAGCTGTGGATAATTACTTCTGGTTCTGGAAAAGAATGAAAGTTTCTTTTACAACTTAAGTCGTTTGGTGGTAGAACCTGTATTCAATTTAAATTTTCATGGGTATGTCTAACAAATAGTTCAAAGGACACAGAATAGTGACGCTGCTGTCTTAGCAATGTTTTTCAGGGATTTATTACAGCTTCAACAGGAACATCTGTCAGTTAGAGTTATTTCCATTGTCCCAGCAAAACTGGAGGGCTTGGAAAGCAGTATGAAAGAAAGCAGTGGGTTTTGTCCACAGGCACAAAAATAAAAAAATATCTTTTACTTCTCCCAGATCTTCTCTCAGAGGAAGGTCTTAAGGGAATTCCACTTAACAGCTTCAGTCTTTTTTTTTTTTTTTTTTTTTTGGCTTTGGATGTTTTATATATTCACTAGATATTGTTGCCAAAACAACTGGTTGGGCAGAAACAGAGGGGGATTATAGGAAGGAAGCCACAATACATACAATGCCTTCCACAAATTACTGTTTTGTTTTTTTTTTTTAATTTACTCACAAACAATGCAAAATAATAATACATACACACACACATTTATGCATGTACAATTAGTGCCTTACCCTTACCTAAAAACTTAGCGTAGCAGAAGCAACAGAGCATATATAGAGGTAATAATAACAACACCTGTAGACACCAGTTTAGCAAACAGTTTTGGCAGTGAGTACTCACACTGCTTTGAATCTAGAAAATTGTAGGTTTTAAAACTGTGATATGGCTTGCTATTAATGTATGTTAATCACAGAATAACAGCAGGGCTGAAGTTCGAACAGGGCTGTGGAGAGCATTTGATCCAAACCCTGTGCTCCAGCAGAGTCATCTGTGGCCAATTGTTACCCACCTAGAAGAAACATATAAACTCATTTTAACAATAACTCACAGATCTGCAAAAATTCTAAAGCTGAAACCAGTTTATACTGATATGGTTATGTCCTAATTGCTCTTGGTAGCCATGCTTGAGGTAGAGGTGGATTTTCTCAAGGCAATCATGTGAGTAAGGTAGAGCCATGTTGCAGGCCTTTGCCCTGGCTCATTTAAG
Source organism: Cnemophilus loriae (assembly GCA_013397755.1). Taxonomy (NCBI): domain Eukaryota; kingdom Metazoa; phylum Chordata; class Aves; order Passeriformes; family Corvidae; genus Cnemophilus; species Cnemophilus loriae. The sequence continues at coordinate 1,967,983 of VZTF01008130.1, forward strand.
TTATGTGCCTAGCCCTCTTTCAGAGAATAATACTCACCCTCTTCAGTTTTCTCTGACAGAGTTATAAAAATGTATAGATATTTCAGTTAAGGAAGATAATATCCAGTTTCCTGTATCAGTAATCCTCTTGGATCTTCAACGGGACAACACAACTTTCTCATTCCATTCATGAGCTTGGCACTGCTTTTGGAGCCTCATCATCCTTCCTGCAAATGAACCATGATTTGCAGTCTATAAACTGCAGTTTTGGCTGATCAAAACAGTAATGTGAGAAATGATTAATTAATCACTAATTATATAGTTCATCTTGCAAATCAAAGACATGAGAGGCATTGACAGAAAGAGTCTACATACAAGTCATCTGAACAGAACTCTGTGTGAGTTGAAAGGCAGTCCGTATGATTCTATGATACCCTTAAAAAATATTTTTCACAGGAGTCTGTGATTATGTGCACAGGAAGATCTGCTACAGTGGTATAATGCAGCCTTCTAGGATTAGTATGTCACTTCTTGGAGGTAGAGCCTGGCTGCAAAAAGAATAATTTTCGGACTTTACCCAGAGCACTGCTGACAAGTACAGTGGGGTCTGCATTGCAATATATGCCACCACACATGGGTGTTTTATATTCCTGACCAGATACACCGACTGTGACTGGCTTCCTGGTTTGGCTCTAAGTTCTTGGAGAGTCTCCATATGAAAACAGTTGCAAGGCTTAAGCTCAAGACAGCAAACTCTCAAGGCTCATTAAGATATCTTCATACAGAACCATGCACTTTACTGTGATTCTCAGACTAGGAACAAGATCAGAAAGTGCTTTCTTCTAGGCTGAATCTAGGCATTGGCTTATATTTTCCTATGTAATTAAATTCAAAACAGGCAGTAAGCCCACTTCTTGTAAAGAAAGGGCAATCCATGAGACAGTACACGTGCATGAGGTTATGACAGCATACCACAGTAAGTACGTAGAGCATGTGGCCTGTGGACCTGCAATATGCAGGTATTGATCATTCTAAGTATCTTCCAGCATCTTTTCCATTTCTTACGGAAAGCATTTTCTCCTCTCTCTTTCCTTCTCCCACCCCATGAACAGATTCCGACCCAGTCTACAAACGACTGTGCAAATAGACTTCACTCTCCCTCCCCTACAGTCGACTGCTCTTGTGGATATACCTAGGCAAACTAACATCACACAGAGAAAATACTTATTAATTTCTAACACTATAGCTTGCATAGAACGTCAGTGTACCCTAGTGCTGACTTTTCAAAAAGTTTGTTTCTACTCAGATTAAAAAAAAAAAAAAAAAGTATTTCTTTCCAGAAAAGAAGAAAATGGTTGTCAAATAAGTAAAAAAAAAAACCAAAACAGACATGGGGACAGTTTTTGGTTTTTTTCATACTAACACTCAGATATAGAAGAAGGCATAGTCGGACAGGTGAACCATTCTAGTCTCCATATAAAAAGCTTTAAGGTAAGTCCCAAGCAGCATCTAAGCTAAGCCACATGTCTTTTTTTTCTGTTCCTACACATCTGACTTGACTTTTCTGTGTTTTTTAAAAGAAGTATTTTTGACTGGACATTTAATGTCCACTTATCCTGGTCAGTCCCTGAACAGCAAAGGAATTTGTCAGCTCAGATGCCAGAAATGGGATGGGCAAAACATCAATCAAACCTTCATTCTGCTTTTTGTCTTGCAGAACCAGTGTAAAGAAGGCGTGATTTAAGTGATGATCAAGCCCACGTAGTTTTCTATTCTGGAAAATCCTGACTGAGAAATACACGTAAGTGTTTTAAAATACACCTCTAATCAATCTTCATATTATCTCTTACTTTTCTCCTTTCACAATAGGGTTGTACTATACCTATAAATATTCATAAGAAAATTCATGGCAGGGTAACAGGGTAGCAGTATAACTAATAGCTACTAATGCATTAATAAGAGCAGGCAGTACCCTTGGGATGACCTGTGACCTTTCAGACATCTAGTTGTAACGGGTCATTATACCTGTCTGATTTAAACACGTCATTACAGAAGATCTGGGCAGTTGTTTAAAATTTGTTAACATATTCATGAAATGTAATGAATTAATTATTAGTCCATTGAAACAACAAAAAGAAAAGGTTAGTCTACTCCCACATGATGCCTCAATTCTTTTGATGTTGTATAAAATATAGTTGCCAGTTTGTGCTTGATAGTATCCAATTTAACAGTTAAGGGACTATAAGGCTTTTCTACTCAAGTCCAAATTTATTTTTAAAACTTTCATTTCTCTGATGTGTTCTGAGGCTGGTTACTAAAAGTGAAGGATTTTTGATGTTGTCGGGTTTTCTGGTAATCAACAAACTCTCACAAAGATACAGGGCTAAGAGATCTCTTCATGGCAAGCTGTGGAGAACACAGAATCACAAAAGTCTCTCAGAGCCCCAGCACAACCAGATAAATTAATTGGCAATGATTACACTCAACCAGTGTTCATATGCCTGATTGACTATAAAGATCAGGCTCAATGCTTAATGTGTAATTTATTGTGACTTAATTTTTTCTTAATAAGAAGGGAACAGAAGGTAAGGACTTTGCTGTTTTCAAATTATGAACAGTTACATAAAAGCTGTTTCCAACAATTTTTCATATAACTTTTGCATGTTATGTAAATATTTAAATAAACTCCTTTTGTGGAAACTATGTCATAGCTGAACTGACTTGAAGAGAGAAATTTCTATAAATAAATACAATTAAGTAAAAAGCCATGAACAATAAAGCATTAATAAATATTAAATAAAGATGACCTATATAACAAGCTGTTTACTTTATGCCTGTTTCAGAAAGGTTCATGTTCTTTGTCTCAACCCAGTCTGCAGAATGGGAAGGATACTAAAGGAATTAAGAATATCTTTACTGCTGTCAGACTAATAGGCTCTTTTGTCTAGAATTTATAATGAAATGTGACACAATCCACATGGAAAGCTTCTAAAATTAGGAAAATATTAAAAAGAAGTTTCAGGAAAATATTCACATTTGTTTTAAAATCACAAAACTCTGGCTCTTCAAAAAACTCTCAGGAGTTTTTGTCTTCAGAATTGATAGATAAATGAATAGGGCTGTACAAAGTCTGCAGAGGAGTGAAAAAAGGTCAGAAGCAACCAAAGCAGTTTTACAAAGTTTTGTGAGATTAATATAATCTTTGGAATGATTATGATGCACGGCAGAAGAGAAGCTATCTGGTTGCTGGGTGCATTTATTCCTGTTTGCTAAATCCAGCTTTCGCAGAGAATAGTCCTTACATTTGAAACTACATAATCAGCAAAGGTATTCAAAAAAGGTGGGAGGGAGAAGAGAAGGAGGGAAAGGTACAGTTTAAATTTCACCTAGAGGGAAAGACTAATGAATCTGGATGATTTATAACATATGAAGACATCTCCCTTAAGTTATAAGATTTCTTCTGTCAGAGACAGATTTTGATGTCCCACATGGTGACAGCTAACCTTAGGATCCTAGAGCAGGAGACAAAACAGTGAGCAGTACATGCCCAACACGCAAACTGAACCAAGTCTAAGAGCTGACATTTGTGATGCTACACATCCTGCCTGGAGGGAGCAGACTATTCTCAGTAACTGTCTGGTAGTCACTCATCCACTATGAAACCAAGAATGCAAGAATTCAAAGATTGCAGTGAGGTCTGGAAAAATGTAGAATAATTATCTGGAGGAAAGAAGGTTGCAGGTCATGAAAGTACATTAAAAGACAAGCACCTGGTCCCAGTCCCAGCATTTCTTTTCCCTCATTTACTCAAGCTGTAAAGCCAGGCTGCCCAAGGTCCCTGTCTCACCAGTCACAAGACTCATAAGTCCTTTTGCCTTTGTGGTGCGCTGGCAGGAAGAGGGCATGGAATGAAGTTTGTCTCTCCACTGTGATTCCATTCTCAGACACCATAAGCAGCATGTAGTCTGCAGTTTAGGGGATCAGGACCTGATGGGGAGTGAGATGGAGGAATGAGATATGAATCTCTGCACACTACAGAGAAGCAAAAGCAAAAGTGTTGTATGCCATCAACAGATGGGCTGATATTAGCTGATATGTACATGCCATATGGATATTTCCACCTCCACACAGAGATTGTCAGCTAGCTGCCCCCGAGTCCACATCTCAGGCAACTAAACTTCTCATTATACCTGGGTGGATGTTTTAATCCCATACATGGAGGTCCCTGGTATGTGCCACCAGCACCAGATTTGTCCTAGTGACTAAACTGATTTAATGCAAACATAGCAATTTTCTGCTCTGTAAGCCTGAAGATAATTTGTTAACTTTCCAGAGCTCCTGAAAAATTCATATCGTGCCTCAGTTCCTCTTTATTTTTTTTTTAAGTATTCATGTCTCACAACCAAGACAGAGCTTTTTCATTCTAGAAAAAACTAATTATCCAGATAGGATGGAATTGGATTTTCTTCCCTAGATTCTGTCACATCTTATCTTGACATTTAGTTCAGAAATATGTCATAACAGCTAAAATAGGACATTGAGGTGAGAATATGTGAACTCTTTCAAAGTTCCTCAGATCTCCAATTATAACCGCATTGTTGACTTGGGTAACACTGTTAATGTGTGTGCCTCCACTTTCCTTTACTGTAGATATAAGTTATAAGCTTATCTGTATTGTGAAACTGCTGTGTGTGAAGACTTCCAGTGCCAGATTATAAATTGCTTTCTGAGAGCCTCATAAAAAAGGTGAAACTTACAGCCAGTGCCAGGAATGATTATTATCATTAACAACAGTGAGATGTGCTATGCTGTTAAAGCAGTCATTTTTTTCCCCCTTGTTGGATTAAGAAACCTTTCTGTAGTCTTTGTGTAATCAGAGATATGAAAAGCATTTTGGGATCCTTCAGATGAAAGGAACAAATAAAAAATGTGACATGGATCATCACAGTGTTAATCATGACATTAAATATTCAGTAACCAAGCATTTATAATTGAATGGGGTAAAAAATTATTTTGTGCCACATTCTAAGCTTAGGTTGGCTGCATGTTTTGAACAGGGCAGAACAAGCTGAGCAGAAAAAGTGAGCAGAGGTATTCTAAGAGCTCTGATTTCGTCTTTATTGATTGCTGTCCCTAAGTGTCATCAGCTGCTTGGTGATTTACAACATACTGGTAATAAAACAGAGTGATATGAGTAGCAAGGGGTTTTTTTCTCCCTGTTCAATGCTACAGTTCATTCCTTGGTTAAGGCAACACCATGGTGACAATCAGCATGCAGCAGAACATAATGAAAGTGAAGAACCGTGGGCAGATTATGCTGACAGAAAGATGCCTTCCCTCTTGTGCTGTAAGTGATAGTCTGCCAAACAAACACGAGCCAGTGCTTTTGAGCTCCGTCTAACAGCACAAACAATCCAGTCCAAAAGCCTGAAAAGTTTTGATGTTCAACTGAGGGAAAGTTGCAATGGAATTGTAACGAGAGATGATATCTTTCTCCAGCTCTGCTGAAGACAAGAGACACATCTATTACATAGTTATTCAATAAGCTGAAAATCCCAAAGGCCAGTGTGTAACACGATTGAACCAGAAGTTCACAGCTGTTGTTCTTCTTGCTTGTTTATTTATTTGCTGTAGAGGATGGAAATCTAATAGGATTTTGGAAAAACCCCTAAAATCTTCCACAGTGGTAAAAACATCCACAATACGTTTTCTATTAATTTTCTTCATCACATAAGGACATTTACTAAAGACCCTCGTAACAAACAATATACGTGTGCAAAATGTGCATACATATAATTAAAACCTAAAAGGGCATTCAGGCAGAAAATTTGTTTTTAATTACACGAGACTAACCTTCAGAAAGTGTATAAAAGGGACCAAACAGATTATGATGGTGTGTGTCCAGCACAGTTAGATGTCTGCAAAAGTAAAATACACTTTTTAACTATGTCATGCAGTCAATAAATCATAAAAGAAAGAAAATTAAAAAACCTGTGGTGATACACACAGTAACACACATTAGTGATGTGAAAATGTGAAACTATAGGAACAAGCAGTCTAGTTACTAGGCTTATTGAACCATTTAAGTAATCTGAAGACTGAGATCCTTTTAACATATATTATTAAAGATGCTGCTATGATGTCTCCACTGTTGATCATGCTGGAATCTGTGAAGTTTAAGTGGTAGTACTTTGGGAACTTACCAAATTTTATCCAAAGTATTCTTGAATGTTAATAAGAAATAGCAGAATAGAAATACCAAAAAGAGGGGCTTATTCAACTATGGAACAATTTGTATTAACTATTTTGATTGTTTTCCTTGTTTTATTTTTTTTTAATCTATATTAACAAACTGAAAATACTTATTTCTCGTAAAATCAAATAAGTCAGAAGTTCTTACTCCAATGATTTCTTTCCCAGTTCTACTTGAAAATCAAGGCAAAGTGAGGGCAAAGAGAGAAAAAAAAAATTTAAAAAGGTGTTTTAAAGGTTTTTCAGATGCAGGCATAGTCTTGAATTTGTCACATTTTGAGCTCAGCCTGAGTCCTGAGATTTGCTGGTTGAGAAATTACAACATTTTTTGCATTTAGCAGTAGGATTCATTGTTACAAACTCAAATGAAAAATAAAACCTTCCAAAACGATAATTCAAAGTGATGAAGTATTGATTACATCTCCAAAATTTTGTTGAGGAAAAAAATCCAAAACAGATTCATAAACTCAGCTTTTAAAAGATCTCGGAAGAAATAACTGTGGAGATCAATGTGCATTAAAAGACTTCTTCACTCATTAAAAATCCAATTCATTTATATTCTTGTGATTAGGTTTGAACTTCTTTTTACTTGGTAAGAATAGTGTTCTTATTTGCAGACAGCATAAGATGGATGACATCCTTAACTGCTCAAAGCTTTGCTTTCAACTGCTATTGTAAATTCTATTATAGGTATATATCAGCAGGCTACATTTTGCAAACAGATGCAAGAGAGAATTGCCTACACACCAGCACAGTGGAATCAAAGCCATCTCTAAGCTGGATTCTGCATAGCTGTGACTAGTGTTATACTGACTCTGCACTATTAAAATCCTTCTGAAAAGTGAAGTTTATTAGCTTCACCTAATTTTCTTGCTTATCACGCTTTAAAAATTTGCTCATACAAGTTAGTTCCCTGTACATGGTGGAAATCCTAAATCAGAGGAAGTCCTTTGGTGGTTCCTCTATTTAGTATTTAGCTTTATTACCTCTGTTAAACAATAGGATTCTATTTTTCTTCTCAATTCTGCCAAATGACATGACTTCACACTAATTTTTAGAGAGTGAACTCTAAAGTTACATTTATGGTAATATATCAAGTAGCCAAGGGACCATTCTCTGTCACAGCAGACACCTGGCACAGCATAGCTTGTCCCCATAAAGTTAAACTTCCTTGGTTCTGAACCACTGTTGGCCCATTTTGTTCACCAGAACTGGTCCATGGAGCGTGCCAACACCTCTGCCCTGCCTGGCATCACTGCGAGACCAGACTACACATTTGACACTATACATGACAAAACACTAATCCTTACACACGTCCTGGCCTCAGGCTCCCTAGCTAGCAAACAATGCTCTTGAAAAGCGTTGCCTTTGTCTAAGTTTGGAATTCCTACATGCAAATCTGCTAAAGCAGACTTTCACGCCGACTGCAGAACGTCTACTGATAAGTTTGCTATCTATCAAATTCTGCAGCCGTTGTCTGCAGATTTCATTGTTATTGTCACAATGCTTATGTGATTGCAAAGGAAACAGAAGGAAACTAAGTAATCAGTGTCTTTATCAAAATAATGACCGATCATTTCGTATTCTAAAGGGACTGTGTTATAAATACATGGAAATGAACACTAATCTTCTGTGTTGCCAGTTTTTATAATATTTATGCACTATTGTTCTTGTTTTCCCCAAAAATAATCTCCTTTTTTGCCCATGCTAGATCCCCATCTGCTCTAACCTTCACCAGTGTGCAGTGAAAAATAATCATGTATAATGCTTACTGAATACAAGGTTTCACTTTAATTCTATTTGGTTTCTTCATACTTATAACTGAAAATGGTAAAGTGATAAAACTTATAAAATTATGCCTACAAATGCCAATAGAAATTAATTGAAAGTAATTAATATTACCTTTGCCAAAGCTTGAGGTTCTCAAACTGTTTGGAAATCATTATCAGTTTTAAAAGACATATGACTAACTATAAGTTTGATTGCTAAGTCACGGCCTAGGTTCTTCTTCCCAGGAGTAGTTGCCCCTTTATCTAGGCATTCCAAATTCCATATGATTTAACAAGGAATGTATGAAAGCCAAAGTATATCAATTGCAAACCTTATTAAAAAAAAAACCTAAATAATAACAACACCATAATGCAGAATATTTTTTCATAAAATCTCAATGTCCTTAATATTTTCCTCCTTTTTTCTCAGAAGTATCATGAGCAACCAGCTACACAGACTATTATATTCCTCACAGAGAATCAAATGTTTGAAATCCATCTTTATCTATAACAAGATAACAATGACATTAACACATTCTTTGCCTCATGAATACTAACATCAAAGAAATGAAAATAAAATGTGTTTTTTAACAAACAATAGAACATCTGAGACACACAAGTAGTAAGAAAAATAGGGAGAGAGGAAATAAGCTGAAAGTCTGTGAGTGATCAAAAACAAATGTTATTTTCCACAGTAATATGGAAGACTGCATTAATCAATACTCTAGTCCAAATATTTTTCATTCTCATATCCTGTCTGCTGCAAACATTTTTAATCACTGAACATCCTCTTTTTAATGATACAAGTATGGGAAATAATAGCTGAATTTGCTTTACCAGACATCCAGCTAAGGACACACAGCAAAAAGAAATAGAAAACCCAGCAAAAGGGCATTTGGAATTGCATTATTTCACTGTTCCCTCCAGCAGAGATTGAGAGTAAGCTACCCACTGTCAAACAACCGGGATTTTGCTCTCTCTTACGCTTCACTTTTTACTGCAGACATCTTTCAGCTCCCTTGATTTTGTTATTAGAATGAGTAAAAATATATAATTGGATATTGATTTGGGAAATTACTCCACCTCACAAGACTTCTACTATTAGCTAAACATCACATTATTTGCAGTAACACTGAATTTTTGTAATACACAAATTATTTATTCTCTGCACTAGGAATGCAAAGAAAAATGCAATATTTGTGCTTATATTTTGCCTGGTTTTTTTCTAAATTCACTAAAGTGTAAACTGTTTTTCTCATTTAGATTAATTCTTGCAGTTGTCCTTCATTGAAATCTACAATGAAGTTGTAACCCTCAGTCACATTAAGTCTGCAAATTACCCAGCAGAAGTGTATTGTTCCTATAACGGTTTGAAGCTTCCTGCAAAAAGTTGTGCCTGTGATTAAGTCCCCAGGAACTTGTGTGGCCCCTCTTGTTGCAGGGATTAGTCAGGAAGTGGAGGGATGCTCAGGCTGCAACTTCACGGTGCTGCAATTTTCACTCTACCTGACTACAATTCCCATATATATTCACCCATAAAAGATAAGAACAACTGATTTTTGTTCAAGAGATTTAAGAAGCAGAATGGTACTTGTATGCACACTTCAGACATTCAACAGAAGTGTAATAAAAACATTAGCATTTTCTGGTTTTAATACCAACTGAAAGCTATCTTGGCCACATACAATTATTTTACAGCCAGCATATTTTTAAAATGCATTACCAGATTACTGTATATAAAACTTCATTGTATACATGTTATTTTGTGGGCTGACATAACAGACAACCTGCAGATAAAGCAAGCCTGACAAATTGACAGAACCTGGATATATAAGGGAAGACTGACGTGTAGAATATTCTTAAAATAAGCAAGAATGGGCTAGTTTTGAAAATAACCTTGGGAATACAGGACATACTATTGTATCAGACAGACCTCATTCTATCCATGGTAGCAATTGTGTCATAGCATTTTCTTTTTCTTTTTTTTTTTTCCTCACTCTCTTTTTGGAGGGGAAGTGGAAAAAGAAGAGACTGATATCGTGTTTTAAGCTAATAAACAGATATAACTAAAGAATGGTACGGGTAGCAGAGAAATCAGAATGGTTTGGGGAAACATGAGCCAATGTTTGCAGGCAGAGGCAATAAAATCTTTAGGACAGCAGCTATGGTGTGAGAAACATTGAGCATGGGGAAACTGAGCCACAGGTGGACATGCCTCTTTTGAAAGATTTTAGAGAATATGACATTAAAATGCCAGGAAAACAGTTTCAGATTATGTATTTCCACTCTCCAAATGTCTTTGACAGGCAAGGAAAAAGCAAATTATTCCTGTGACTTGGATATTCACATGTAAATCCCTACTGCAGTCAATAGGATTTGACATTTAGCAGACCCAGACTCACTAGATAAGAAATGTTGCCTGACACTCTTGTACCCAAATGGTGGTTTAGAATTAATACCTTCTTTAACAGTGTGTATGACAGAACAGCAGAACAACATTTGTAACATAGAGACTAATCTTTCAGAGGCCACTCAGAAAACCTTTTCCCTCTTCTTTCCAGTTTTCCACATGATTCTGCACTATGAATCACTAGGTTCAAATCTGTGTTCCTTACAGTCTTTGGAGAAACAGTCTCAAGCTGTCTGGGAAAATTTTTTGTACACTAACTATTGCATAACGTATTTATAGAAAGTCACCTTTAGCTGTAAGTAATGTTAAAAGCACTTGTTTATGTGAAAGTCCTTTACAGATCAAAAGACAAGAGTTTCCTAAAAATGTTAATTACTTATTTTGTTCCAGCCACTAAGCACTGTGTGGAAAAAAATTTATGGCAGTGTCCCGTAAGGATTCTTTCCCTTTCAAAAGCATCTTCATGAAAGCAGCAGCAGTTCTTATTGGTACCAATAAAAACTTTTTAGCTGATAGGAAGTAATTTATATAAGGATCATTAAAAGCATGCTTAGTCATATTGCTTCCTTACAGGAAAGAGATTGTAATGAACATGTGATTAATTTCCACGAAGTTTAGAAACTTTTCTCTGTGCTTCCAACATGAAAGTATTAAAAAAAAATGTGAATAGAAAGACACGCTACTTTGCCATCTAAATGGCAGAATAAAGTTCCTACAGTGGTTCTGTCCCATATTTGAATACTTTATATTGCGTATCTAACACCACCTTATAATTATTTACTTATAACTGAAAGCAAAATTTCAGTTGCTTTTTCCAATATTCTCTGAAATTAAAGGCAAGGCTTCTACTTACTGCAGTGGGGCTGGGCATTGACAGGATATAACTATGTGCAGAGGCTTCCTTCCATTTAAATGCTATTAGTTAGCAGATCTGCAAGCATGAGAACAAGTATTCATAATAGTTTTATTTCTTGTTTCCTTTCTTCATACATCATGTCCTCAGCCAACTTTTAATTTTTTTCAAAGACTCCAACCAGGTAGACATTTTATTAACCTCAAATATGGAACTTTGTCAGAAACACTTTTTAAAGGAAAGATAGCTTTGTCATTTCATTAGGAAATTTGGATGAGAGTTCAGAAACAGTTTTAGCTGAATCCTCTTTTAATCATCAAGCTTGCATTGTCTCCCATCATAACCTCTGATTTCTGTGTTGAGGTTAAAATAATTTCCTTTGCAGGAAATCCTGATACCTGAAGCCCTTGTCATAACATTAATTTAGATACTGAAGTCATGATAAATTTATAGGAGAAGAATTTTATTTCCAAAAAAGTGTATGTGTTTTGTTTGTTTTTTTCTAGAAGGATATTCAGAATACATTTACATGTTTCTGATGAAATATATTACTTTGTGCCATATGCTTTAAAGGCTCTAAATAACTTCTCATGCTTAATTTTTTTTTTATGTATATATTTATTTGAGTTCCTCTTGATTGGTATCTAAATCTCCCAGGGCAAAAAGGTCATTCAAATAATGAAATATCTCTCTGTCTTTTGTTTCCATGGTCCTACCTTTCCCTTAAAGGGCCACTTCTTCCCTAGAAGGACTATTTCTTTGGGGAATATGTCTCTATTCAAACTGTTTTAGGAATCCTTCAGTGTTAGGCATGACAACTGGATTTAACCATACAGATCTGTTCTCTACATTTGATTAACTTAGATATTCTATAAAGATGCCTTTATAGTCACGGTTTTTATGAGACTAGAACTACTGTGAAAATGGAGAAGTAGTATACAGGGAGTGGGGGCTGAGTCCAAATAGCCATAAAGCCTTTTGCATGATGATCCTGGTCCACCCATGCTCCGAGATTATTGAATGCAAACCAGCTTCTCACTCTAGGGTTTGCACCTACCGTTACCACAACACTTTGCATGAGCTAATTAGATCTGCTCACATGTGCATACAAAATACCATACAAATGTACTGTTAGAAGCTAAAGGATAAAAAACACCTTCGTCCCGGGATAGTACAAGTGTTGCTCAGCTCCCTGGTGTTGAGCAAGCAATTCTGAGTGCCATCCTGGGGGCAGGGATGTGCCTGACCACAGAGACAGGCTGCTGTCAGTGTTGGTGATGGTTGTGAAGCTTGCTGGCACCATTCCAGGTTAAATTCCTCCTATATTTTCCAATTGCACAAAGAAGACAAAGACATCTCGTGTCACAACACAGCATTGCAAAGGTGTCCAGGATGAACACGGAACAGAAAGAAAGGCTGCTGCACCTGGCCTGTGTTGCCCAAGATAAGAAGCCCAGAAAACGGGGAGTTTAGTTTCAAAGTCCATGCATTTATGAATAAAAATAACTTCTGTGACAGCTTTCTAGCTTGGAAAAGAATATTTTTGCCTTCCTACAAACCACCCAATAAAACACATTTAATTTTTTAAATAAAAAAAAGGTATATACCAAAACTGAAATGTTTTCCATATGAGGTCACTGTTCTAGTGCTTCATTGGAAGGGTCATTCAGATCTCTGGTACTCCCTTTTCCTTAGTATGAGAATTCCCCTCTGTACTTTCTTATTATAACATAGCAATTGCCTGCTACTACTAAATATCTTTTCTCCTACCTGATGGCAACAGTAGTGGTGATATAACACATAGAAATGTTAATAAGAGAATTGTATTTACTTCCTGATTCCTTCCTAGTGTTTAGATTAGTACTACACATAGTGACAGCTGAACATTTGACAAGGAGTTCGTAAGTTGGGGGACTTTTCCCCCCTAAAGTTATTTGTTTGTACAATTTTTAAGACTACAAATATTAATATATGGAAAACACTTGAAAATTTTTAAATTATGTACGTAAAGAAGTATTTTTACAGCTCAAATATTAACAAACTATTAAATGTAGAGATAGATAATAATCACTTAAACATTGTCTTCAAAAATCTGCAATTAAATTTTGCAATTGTAATTGTAGTTGTTAACCCAGGCGTAATAAAGAGAAGACCTCATGAATCAACAGACCCAGAGAAGAACTCAAAAATCAACAACAAAAAATAATATGGAACAATAAACAGAAAAAAGTAAAAGTCACCCTTTTCTTTTTGTTTCTTGGCATTTCCCACAATAAATCTCTTTCTTAGAATTGAGAAATGTGTTTAGAGGAAAAGCAAACACATTCTATGAAATGTAGATGAAGGCCAGTATGAATGTGTCTGTGTGTGTATGTGTGTGCATTAAATGAAGAATAACAGAAGGCTAGAGATTATCCTCAAACCAGATTGTAATATTTTGTTTGCGGCAAATTAAATGAAAATAATAAATATGTAAATCACACTATTATTTTGTAAATTGCACAGTTTCTATATTCTGTTTGGTAAAGAACCATTTCAATACTTTCAGTTAAAAATTACAGTTCCCTAAGTACCATAGATTTTAAGAAATAACGTCTTGACAGATGATAAAATGTTGGGAAAATATTATCTCTCTATCGCATTTCATCCTACAACCACCTTACTAACAGATTCAAGCACTACATAAATGCTATTACAAGAAATTAGTGAAAGAACTGTGCAAGAGTTATATTTTTTTTAGCTTCATTCATTATGGAAAATGTCCTATGAAATGAATCTGTCTAACAGGCAAACTTTTCCATTTTCTTTCTAGGAAATCCTCACTCTGCCAAATCTTTCTCTCTCACACACACATACACGGAGATAAATATACGTGGTCTCTTTTTCATTCTTTTTTTAATCTAATCATCTTGTCTCTTCAAAGGTTTTCATAACAAAATTAGTAAATATTCATAACCCTGTTGAGAAGATTTCATCATTGTCATTAAATTTTTCATATGGAAGAATTTACTGTTGCTGACTCGTGCTGGGGTATTGAAGGACAGTCTTTGTTCATTGCAAGAAAAGCTATAAACAACATTTGTGTAGAGTTGCAATATCTCTGTTATTTAAGATGAGAACTAAACAGTCGCCCTTTGGATGTGACAGCCCATCCACATTAAATTGTTACACAGGTGAAACTGGCCTTTCTGCTTTTCAGTGATGTTTCAGGCAAATCCTATTAGCAAATTTCCTGTTGCTAATCACTTGGGGAGATCAACAGATCAATGCTTACTGGCCTTTTGATGACAGTTGCCATGTTAATTAGTAACATGAAACAGGAACACAAAGGGAATGTTGTTGTTTTATACCCAAAAGCAATGCTTAGAAGATTCCTGACTGGAAATCAAATGCTACATGCACAAATTCTCTGGGTCTACAGGAACAAGCCAAAGATTGCATCACATCAAAATTCTCTACTTTTTACTCACTCTTGTCTAGAAATGGTAAGAAGTGCTTATGTTTCTCCTATTTCATGATGGATAGAGTGAACAGAAGTACTGCAACATCAAGAAGATGTGATAATCTTAGAAAGGGAAATAAGATATTTCTCAGTCCAAAAGCACCTCTAGCATCTTTTCTGTAATTTCTATGGTAAAGTGTCCTGATTGGAAAATTTGAAAAGAAAAAGAAAAAGAAAAAGGAAAAAAAAAAAAAAAAAAAAAAAAAAGAAAAAAATTGCATATTAAAATCTNAAAGAAAGTAAAGACATTGCATATTACACTCTGCATCTCTGCAGAATGAGCAGGTATGCTCCCTTGCTTCACACAATCTCATTTCACTCACAGCTGATGAGTTCACACTGAAGAAGCTGATGGTGCAGTGGATGGCACCTGGCAAGTCCTGTTGGAGAAAAAAAATGAGGAGGGCTGCAGCAATAAAAAGCCATTCACACTTCTCTTTCTCTAGTGTAATATACATTCACAGAATTTGTCTTGATTCTACAACCTGGAATGGTGTGTGGAAATCACAAAAGTTCAGCCCTAAGGCTGCACCTTCTCCTGACTGCCCTTACATCAATAGTGGCAAGTGTACAACTCTGAGAGAAAGAACGGATACTTCTCACACCAGGAATCTATACCATATTACTTCTTATTTTTAATTTAGTTAATATCCAAAATAGTGCACAAACTCTATTCTCCGTTGCTTACTACTTAACCTTAAATCAGATGCGCAACAGGAAATTTTGAATGGGGTCTGGATTACTTCATTTGCCTTTTCCCTATGGGGACATGAAAAATAATTTATTCACCACCACAGAGGAGGATATATGAACTGTGTTGGTAGATAACTTGGTTTAAAAATGCTCTCCACAGCGGGACTGGAATGTAGGTTTTATTATTATTAATTTTATTATTTATTTATGTAGTTTTTATTGCCTAGATTACTAAAGTTTCATTTTCAAGGAAAACCAATGACACTGCAATGAGGATGACAATTAACAGTGTGATTTTACTATGCAAAGTCCTACTTATCAAACTGCCTGCAGGGTATTTACTGCAGAATTTGAGATCACCAAGGACATCATGAGCTCTGGATGATGGACAAATGTGGTTATTAAAGGTGGATATGCGTTTGCATAACTAAGCAACAAAAGCAAAAAAAAAAAAAAGTAAGCAAAAGGGATTTGAAATTTGAAATTGATAAACCACTCTCTTAATTACCTAGTCTGAATAATAGAAGTATTGATTTTTCACCATGCTGCTCTGCGACATAAGATGGAGATTTTATTAGTCAGTGGATGAAGACTGCTATCAGTAGCTTTGAAAGAAAATCAGACACTGCACTTCCAGAAGCAAATAACCCAGAGTGAAAGAAGTTTGCCCACTTATATAAAGGCTCTGACACTTTCTAGAAAGAATAATGAACACTAAGATCTAGAGATACACTGTTGCCACTAATGCTTTTAACTAGCAGATGAGGCCCGAGAGTCATTTGAGTTTTCAGGGAGAAACTTGGGATGGATCGAGGCAATCGGAGAGGTAAGTGTGCAATCAGTATGTGATCGAGATTATCGTGGGAAAGATAATCAGCAATTTCTGTCTCTCAGGAAAACTGTTGACCTGCACAGCAAGCATTGGATTTTACTCAAGAAGCAGAAAGGCAAACAGTTAGAAGTAATGACTACTTAGAGATGGAATAGGGGGATAATCACAAACCAATTATTCTAAAAGAATCATAACTCTAGAATAGCAAATTATGGACCATAAAATAAGAGTTAAAAAGTCAACCTGAATTCTAATGTAAAATATAAAATATATAAAAGAAATTATGGAAAAAATGTGTCAATTAGTATTTCATTTCTGTAGGAACGGAAGGCTATAAGACTGAGCAAATGTATATGATATATATAAATAATGCGGAAACCAAGAGAATGTCAGACTTCAACATTAAATATTCAGCCAGAACTTCTCATTTAAGTTTTACACACCCAAAGGAGGTAGGGATTATTTCAGTTCTCCACATCCACTTACTCCCTGTCTTCTTGGGTCACCATAAATAAGACTTTCCAAAGTTCCTTAAGATGCTAAACAGCATTGCCATGCAATGAAATGCAAACCTCTGTTACTTTAATTCTGGAAATGGAAAAGTTTTCCAAGTGATTTGGGAAACTGCCTTCATTCTTTCATTTTCTTAGCTCTCTATCTGACTGTGCTGAGGTATTATAAAAGAAAGAATGTATTAATAGAGGTATTCTGTTTTGTAGCGATCACAACCAGTGAAAAATACGGATAGTTGGATGGAACACTAGAGGTGACAAACAGAAGTAATTTTCTCTGATTCATAAATGACACATTTCAGACTAAGAAACACCTAGAAGTAAACACCTGTGAAGGAGAGATTTTCTCATCTCATTGCAATTTTTCCTATCATAATGGGAAAAAATCAAAAAGAAAATCAGAATTGGTAGTATAGGAAATCTTTTCTGTATTAAAGAAAGAAAATTACTCTTAAGAAACAGAACTATTCCTGTGCAAACTCAGACATGTCCCAGGATTTCTCACTGTTGAGAGTCCCATCTACCAGTACCCTTGGATTGTTATAAATGGTGGAGCTAATTGCCCTATTCCTTGTTTTTTAAAACAATACCTATGCTAGGATGGCTACCCGAAGTTTTGTACCACATGCATGCTCAACCTCACTACACTGTGAAGATGATTTACTGTGCAGCAGACTCAAGATTCACAGATATAGCAAGGACAAGCTAAAGTACCTGCATATTATAGTGTTTAGACTACTCCCTGGGTTGTTTCTTCGACCTGATCTACGTACCTAGCCCGCTACTCACATCTTTGCCTCTTTATTAATTGTGAATATTCTGTGCAACACAGCAAGAGGAAAAATAGTATTAATTTAAAATAGTATGTCTTTCTATAAGCATATTAATTGATTAAGTAAATATAGTATTACAGCAGTTGCTTTTATTCCATTTCAAAAGCTCTGACTTGAAAAGTTCATCAAGAAATAACATCTGCAAACATCAAGCATTAATTATCACTAGTGTGAAACAATTTCTACAGAATTAGTACAAACATAAAAGTATGCATGCATATCTACTGTTATGTGGGATGAGTTCTATTTCCAGCATCTACACTGCAGGGCATTAAGATACCTAGAGTAGCTCTGAGAAAGAGTGTAGTCAGGGTTACAGTAAGAAACAAGAAAGAAGGCACCAAATTGGAAAAAATATGCCTGACTTTTGGCTACTGTTGTCACTCAAAATAAGATTGAATTGCAATGAAACTTAAATCCCTTCAAAGCTGCTGTTTCTGCCACCCAGATACGGTAAAAAAGAACTTTTCAAAAGGACTGCCACTGTGACATATAATCATCAACTACATCTTTGCCTAAATATAAGACAATGGAAGGTCAGAAAGAAATGTTAAGAGACATTTTGGGTGTTGGAATTTGCAATTTATTAAGCGCCTTAAGATATGAGACTTCACAGGTGCCTGTGACAAGACTACAGGACATATGAGTAGAATATGAAAAAAAATCAACTTCATCTGCCAGAAAAATGAGGACAACATTCACTGGAAAACATTACGAATGCTAGTACACCATAGCTAACCTAGAGATGCAAACAATATTAACTTCATTAAGATATGTGGCATGCAAAATTATACATTATAGAGGTCATTACATAGGATAAAATGCTGCAGTATAAGATCAAAAGGAAGTGTAAAATAGATTTGGCTGTCGTTTGCCTACCCAAGGAAATGATGGCACATTGATGAAAAATCAATCCTAGGGGTAGCATCTAAATATTAAAAATACAGAAGACTTACAAAAGCTCTTTGAGGTGTGCCAGAACTTAAACTGTATTAATGGATATACTTACTCCAAATGGAAACAAATCAGTCAAACTAGATCATGAGTGTAGCAGCAAGTCCTGCTGTGAATTGAGTTATGGAAAATTCTAGTATCAAGTACTGCCAAAAGAGACAATCATAGCTAAACAGTTACATGTTTGAAAAAATGTACAAATTGGTAAAATATTTTTTTTCTCTTAAACTAATGTGGTATCTGATATGAGGTGATAATATTGAAAAAAAAAAAAAAGCCCAGCTTCAGCATGACAGCACTTGTCTTTCAGAAGGAACACAAACACACAAATACACTAGACACTCCTACTCCCTATCATTTGCCAGTGCTTCCTTTACTGATGCTTTCAGTTTCAGAATTGCAATTTTCATGGTAATGTACAAATGGGAATATTGAGGCATATATATAAATATATATATATGTATTATATCTTACATATGTGATATATTAAAAAGACATGGCCAATCTCGTTATGTAATAGACAATACGTCATAGAGCCACACAATTATTTTTATCAGTTAGGACGGGAAGCATATTATTAAAATTGGTAGAATCATACAATAGTTTGCATTGGAAGGGATATTGAAAGGTTATCTAGTCCAGCACATAGGTCTAATTGTCTAGATTTCCTCTAAAATTCCTTCTAGGAGTAATTCTAAAAAAAGTGCTTCACCTCACCGTCAAGTGGAGGCCTGATTGTAACCGTGCCTTTCTCTGCAATGACTGCTAGAGGAGTTAACTAACTCGGATGCACACACCTGAAGCCAGGTGAAGTGAATCCACTCTATACTGATGCCGACATTGGTACCTGCAATGCGTAGCGTTAAGGTAACCAGCCTGGCTTTTGAAAGCTGTATTTTCAGCATTGCAGTAGAGTGTGGAGAAAAGGACGTCATCAAAAAGGGAACAAAAAAGCCTGAGTGCTGTCAGCTGCTACCGACACACAGTGGTGAGAAACAGCAGTAGGAAGAGTGCCTAAAGGACTAGAATTTCAGTGAGGGGAGGACAGAAAGAAGTCGGTGCAAGTCTCCTTATCACCGAACCCCTTCCTACTGCTGAGTACAGCGGAAGAAGTGCATTAACATAGTTCTGCCCAGACTAATATACTCTGCTTCCTATCGTGAGTCGCAGCAGTTTTAACTTGTATAAAGGGGCTACCGTGGTACACAGAGATTTAATCTTTTCACAGTGAGCATTCCGCGTAATAAGCAACCCTGGATCACTTTGACAAATGTGTTTCAGATAAGGCTATGAGTCATTCTGAGGGAACAAAAGTAGTCCATTTAAGTCTCACTGCTGCTGAGAACACGTGCTGACTACCTTTTAGAGCCTTCCTGTACAAAATTCTCTTACTGCCTGCATCCAGACAGACCTATTGTTATTACTTTGCATTTAATATAATTTCTATAACCAGGTAAATCACACCTCTTTATCTGTAGTAGTCTTAAATAACACTTAAGCAATTCTCTGTGTTAGGTAATGTTGTCTAAGATTTCAAGACATGTCCCAGACTTTAAGAGCTGCTACCTCATCTTTTAAACTAATGATTTTGCAACATTTTATTAATATTAATTATTTAAGCCTCACAGCACCTTTGTAAGCATAATCAGGGTAATTTCCATTGCTGTCACGGTTTTAGAGCTGTGATGACAACCAGCTCAGGGTTCTAGGTATTAGATGCCCCAGCTGAAAATGCAAGTATATTTGTGTAGAAAGCCAAAAAGTACAGAAATTAATCCAGAAATCAGCATATTTGTTTTCTATTAACATTCAAACTGAATGCCTTTATACAAGCTTCTTCCCTGAAAATAAACAAGCCACATTTATAGGGAAGGTCCTTTCATCAAAAGGTATTTTTCAATTTAGAGGAAAAGATGAAAATGGAACAAGGAACCAACTACAGAAAGATCTATACCTCATCTTCTTTTTTTCTTTTTTCTTTTTTTTTTTTTGTAGGGAAGAGGATCAGAGATACAAAGGTAGCAACTGGCGTGGATTGAAAATAAGGATCTCAAATCCCCAGCTTTCTGTGCCTCTCTCTGCTGCCAGTTATCGTGGGTGTGAGTCTTAAAATAGAGTATATGGTATAGATGGCTGGCATAATTAAATCAGCCATCTATGTGTGAGGAAAGGTTCATACATGTGAGGAAAAGCTCATACATCATCCACAAAGAACCTTTGTTTCTCAGCGTGCTCTATATTTGCACATTTGTGTGCTGTTTTTTTATTCCTTGTTTACTTCTACTATAGAGGATGAAAGAGATCAAAACAAGGATTATCCCTCCATAAGAAAAATCTAGGTAAAAACTATCAACTACAAGTTTTGCCCTCACTGTTGATACAGTCTGAAAAGTTATATTCTGCTTGTAATCAAAGATAATAAAGAGGACTAAACTTTACCCCTTGAGAAGTCACAGGAAATACTTCACAGGAAACAGACAAGGTGAGGATATAGATGGCTTATAAATTACCAGCGTGATTATCATCACACAGCATTATTTTTCCATGACTTCAGTCCTAATAGGACAATCACGGAGAATATCACATATCATCTGCTTTCTCAGACAAGTTGTTAAAATAAAGTGTAACCAGACCCTGCAGCTGAATCACAGAATACAAGTTACTGAAGGTACTTTTGCATCTGTCACTTCTACACTCTTTTTAACCAAGACAACTGGATCATGCCTTGTGAGCTTTCATCTAGAAACACTTGAACAGCAGCAAGTGACAGTTCTACTCCTCAAAATTTAACTTTGTTTAGGAGACATAATCATCAAGGAAAGCAAGTTAGATTTGAGGGCGCAGTATTTCCTCATCAATTACAGCATTCGTTGCTATTCCTCATGGATTGTAAGAAAATAATTTCCTTATTTCACAAGGAAACTGCAGACTTTTTTGAGATGTTATTAACTCCTGTTCAAGTAACTGAAACCTTCTTGGAACCACCAGCAACACAGTCAAAAATCTGTGCCTGCAATAGAGTGTAATGACAAATGACAGTGATCATACTGTTATTCAGTATCAACAACAAATAATTAAACAGTGAATGAACCTGACAGAAGACCTTTAAGATGTTGCCAAACTCTATATGGATAAACTGAATGTTTGTAGCACATCTAATGATCAGTCTTAATTGTAAGTGTGACTGGGTGAAAGGTTCACATGGTCTGAAAGTAATGAAAAATGTGTCAAATGATTGAAGAGAAGCAATTAACTTCTGCCCAAATATTTATTGTTTTGCAAATAATCAGAAACTGTGGAATAGGATGGTAGTTGAAAGAGAAAGTGTATTATCTTCACAGAAGAAATTTTCTTACACAGCAACTTTGAGTAGTAATCTCTGACTATACTCAATATTGAGAGTTTCATTCCCCCCATTGCAGGAATATTTAGAAATACTTCGCAATTTAAATGTAGAAAAGAATTCTTCAATATTAAAAAGCTCACATGACGCTTTTATTACTGACGTGTAAACGATATATTCAGTGTTCAAGGCCAGCTTGGATCAGTCTTTGAGTAAATAGGTCTAGTGGAAGGTGACCTTGCCCATGACACTGGGTGGACTAGATTACCTTAAGAGGTCCCTTCTAATCCAAACCATTATCCGATTTTATGATTCTATTGGTTGTATTCTTGATTCATCTATATAAAATAGGACTATTCCCTGTGGCTTAAAATGAAGTAACACAGACCTGAGTAATGTAGCTGTTGAATCAAAGACATAATTCAACAAAAAAATATGTATTTTCAGAAACTGTGTGAACAAATCTGTATTTATGAAGATTTCTTCATTCTTATTCAGGAAGACAGAGTAAACAGGAACAAAAGGGTATGTAAATGATGGACACTAAACCCATCAAGGAACATACACACACACACACAAAGGTGAAAACATATAGAAACATTAAGATTTGGTGTGGTACTATGATTATAAAAGATTTGCACCAGGTTGAATTTCTGGGCATCAGTGGCTGTATTATTCGTATTCACTAAATCTAATGTTAACATTTCAGACAGGACACCGAAACAGAAGAAAACATTAAGCATTGCTTCATTGTGTGTGCTAGAATACGAACTGAAATTCGTTACAGGGTAGAGAAACAACTGCAAGTGTTCCATGGAAGAAAAAGGGCTTCAGGAATAAAGAGGAGTTGTTATTAGCAGACTACTGGAAAACTGAAGGTCTCTGATTCAAAACACAGTTGAGAAATACAGATGGGAGAGCAGGATTAACAGGGAGGATTTTGGACTTTGTGGAAATATCAAGTCTTTATGAAAACCTCCCAGAAATATTCTGAACTATTCTTTACAATTGTGAAGAAAAGACGTCCAATGTATTTGAAATATCATAATTTTTCTGGGAGACTCATGACTTCACAACTCAGAAAAAGAACTGGCTTTGATTTTAATGTTTCATGT
The DNA here is from genome assembly GCA_013397755.1 of Cnemophilus loriae. NCBI lineage: Eukaryota > Metazoa > Chordata > Aves > Passeriformes > Corvidae > Cnemophilus > Cnemophilus loriae. The sequence goes on from VZTF01008130.1 coordinate 1,991,030, forward strand.
TTTCATCAAGAAAGATGGACATTTTTGAACAATTCTTTTTAAAAGTCTTTAACATATTAAAATTTTCATCTTGCTACATAGATCTTATAAATAGATCCTATAAGAGATTATAGGTTGGACTCTGATCTCAGAGGTCTTTTCCAACCTAACTGAATGGTACTTTTTAAGTAGAAAAAAATTACATCATGTAGTGGCTTTCAAAGCTTTAGTCAGACAAGAATCTTTCAAGTTTGTAAGATCAAATCAATCAGATAATTCTCTTCAAATCTTTAATCAGAAAAACCCTGCATTCATGCCCAGTGCTTCAAGTTGAAATAATTATGGCTATTAAACGCATGGGTCACATGGATCGCAAGATTATTCTGGCTGATATGAGGTCCATGGATGTTTTTTTTTTTAACTAGGGACAGTGAAGAAAGGAGTTGGATATCCCCAGTCAAGTGAAGAAGGGGTAGATCAGCCTAGAAAGTGAAGAGTGATGGAGGATGTGGAAAAGACAGACCTTATAAGCAACAAAAGAACTAAAGGTGGGCCCCATCCTTAGGTTATGAAAGCCAAATCCATTTGGAGTTTAATCTGGTGAAGGATGCAAACAGAAACAAGAAGGGCTTGTACAGGCATATTAACAGCAAGAGGAAGATGAGGGAAAATTTGGGTCCATTGTTGAATGGGACAGGATTTGTGGTGACAAAGACCATGAGGAAGACAGAGATACTCAGTGCATTCTCCACTTTGGTCTTTACTGGTTAGATTTTCCCTCAGTAATGTCAGGTCCCTGAAACCAGTGGGAAATTATGGAGCAAGGAATATTTCTCGGAAGAGGCTGATCAGATTAGGGACAGGTAAGCAAACTGGATATACACTAGTCTAAGGGATCTGATAGAATGCACCCAGAGGTGCTGAGGGAGCTGACCAGTGTCACTGTGGACTCTCTCTATTGCCTTTGAAAGGTCGTGGTGATCAAGGCGGGTTGTTGAGGGCTGGAAGAAAGCAAATGTCGCTTCTGCCTACAAGAAGGAAAAGATATAGGAGACAGGGAACTATATATTGATTTGCCTAATCCTGAACCCTGGGAATGTGAAGAAGAAAATCCTTCTGGAAATAATTTCCAAACATGTTAAGGATAAAAGAACGTGTAGTTGTAGAGGCCAATAGAGGGGCTAATACTATTTAATATTTTCATTAGTGACCTGAATGATTGGACAAGAGTATTCTCTCAGCAAGTTTGCAGATAATTCAGAACTGGGAGGAGTGGTTGATACATCAATTACTTGTGGTATGCTTCAGAGACCTAGACAGAATGTGGAAGGGGGTTGACTTGGATCTCAGGATCCTTTAAAACGATTGTTGCAATATTCCACACCTGGAAGGAAGGACCCTTATGCACCTATATTTGCTGGGGTTGAAGGTTCAAGAGTAGCTTGGCAGAGAAGTATCTAGGGGCCCTGCTGGACACCAAGTTGAATATGATCTTTCAAAGCACCCTTGCAGCTAAGGCCAGCAGCTGGTTGGGCTGTATTAGGAATATCATAATCATAAAGTCTAAGAAGGTGATCTTTCTCCCTTTTCTCATCCCTAGTGAAACACAACTGCAGTTCTGTGTCCAATACTGGGCTCCTCAGTCTGAAAGAAACATGGCTGGCCAGGGGCACATTCAGCAAAGAGCCATGATGATCATTAAGGGACTGCAGGATCTGACATACAAGGGGAGGCTCAGAGATGGGATTGATCGAGTTTAAGCAGAATAGTTTCAGGAGAATTTTATCGATGTTTATATTCATACATGAAGCATGTGTATTGGCTTTATGCAGCAAGGTCTGACAGTGAGGGGCTACAGGGGTGGTATCTGTGGAGAAGACCATGATGAGGCAGCTGTCACCCTGCAGCCCATGGAAGTCCAAGAGGGAGCAGATACCCACCTGCAGCCCGTGGAGGACTCCACACCAAGCAGGGTTGAAAGCAACTGCAATCCCTTGAAAAGCCCATGCTGGAGCAGACTCCTGGCAGGAGCTGTGGCCCGCAGAGAGAAACCCTACCAAAGCAGGTTTTCTAACAGAACCTCTGACTGTGAGGAAAACACATGCTGGAAATGTCCATTCCTGGATAAAAAGTATGCCATGGAAAGGCTACATACTGGAACATTTTGTTAAGAACTGCAGTCCATGGGAAGGACTCAGCATTGAAGTTCGTGTGTAAGGGATCCCACACTGGAACAAGGGAAGAGAGCAAGGAGAAGAAAGGGACAAAGTGTTACGGACTTACTGCAACAGCTATTTCCTAGCCCCTTGAGCTTCTTGGAGAAGGTAGAAAAGTTGGCAGTGGAGAAGAGAAGGATTGGGTGAAGCTGTTTGTAGATTTTTTCTAATTTCTCATTTTCTTACTCTGATTTGGTTGGTAATAAATTAAATTCATTTCCACATCTGTTTTGCCTGCGATGGTAATTGCTGAATGGCCTCCTTGCCCTTAAGTCAACCCATGAGGTTTTTTATCTTGTTTTCTCCTCCGGTCCTGTTGAGGAGGGAGATGGATAGTGGCTTGGTGGGCACCTGGCAGCCAGACAAGGTCAACCCGCTGCAGCAAGGAATAAAGGAGAGGAAGCCAGACTCTTCTCAGTGGTATCCAGTACAAGAACAAGAGCTAACGGGCACAAACTGAAATAAAGGAAATTCTTTTAAAACACAAGAAAAAGCCTAACTATTGTGAGGGTGCCAGAACACTGAAACAGATTGCACAGGAAGGTTGTGGAGTCAACATCCTTGGAGATATTCAAAGCGCAACTTGACATGACCTGAAGTAACTTGCTTTAGTTAACCCCATTTTTGTAGTAGGGGATTGAATTAGATGATCTCTAGAGGCTCCTTTCAGCTCAGCTATTCTGTGATTCCGAGAAATGTTAAGCTTTCTGAGGTCGAGTTTAAGTAGAACTTGTGTTGCATAGGAATCACACTGGCTCCCTGCAGAAAGGCAAATTTCACTCCTTTGTGTTCAGGTGTACACGAGCCCGCAGTTTGCCTGCATCATTTTAAGATCTTTAAACTTCTGTCAAACCACCACAACAACTTAGGGGTAAAAAATTTAGCAAAAAAAAAGTGACTGACTTCCTATACTTAAGAATGGTAAATATCTATATAGCGTGCATATTTACTTCACTGAAATATAGAAAACACAGCTAAAATCTTGCAGAAAGTGTCTTGTCCTGTTAATATTCAGCAGTTCTTATGTTCATGTCTTGGCCTGATTAATTTATCTTAAAATAGAGAACATTTTCTCTAGACCTGACAACATTTTTTGCTTTAAAATAATGAAAGCATATAGTAAAGACCAACATGGAGAAAAAATCATAAAATAATAGGACCGTAGAATAAATGCCCATAACCAGCAGATCTCTCTACTCTACTCTTAAATGTCTGATCACGATGAATTATGAATATTTCCTGGTTTTGTTCTTTTCCCTGTGGAAGACTGAGCACTGACCTGCCTAGCACACATTGGATGCACTTGCCCAAGGACAACCTAATCAGAGAAAATATGGAGGCAGCATGTGTTAAATCCCAACCCTAATCAAGGCTAAAGGCAAAAGGCCACAATTTCTACCATATTTGAAAAATTTAAAGTACTTATCAGCCCTTTGCAGGAGAGGACCCTGATGGCTCTGCATTTTAAGCAGAAGAGTCATGTGTTTTTCAGCTCCCTTGAATCAGGCTGTGATCATTTTAAAATGTGAAAGTAAGAGGCTACGAGCAAACACAAGAGCGCATATTAGAAGCAAATCACATTAAGCAAACTGCTCAAGATATACTCTGGGGTAAAGACTTGAAGCCTATATTGATTTAATGCACAAAATAGCATAACAAATACAGGCATTGAAGATCAAACTGCATTTCACTATGATGAGTTAGCTGTGTAAAGCAGATAGACAGATATCTGAAGAATTAAACAGATGCTGAGAAGGCTTTCACCACTAGCCATAATGCCCAAAACTTTCCCATGTGCGTCCTGTGAGACTCCCTGTTTCCCATTTCAAGAAGCAGTTGTATTGACTTCTGATTGCAAAACCTTAAGAAAGTTGAAAGGACAGCTTTGAAACATCCTTTTCCTCTTTAGATTCTTATCTCGTCTGGGACCACAGTAATTTTTCAGAGTACCAGAAAAGTCACCTGAGGCCACAAAGCTCTTTCAGAATTTATCTAGAACTGATGATTCCAGTAGAGGGGTAGCTGTCAGCTTCATCAGCAAGAGGCTGCTTCTTGCAGTTACTCCAAAATTTTCACAGCCTCTCTGCTGTGGTCTGGGCTCCTTCTGCAGCAACAAATGAGTGGTAACTTCTGGTAGTGGCTGTAGCAGGAGGCACATTCTCTCCCACATAATGTGAATCTGCTTTAATATCATGGCAGTTGGTAAGCTTGTTGATTTGGGGAAGGGGTTTTGATATCAAAATTAGTACAATCAAACAGGGTTTAATGGAAAAAGTCGTGTGTGAGTTGCATATATGCATTCCTTATTAAAAAATGCTCAACAACAAAATCCCAACTATTTACAAATAGAAAGATAGCTTTTGTCAATAATTTAAACAGTCCATGCTATTGTCAGACTGTTTGGCATCAGGGCCGTGCTGTAATTGGAACAGAGATCATAAGAAATATGAATAATAAGAAATAAGAATAAGAAAATATTTTTCCTTCAATTAACTCCTGAATATGTGAATGCTGTCATGGCCCACTATACACTTGGATGTCACCACGTGTGAAAGGGTGAAGAAGGACTGGAAGAAGCAGGGCTGCATACAGGCACTCCCAAAGACGATTTGGGTAGGATGCATGGGCTAGAACATTCAGCACTCTTGAGATATTCAGATGAAAAAATTGTCTGCCTTCTTATGTCTCACTGAAATATATTTGTGGGGGATAAATGCAAGTCATTTTCGTAGTGGTATAGAATGAAATATACCTTGTCTTTATTATCATTGTCGTACTCTTGCCAACATTATAAATTCTAGCTGTTCAAATCATTTCAGTACCTAGACTGAAGTCTTCTAAGGTGCTGAAGTACTGCAAAACTAACACGTTATGATAGTTGGTTAGTGTATTCAGTTTAGATAACAGGGAGTAAAGTGGATGAACCTTTCTTTCTTTTTTTTCCTAGAATAATACTTTCGCTTTCAACTTGAAGTTGTATGCTATTTTGAAACTGGATTGTATTTTTACCAAGTAAATTAATGCTGCATGGCAACAAATCCAATATTCCCTAATCCTTAAGGAGAGCGAACAAGCAGCATATATATAGGTCAGTGACATGGATATTGACTCAGCAGTCAGGAGATCAGCACACCAGTCCTGCTCGAAATACTCGACTGCAGCAGGAACACACGTCACTTACTTTGGAAGCGGGGCCTTCCAAGGGCTAACATTGCCCTCTCCTGAGTCAGTTCTCTGAACATCATGCTGAAGAAAAAGACACCACTCTGTGCATTTTGAGGAGTTCCCAGCACAGCGGGAAACAATGAAAATCTGGTCAGGAATAGCATGAGGCAAGTGAAGAACTACTCAGTTGTCTCGTAGAGGAGGCCATTCTGGGCATGCACAAATCTGTGTGTCCCATACTAAACTAAATCTCAGAATAAAACAAGTGAGTGAACAGTTCATACCGTGGAACCAAGAGCCTCAAACTCCTGTTTACAAAATCCAAAAGCCATCTCAGTACTTTGGAGACTCTGAAATGTCAGCAACATTCACTGCATGACAAACAAATCACTTGTATGACTTTAAGGGGCTTTTAAAAGAACAAGAAGTCTTTTTTTTTAGCTCAGTAACATTGCTTAATCTTCCAATTCCTGTTGAAACACAGTTTGAAATTTTGGGTTTAATATTTCTCAGAAGTCTTATATATTTTAAGGGACAGAGAATCTTTATTCTGAAAACAACCATTATGAAATGAAAGCAAGTTCAGGAAATCTTTTTTTTCCCTAGTGTTTTGTAGCACTAGATCTGAATATACACATAACCTCCATCTCTCTCTCACTAGTTTACGTCAGTTTTAAGAAAAATTGTAGAACTTTGCTTCCTAACTGTATTTAGAAGTTTATTTTCTTTTACAAAGATTTAAGCCTTAAAATACAAAATTATTTTTTCACTTGGCTTCAAAGACTAATTATTCTGAAAATGTTAATAAAATCTAAAAAAAAGAATCAAACAATGTAAAGTATACTGCAATAATTGAGAGTGGTGGTTGAAACTGTAACCATGGCAACAAAGAATAAGAAAAATAGAAGATATTTTCAAACTATGTGTTATAATGATGTACCTATAGCGGAAGTCTTAAAGGTTTATTTAATTAAATGCTTAAAAATTCAGAAATTGCTCAGATCCTATCAATCTTCGCTTCAATTTAAATAAAAATATATACACATATTGAATAGCTTGGGTAGTGTAATCTTACAAAGAGGTGACTGAAAGAGGATGTGAGTGTTTTCTTCCACACATTAAAGGTTATATCTCAGGGAAGGAGAAGATTTCTGTGATCTATATTAGTAGATTAACAAATGGAAGTCAACTGATCATGACAGCATCCCATCATAAGACTGGGGGTAGAAAATTTTCTAACAATCAGAGCAGAAGTGTTCTGCAAGAAGCAAAAAATAATTCAGGAAAGATTTAAGTCACAGTTGTAGTACTTTGAAGATGACAAAGAACTGACTCATGAAAGTAATACATGATGTCCATGAGTAACTTAATAGAAATTAGGGGTAGGAGTAGATGTGTGGATCAATGGAGTTGAGGTTGTGCAGTTAACAACCACAATAGATGCATTTCAGAGAGGTGTTTCTGAATCTCCCTACCGCAGTGCCAAGGACTGAAGGCTCATTAGCTGTTGCATGAAATGTAATCTGGGCATGTATTTTCCAGATTAATTTCGTCTAAAAGTATCCTAATTCATGTTCTTTGGCGCTCCTCTCTCTCCAAATGTGAGAACGGAAACATCTGGGAGAATTGCTTGAAAAACGCTTTCGTAGCAAAGTAACAACCCACTAAATTTTGAGAGTGAAAGTTGCATATACATGTTTAAATTCAAGTTTTTGAAAAATTCTATAGCACCATAGACGCTCTAGAAAGTGTGCTCATATGTAATGTTATAGATGATTAATAAGAGTTGGCTTTTGTATGTTAAGAGGAGGTTAATAAGGGGGAGGGTTAAATTGTTAATTACATGTTGGATTAATTAGCTATGAGGTTAGGTATAAGTTGTACGTTGTATTCTGGCAAAGTTTCTTAATTAGAGTATGTAATTTGTATAAGGTTGATTGTTGTATGATGTATTCCCTGTTAAAAATCCTTAGTTTGTATTGTTGTAAAGTTTAAATATTTAAAATCCCTATTAAAACAATGGGGGCAAGATGGCGGACAGGGCTGAGGGCAGCTTCTAGAACACTCTCGGAGAAATGCCAATCAAAGGATCAATCAAGGAAAGGTACCTCCCAAACCCCAGACCGAGCATGCCCAGAGAGGATGGGCTAACAGGAGCCGCCCAAGAGGCGTGGAAAGAGGAGGAGTGCTAAGCACCTCCAGGCCTCTGATTGGTGAAGATCATATACAAGGCATCAAGATTCTTGATTGGCATCCCCAAGGCATAAAAGGAGCTGCACCAACCCCCAAGCCTCGTGCCTCTACCAGACCCGGCACGCACCGAGTGCTGTCCTTTTGTTTCTCAGGTTTTCCCCAACTGTTATTTTTGTTAATAAACCTTCTAAAATTTTTAAGAGTGAGTTTCGTTTCTCACATGTAACAAGTGTTGCTACTCAGTCTACTAACTCAGTGTGGAAAAGGTGTTAGTAGAAGATACACAAGGCCTTGTGATGTCCCAAAGTTGAAACATATTTTATGAAAAGTGATGGCTATCAGAGTCTTTTCAACCGAGAATGTTGCATAATGGCGGTTTTTACTCTTGTCCTATTAGAAGGGTACTCTTAAACATATGTAAAAATATAATTTCTATAATTTGAATGTAATTTCATGATACAGGTACAAATATAGATACTAATTAGAGCTAAGAGAGGACCGCAGGAAATCAAATCACGGTGGTTTTCCTGATTTTCAAATGCATTTTTTTTAACAAGGCAACCTAACTCTTCACAGCATTAATATCTATGAGGAATCCAGGTTCACATCTAAGCATTCCTTGTCCATTTTGACTGCACTTTATATTATAATTGATGATGCAAAATAACCATATTAGTTTCCTTTGTAAAATATTAAAATTCTATATTTCAACATTTTCAGTAGTTTCTTCTTCCCTTTCTTCCCCCTGCCTTCAAAGCACATATTGACAAAATCAAAATCAATTTTATGAAGTGTTTTGATCTTGACAGAATTGCACTGTTCTGTGGAAAAAGGCCTGACAATTTTTATTTAAGCTCCTCTGGTTGCAATGTTGAACTTGCATCATCAGCCACAAATTACAAATTCTTTCTGAGGAATCTTTTGAAAAATTATAGTAGATTTAATCTGCAGGTTAACATAGATTCCTGCTACCAAGAGACCCATATCAACTGTTTCATAAACATAGTTACCAAATCCCTACAAGCCATTTAAGTTAATATAATGATGAAAGGTAAATTATAATTTTAATGAAGTAATTAAATTACCATAATCCTATCAAGGGCGAAGCTGATGAGATGCAAAAGTGTCCTACACAGGAAAGTACATGCAAACAGATACTTACTGATAGGTCTGGTTCAAATGCTATATGATTTTAGGATTTTATTGGCATCATTAAGGCAGCACAATCTTATGCCTATTGTTTCCTAAATTTACTTAAATTACTGTTCAGGGAAGAGCTGAACTTCTTGAAATTTGACGTGGGGAATAAGGAAGAGGAAAGAATGGTTGACAACGCTTCCAGGAAGACAAACATAATACTTAGAAAGTAATTTTAAAGTAATTCTTTGCAAGTTTATCTCAATTTTAATTTCTGCAACAAGACAAACCATGTCATATGTCAAAAACACAAGTATGAACTTCTCTGAAGTAATCATAAACCTCAGTAGAAAAGCCATAAGAATTTCACTTTCTTAGATTGGACCAGCACCATTTGTTATACATCATTCTGGTTCCATAAAACAGTGTCTGCCTCTGGCTTCTGAGTCACCATGACAGAATTCTGCTGAAAACCTAAGGCACAGAGATTCCCACACTGATCACATAAATAAACTTCAAACTTCTCTACTTTTCATTAGTAGTTAATTATGTGGTGTATTACTTATTTGCTTACAACAATTATGTTATGTAGAATTTACTACTGGTTTAAATTCATATTTACCTTTAAGTTGGGCCGTACACACAGCTCATCCCTGTGCCATCACCTAGTAACAAAAGCATGTAAACCCAATATATCTACTAAAAGTGATTTTATAATTTTAGTAGCAACTAAGTGCTCCCACTAACGTTAAAAGAATGACCCCCAACAGACTGCTTTCTTTCCCCTCTGGAACATATTGACTCATGTTCAAAAGCAGCATGAAGTGGGGTTGACAGGTGCAAAGTGATTCTATGCATCAAGCTCAGCTTTGTAATTCACCTGATGGAAAGGAGTGGCATGGTTGAAGCACTCTTTTAGTTTTGCTCTTAAGCTTTTCAGAGCAATGAAAGGCAGTATGGCAACCAGACCTGTGTTCACAAGACCATGAGTGTTGTAAAGCCTGCCCTATTTTTTTTTCTGTTTTGCACCACAAAATCTCTTTATTCCATTAAATTTTCTCTGGTAGAAGCCAGCAAACTGGCATAGCTCTCATCTCTTAGTTTCTTTCTTGACAAAACCAGAGAAGCAGTTAATAAAGAAGAGCATGTGCCCTACCACTTTATCCCTTTCTAGTGTCTTCTCTTCACCACACGACAGAAATCTCCCTGTGGAATAATGCATCCATACCATATAAAGACTTGCAGAATTGCTTATTATGAAATAAGTGTGGTATTTCCATGTTTAGGTGTCTGATTGGCTCCTCCAGTGCTCAATTCTATGACAAAACACATGCTGTTATTGCCTAGGTGGAACATTTCAAATATTTTTAATTTTCTCTCCTTTCCGTTAGTAAATATATGGAGTTCCGTGCTAAGATGTGGGTACACAGAGTTGGATCCAGAGTTGAAAGACAGTTTTGGAAACAGTCCTTTCCAGAAATAGACCCAAACACACTTTGAACTTCAGAAATGCTCTTTTTGTGTTGCCCAATCTTCCATTTCCATCTGTTAATTAAAAACTTAAAAGGGTAAAGATACTGTAGGTATACCACTAGATTTGCCTATGATAGCACCAGTCCCATGAGATAAACCTTCCAAATATTCTGTCTTTAGTGCCACTTGAATTCATTACGGGCTAAGAGTGTTCATTTTTCTGCTTCTGCCTGAGATGTTAACGAATGCATTGGCATTGATCACAGCTACTCAGCATTGTTCACTTCCATAGGCGTGCGTCCCAGGCACTGCACATCTATTTCATATTCTGAGCTGTACAGATGTAAAACTTACAGGTTTTATCTTGCTGATTTTGTACTCTGTTGTTCTGCTAGCCTGCAGTTTATTTTAACTGCTTCATAATTTATTAATACCATTTTTCTCTAATCCTCCTTCAGCAAACACAGCAGGGTAGCCTTCATTCAAGCAAAAGTCACAGGATTCCTGTTAAACTCTGCACCTACATGGAAATAAGCTTTTAAAACCTCATGGTAGAATTAGATTTAGACTTAGGGGTTTGGGGCTCATTATTCAATACTTATTGAGGCAGAAGTAAGATTTTAAACCAAAATGAACTCTGGGAATCTAATAATTACCTTACTTTTGGTATGACTGTGGAAAGCTATTACACACCAGCCTATTATATTTCTTTGTTACACCACTCTACACTTACTGAAAGTTATACTTTTTTTGTGCAGAGAAAAACTCTTAAGCAGATGCATTGAAAAAGAGCAGATGTGTTCACAGAACAAATTTTCCATGCTCTATTTTCCACTACGTATGCTTTTGTGTTTATGGAAGAAGGAAGCATAAAGCAGGCAATGGATTGAAAAGGATCTGACTATCCATACAAATCATATCTGTTTAAACATTTACTGGTAAGGACAACTCATTTTAAGATGTTTTCTTGGGTCTAGTTTTGCACCCATAATTTATATAACCTTCTTCAAAAATTAATATCTTTTAGACCCTTCAGTCACCTTTGCGAGTTGAAACTTGCAGGGCTTAGGAAGCTCATTCCTGTACACCTGCAACTACCAAAGGGCAAGAGAAAACCTTCCCTACAGGCATTGCCTGGGGAAAGATTTCATATAGCAATACGAACCTAGGTGAACATATCTTATTGAGGCTTTTGTTATCCTAAAAATGACATCTTGAAACACAATTTTTTTTTTTTTTTTTTTAGTATGCATGAGAAGTCAAAAACTAAATCCTAAAGCTTTTGAGAGAAAATTTTGACATTTAGTTTTTTTTGAAACTGTTTCACCAGACTCTGGCATTAGTTCGCAGGAAAAATATAGTGTTTTCTTTTAGTGCGCATGTCTTTCATAGGGAAAACATGCAAGAATATCTATCAGAATCTCCAAAGAAAGCCTTCCGCTGCCATTTATTGAGAAATTCTATCTTCTGCATCCCTTTTAGAATGTCATTAGTTAAAAAGATTAAGTTTAGTTTAATATCCCTTATGGTTTCCTGCAGTCGCATAGTAATTCATTATCCTCTGCAATGTTTTGTGATTGATGCTATAAGGCACAATAGGCTGGATTAATCAAAGAGATAACAAGGAGATTTTCACTTCTTGAATATTAATGAATATCTGAAACTCCTATTCATTGACATTCAAAAAACAGATAAAGAACCAGCAGGAAATCCGTAGCAAAGTACAACTGGAACCCAATTTTTCCCTTTAAATTAAAACCGGCAAAAAACATTTCTAGATAAGAGCTGTGTTTAATATTTATGAAGTCCAGTTTGTTTAATAACAATCTATATCAAAAATACATTAAAACAGCATTTAGAGATATAATGATGTACTTGGTTTTGTATTTTAATTACTAGAATCATCACTTATACCATAGTGGCCAGTTTGAAACTTCTGAGCACTGCCTCAGTACAATGCTTCCTACAACTTCTCTGTTGGTGGAGAAGACACCACAGCTTTCTCTATTTTTCAAGAAACATGTCTAGAAGATACTCAAAAGCCTCTCATCTTGGGTAAATCAGTAAATGGATAAGTAAAACATACAAAAATTAAATATGATATCCAAATTCCTAATTTGAGTATGCACATTTTGAAGCCGCAAGAAGATCACAATCTATCTTTAGGATATTCCTTCCACTGTCATCATTACTGATAGCGCGACTTCTCCTTAGCCCTGTAAATATCTGCATTTCTCCTAGCAGCTATACATCTAATACACAAAACTCTCAGCTCTCAGATTATTTCTCTTGTCTGCTGAACTCCATTCAAAGACATCCTCCAGCTATACAACAGACTGCTGAATAAAGGTCTGTTCCGGCTGGATTGGGCAAGTGCATCCCACCAATCAGAAACCAGGCTGGCTGCATCTATAGCTCTAAATGAATTCCAGGAAACCGCTCTGAGCACTGCAAGTCATTTGTCAATGCTTGCGTTTTTAAAAATGATCTTTAGACAAAATTTTTCCAGAGTCAGCATAACCCGGATTGTAATCCTAACATGTGAGAAGTACCCTCAGAGAACATTCATCCACACATTCAGTTTCTTAGTAGGAATACAGTCATGGGCCAGGAACTTGCACCTTATTCTTCTTAATTCCAGGAGAAATCGTTAAGCATCTAGATGTTACTAATGCCAGGCAGAGTGTACATGAAATTATCTTTTGATCTCCATTTAACCTTATTAATATTTAATTATGTGGCTAGTATAGAAACTCAACAGGAATGAAATGCAATGTGAGAATCCACTGATCTGATGGTTTGGGGAAAAAATAGGATTATATCTTTCCTGCACAGCCAGGCAGGTTAAGAGGTTTCAAAAACACCCTTTTGAAGTACAAACTGTGCATACTATCGTTAGGCTATTAGTTATTCCTGCCCTAGGTATTTGATACTGGGATATTTTGACTTTGTCTACACAGAGGAGTAGAAACAAAAGATCAGGCTAAGCATGCCAGGCTCACCGAGTATGAATCCAACTCGCAGAGTTTCCTATCCACTTGTATTCAGCACTGTTTGCATCAGCTGTTAGACATCTCCCATTTTGAAGTTGTCACTGCCTGTGAACCCCTATTCTCAGGTACTGACTTTTGTTGTGAACCACATATGAGTATGTGCACCTGGCTCTGGGAAGTTTCTGTAACACAAGGAGTCCAAAACTTAGGTTTTACAAAAAGACAAATTCTCCACAGCTGTTTTAATTATATGATTTGACTTTCAATGATTCTGTCTATACAGAAATCCCAGTTTAAGTAGATTAAAATTGAAAACAAACCCAGGAATTTGTGAGTCCTTCCGCAAAACTGCAACTGCATTCCATACAGTTGAAATACATAGTTGCTGACGTGAAACATTAAACACCTCGCATTCAAAATTTTAGTCATAAGAAGGAGTGATCTATGAAAAACAAACACACGGAAGTGAAAAATAGGGTTTTTTGTACTAGCTACACGAAAGTTACAAAAATACCTGTGAAATAGTTTAACAGTAACACAACAAAAACTAGACTTTATGATAAACAAATACTTTCAGTAACAAAAAGTTGTGTTAGAGCAGAAATGCATCCATCTCTTCAAAATGACCAGCTATTTTCTATTCTTTTTCCAGTTTTGCTGAAGGATCCCATCTTAGCCTGCGTTAGAAAAAGACCCTAAAAAAATTCACTGTAATAAATAAGAGCGCCCTTCACCGATCACTTCATGTGCCCTTTTTTGAAAAATATTTATATATTTTTAGTGTATTAATATATTTTACCCAGTTCTGTTTAATCTGCCTGTTTGTTGCCTTGCAGTCCATAAAAAGATTTACAAATATTCCATGCTGTACATCTTTGGCAGTTCTCTTAATATTTTTATTTTGTAACATTGGAGAGTTAGAATAAGTGAGGGAGAACATAACTTATAATGCATTTTTTTTTTTTAGACTGAGATTGTCTGGAATCTTTCGGAATAAACTGTGTTTAGATTGTATTCTCATCTAACTTGCATGTTAAATGATAAAGTGCAAGAAGCATGCCCTGAAATTTGCCTTGTTTCAAGGCATTCCTGAAGGAATAAATAGTCAGTAGGATTAGGATCTGAGAAAACAAATCTCTGTTAGTTTAGGAAGGCATCAGTGAATTACTAAATGCTATTTATTGTTAAAGGTACACATCTTTGTGATTTTTGAAGAGAACACCTTGATGATCAAGAGCAGCTCGATCAACAACTTTTCCAAGTTTTGCAGTCCAATAAAGTCTTTCAAATGGATAACCCCATAGTAAATATTTTTTAATTTTTAAATGAGAGTTTTATGAATCCAAGTATCCATTTTACTCAAATTTTCCAAAGCTGACATACAATGTGAAATTTCTTTTGCTCTCCAATGAGTTCTGACTGGTCCAAGGAATCATCTCCCTTTCTACTCATATATGCTTACTGTTAAAATGCTTAAGAGACTGAAGAAATTCTACTGGAAAATTTTGAAAAGAAACCTTTCACTTTTACCTGAATCAAAATTTCAACTTCATTTCAAACTGAAAGGAATTGCTGCTATATCTATCATTTTATGTTTTCACTGTAGAATTTTTGAGGAAGATTATGATATGCATATGATGCATATGCATATATGCATATGAAATGCTATGATAGCATTTCATAGATATGCTATCACCATTTCCAGATGACTGTATATTGGCCCAGAATTTAATGTATAGTAAATGGGCAATACATCTTGGGAAATACAGTTTACTCTGTAATATGAGGCATTAAGGACACAGATGTAAAATTCGCATGAGGCACATCAATGGCACTGCAAATGCAGAAAGTTTCCAAGTATTTCTGTATTAAAACATTTTTGTTCTACGCAGTGTTACTGCGTTTTGACTTTTGCCTTAAATCTGGGCGAAAATATATAGGGAAATATCATAATTTAACTCCATACACAAATCTGCTTTGTTTAAGTGACTAACACTTCTTCTCTACACTTATATGACCATGTCAGTTTACTAATCTGGAGCTGACACACATCATCTCTTTCTCTTTTACTGAATTTCATTCTTCTGCACATTTTCTTTCTCTGTTCAAACCAATTCTGCACCTAATTTTATACTTTTTTTCTCTCTCTTTTCCTCTGTCTTTTCAAAATTTGTATTTCAGTGCATTCTCTGATAACTAATCTCATATCTCTGCTATGTCACTCCCTACAGTTCAATTATTATTTGCTGGCTACAGGCGCTGATATAATATTTCCAACTTGGTTCGAATTGAACTGCTGATTGGTTGACAACCATAACTTGGGATTAATGTACTAGAATATTCCAGTATATTTCTCCACAGGAGGAGATACTAAAGCAATGAGCATCTGAGTATCTAGATTTTTCCTAAGAGATCGCTTGATTCTTTGAATGGCATTTCAATAATCTGTAGAATTAATCATTAATCGGTAAAATGTGCTCTTGCAGCCTTCAGATTTAATGAGTGTTGATTTTATAAACAATTAGAAAACCAGGAAGAGACACGGAACAGAAATATTTGAGCTCATATATTTGCAATATTGAATTTGATTACCATAAGAATGCTAGCGACTCTTAGTTACTTCACAGTAACAAGAGATACCTTCAACAGAACTCAATGTGAGACTTTTTAAGTTCAAAATAACTGTTTCAGATTTTTTATAGTTGTTTAAAAAGTTACTTTGTTTAGATTTGAAAGATGATTATTATCAAGACCGTTTTCTTTAAAAAATCTGCAAGTTTTCATAGTATTACACTATTAAATAAAATGTGTCAAGTACTTAAAGCATCCAAATAATAAAGTCCTGACAGTACTCTCACTAAATGGCAACTTCTCAAAGATAATAAGCTACTTGTCATATTTTTTGATGAAAGAGTATGAAAAATGTGCTGTTCAAGTAATGAATCTCTCAAGTCCTTTCACTTTTTTAATTTTAGAAAGTGCTGGTGGCAGAATCCATAAATCTACAGGATCATATGGGGCAGCTACCATACACAGTGGTCTGAAAAAAAATTAGTATTGATGTAAATGGCCATGTCTCTATTGGCATACAGGGAATATATTTATTTTTATAAGTGCAGAATTTTATCTCATGTCTTCATAACAACACAGGCTACCCTTAAGGAATGACATATTAATTTTTCACCTGTCATGAATATTTACTGATTTCCTGGAAGTCACACTGACAAGACATGGTTCCATAAATCATTATTTCCAATGGCTCCATTTTCAGTTGCATCACTGATAAAGTAACAAGACCAACTAAGACAGTGTGAAAGACTGAAAAGGCCTTTCACGATCAACACATTTACTTAGACCCAGTCTAGGATTTGAACATTCTGGAAGTTTATTAACTCTTGAGAGCACTGAAATATTGTCTCTTTTTTTGATCCTTCATGTGCCTTCCCAGGTTAACACTCAGTAAGCAATCTGTCATGGCTTATAACCCAATTACATTCTGTAACTGAAATTCTTGATTTCAAACGAGGAAAAAAAGACTTCAGGAGCAGGAGGCCTCAATTTTCTTCAAGGCTGATGACCCAGGAATTGTAGAAGAAAATATCTAAGAGAAATAAAATTCATGGGGAGAAGAACTACCTAGCAGAACAAATAAATAACCTCAAAGTTATGAGATACATACAGAGAACGAGCGAGAAAATGAATCAGAATCCAAACTGGTCATCAAAAATGTTCCTACACTATATTTGTTCAAGAAATGCAGAAATTAATGGAGAGTGTATAAATAAGACTGAGGCAGAAATAAAAAGGGAAATCTAACCAAAAGGCAAGAGTTTGTTCTACTGCATTGAAAAAGGGATTGCAAAGAAAAAAATTAAAAATGGAGGGAGAGAGGGAGAAAAAATCTAGATAATGTCCAAAATTTTTTGTTTTCTTCCCCCTCACATCTGTTGTGTTTCAAATTAGAGCAGTCACCAAAACATCAAATCTTTTCCCAAGAAGTCTCAATTCTTCTTGAAGAGTAAGGTTTTTCATTTTCTTTCAATTCATGGGATAGCTAATGATCAGTTCTAAGTTCCCACTCAGAAATAAGAGAGATTTTGCAATGAAGCAGTGAAATATATCAGTATGAGATATAAACATACTTCAGCATTCATTCAGCAAATCAAAACTCAAAAATTTATACAGGCAGGTCTTTAAATACCAAAAGCTCAATTGGAGTGCCCAGAAAACACAACTCTGCAGTGAGCAATTTTACTAGTGGAGGATCATTAGATAGAAGAAAGAAACTAAGCCCAAGGAAGAGTGACTATGGGCAAAGGAATTGGGAAGATATATTCTGGGTAAAGAAGGATATTTTGTGCTGCTCTACAGTCAATTGCTCTTCTAACTGATGACTATGAAAAGAGGAGATTTGAGGTTAAACATCATATGGGTAGACTTTGGAAACATTCATATTTGCAAGTGGAATGGAAAAAGATTGGAGCAACAGGTCACCTCTCTCTGAAAAGGAAAGAAGGGACAAAAAATGTTTTTCCTTGCTCACTGAGAGAGCAGGATACTTCATTTCTCTGACATGCTTAGTGCTAGACCATTTTTATTATGGATTTCTGAGATTTAAAGTTCAATTTTTTTGTACAAGAAGAAATTCAGATAGCAATATTTTTCCTCAGAAAAAAAACTTATATAAAAAAAAAATCCAGTTTTTGAGGGTTTTTTAAAATCAATTTAGATGTACATATGTAGAGATGCTGTAATTATTATGTAATTACATTGTTCCTTTCCAAAGTGTTTTAAAATGAAACAGTGATCAATGATCAAGAGTTCTGCTTACTTACATTATTTTATTTATATTGCATTTCTTACTTATGTATTTCTTATTACAATTATTTTATCGCTGGTGCTGGACCACCACAGGCTTCCCCCTGACTTCAGTAGTGACCTCTTCAAGGGGTTTAGGGCACTTGATAGTTATGAGAAACTCCTGGCCTTACTAAGAGCATTATTAGTGTTACTTGAATAAAAGAAACTCAAGACTTAAACTAGACTTAAACAGTGAATCAACTTGAACAACTACAAAAAATAGAAGTTACAAATTCCCCCTGAATATGGTCCAAGTGTAAGTCTTTGTATCAAAAAACCCCATCTATTTGCTCTTTTAGTGCAGAAGACTTTGGGGAATGCTGTCTAAACCAATTTAAATAGCAAGAACCAACACCTGTTAAAGCAAATGTGCATCCTTTGGGCTGGAAATGATGCCTCATGCCTTTTATGACATGCTGAGAGGACATTGTGCGTGAGGTGGTAGAGAAATATCTGAGGGGGAAGGAGTGTGTTCCACATAATTTCAGGGAGTAGAAGGTTGAGTGACCAATAAGCACAGGGATCAATGGCTCTGCAT
This sequence comes from Cnemophilus loriae, assembly GCA_013397755.1. NCBI lineage: Eukaryota > Metazoa > Chordata > Aves > Passeriformes > Corvidae > Cnemophilus > Cnemophilus loriae. The sequence continues at coordinate 2,009,584 of VZTF01008130.1, forward strand.
CCGCTCCCTAAAGCCACCCCTAAGTATATGCTGCAGGAATGCAATGCACTATTATAGTACAAAATTTATGGGTTGCTAAATCTGTTCTGTCTTAGAGGAATACACATAGGGAACTGCCACTATCACTTGGACAATGCTGTGAACGTTACTTCTTTCAGTAAAACATGGTTTATGAGGCCTCTGTGTGTGTGTGTAGGACAGGGGTAGTTTGGCTTGGTTTCAGTCACAGAGATTTCAGCTTTGCATTAAATGTTTCCCACAGAATCTGCTCACAAGTTGCTGCTATTTGAGAGGTCCCTGGCAAGCAAATTGATACAGCAGATCTTTCAACTGTACTTTACATTTTGGGTAGAAATCTGAAATTATGTTAAGCACAATCAGACAAGGTACAATTAAAGCAATCACTTTCATAGTGGTGCCCACCTGTCATCAGCGCAACGACTGTGCCGGCATCTCTGCCAGCCAGTAATGGCACTCCAGAATTTACACTCACAGCCCAACTCAGACATGCTCCTGCTTCTACACAGTAACCATGCAGAAATGAAATGCATGTCTGTCTCTCGCTCTTCTTTTTTTATCTCTGCCTCATTTATCTCCATTTTAAGAGCCAATAATGAGATGAATTAAGTGGTGATGCCCTTTCATTTTTCCTCATTAGAGTTGCTGGCTATTTCAGCCTTACCCCTGCTGAAGAATTACTTCAGGGATGCAGCCATCTTGCAATTCCTCTTCATTAAACTGGAGGAAGTAAAAGTATGTAAAAATCACATTGTCCCTGTTGTGTCAGCAGTCTGGATGAAGAATTTAATGGTTATGAATGGGCTGTCTCTTATAAAAATTTCTCATACTTGTAAAGGTAAATACAACTTTACAGCATTGTATATGTTTTGCTTTTGTTCATCTCTTAGAATTCTACCTAATACATTAAGGTTTGTCCAGACTTACTGTGACTGATGAAAATGTCTTTATTTTCTGAATTTTAAAATGTGATATGTGGTATTAACTCATTCAGCACAAGGAAGATTAAGAAATCCAAATGTATCTCTACAGTTTTCTCACATTTGAATTCCATTTCTGTCTGTAGCACTTTTTTTTACAGACAGCACAAGAACAGCCATCTGACTCACTCCACTACATTTCTGCTGACTCTACAGTTAGACACAGGTATTCAAAGTGGAGTATTTTCCTGTGACAAAGATAGTGTTTCATCAAAATAGATATTTTGGAAATAATGTCTGTTTGGAGAACATTTGGAGAACAAGTCAGGTGAAAAATAACATTTCAGCTTTTCAAAACAATGTTTTCAAATTCAAACCAGCAGTTTGATTCAATGTATCTCATATTATTTTGAGTGGGTTGCGGTACAGCGTTTAAAAATATTAAAACTTGACAAATGATACAATGTAAAAACACTTTTTTTTTTGCATTTGTTCACTTCTGGTGTTTTCTGTGGAAATTCCAGCCCACGTTCATTAATAAAAGTAATTTTAAAATAATTAGAGCAAAGGATTTTTTGAGGAAAAATTTCAGTACATTCTTCTCACAATCAGAAGAAGTACAATCATGTATCACACTCTCCTAGGAAAAAATGCATGTTACTTTTAATATTAACTTTAAACCACAGCATTTTATTCTGCCAGCATGAAAAGAAAATTTATGCTTGATATTCAGGCTCATAAAAAATTATTTTGGTGTTGTTCTAATACAATGAGAAAGAAATAATTTCTGCCACTATTTATTCTGAAGTCTTTAAATAGAAGTACAAAATGAAGATCAATATGATAGAATCTAGCATCTATAATAATTAACCCAGTTGAATGCCATGGCATGTATTAGCGTTTAAAGTGCCTTTGTGTCTGCGCCTGTGGATTTTTTCCAACAAAAATGACGGGGGAGGAAGAGCTATAACTGAAAACAATAAAAGGTCCTCCCTCCCTCCGAAGAGGTACCATGATCTTTTTCACTGTATGAGTTGTAACAGGAACTGAGGTGCAGAGCTGGCAGTGAGAACTGCTTCGATAGTCCTGCCTTGCAATGCCAGTCGGGCAGTGGAGTTGTTGCCTCAGTCTACCTTGAAGTGGAGAATTTACTGATCCTGAAACTCCCTGTCTCCTTTGTTCCTCAGTAACTACTATCTGTGATAATAAGCAGACACAACCATTCACAGCCTTATAGGTCATGGAACAAGTCTGTTTTATTCTGCACAGAGAGCAGACTTTTCTGTTGATTAGTGCCACGTCAGGAGAAAACAAGACACTTGCTGTCATTACCAGGAAAGAGTGGAGCAACATGGCAAACCATGCATCCAAATGGGTGCTGGAGTTCCACAAAGCTTATGCCATTAAACCCTGCCACATTCACCTAAACATGAGTCAGTGTCATGGGCACTGTTTAGATGTGAACACAGAAAAAAATTCCTGTCTCCTGAGAAGCATTTTGGAGACTGCACACTGTGGCACTTTCAGGAGTTACTGCTGACCCTGTCCTCACCCTCCACAATGTCTAATGGACACCCCTCACTTGAGTTTAAAATAATGTGTTCATGAAATACCGTTCATTTTATTACTTCAGAATTCATATAGACTATCCTACCTTCCAGTATCTAACAGAAGCAAGAGAGATTAGAAAAGCAGTTCCATTCCAAAGGAAGAAAAATAAATCCAACCATTACTGCTTTTCATTAATCTATACCATGATTATAAATTACAGGACTGTTAAATACAGTTTGCCAGTATAATCCGTTATTTCATACCAAACATTATTTGCATATTTTGATTTCTCATTTATAACCACCTATGCTCATTCTTCACTTTTATTTGAAGTGTAATTCATTTGAAAGTCTATAATATGGACAAGAATCTAGTTTGAAATATAGACACATTTAAGCTTTATAAATTGGGACTAGAGCAGTAAAAAGAAACATCCAGTGTTTTCTTCTTTTTCTGCAGGTGGACTCCAAAAACATGCTAAGAATTCACATACTTCAGAGCAATAAATATAGTAATTTTCTCTGAAACTAAAGGGTTGTTAATGGCATTACAAGGCAAGCAATGCTGAGAGTAATTTTATAAATGGCTGGATTTTTTAGGTTTATTTTTTGTGATGCTAAATCTAGGCAACAATATTAGTCAGTAGCATTGGTCACAATCACAAAGAAACATAGACCCATAACTTCCTAAGTATAAATTAAGATAACTACATGCCCTTCAGAGCTGAAATGCAGCAGCTGCTAAACCCAGGATGAACAAAAGTTCCTCAGGCATCCATGTTTCCACCAGTGAAAAGAGGGAGAAAAACCCAGCAGAAAAACCCAAAAACAACAAAAAAAAAACCAACTTACGAAACACTTAAACTTCACATAACCAATGACACCTACATGAGTCTTGATAAAGCTGGGCTCTTCATTCTCCAAAACACAGCTAAGTATGTGAAACCTTTCTTTCCTTAACTTGCCTGCAAAACCTCTTTCAGCTCACATACTTCAAAATGAGGGCTGCACAGAACAGTAGAGCGTTTGTGGGTAACATTCTTGCACTTTATATGCCAGGTGGTCATCCCATAATGTGTTACAGGTCAGACTTACACACTTTTTCCAGACTTAAAGCAGAAGATATAGCCCTCATGCCTGATGTGTTTTACTGAGAAAGTTCTTCTCAAGTCCACATTTCTAGCCAACTTTAAGAAAAAAGTGTCAAAATCCTTACACTCCCAGCTCACTTTGAGATCATTGATTCCATATCTGTCCTATCCTACATAGATCTGTTTGCAGGAGAGTAGTTGTCAAACTGAAATTATTTCAATTCTCTTATCATTAATTGAGATTAACAACTTCAGTTGACGTAGGGGTCCACAGCAAGTTTTTCAGGTCCCTTACTACCTTGTAATAAGTCTATTTACACTAAATAGTAAGAAATAATTACCAACTGACCACACTTCACCTCTTTCAAAGGTGCAATTAAAACCTGATGAGACAAATTAATTTATAAAGGCACCTATTTTCTTCAATTATAAAGAAAAGCTGGCTGGCTATCTTGAATCAAGATTATTCAATTTCAGATGAGTTAACACGGGTGAAAAAAGGACCCATTGATGGTTTGATTTTGAACCTCTGCTGGGCATTGCAATACTTCATTATAAAATGGTACCTTGCAGCTCTGACAAAAGTATATGATCAAAACAAGTATAACGTGCACTTGAAAACACCAGACTGCACTAATCCTAGCAACTATATGTCTGCTTCATCTGAGTTTAACATGCACTGTTTCTGAACATCCTTGCAGAAACCTATCTGTAGGTGAAGAAAGCCTTCACACATGTTCCCACAGTTGCCTATCCCTGTTAACAAAACCTGTCATCACCTTCACAGTAGCAAGGAAATGCATAGAAAAATATCCATGTAGGATAATTCATAGACGTTTCAAGTTCTCATTTAGATGTTCAGCTGTTTCTGTGCTGTTAAACCTCTTTTCTGAAAGGCTTGTAATGGACTAGAGTAGGTTTGCATCAGTAAATAAACAAATAACTGCTCTCATTTAATGCAGAATTTAGCCCCACCATCCAGAAAATTTAGCCACTGTGTTTTTCTGTATCCTGTCAGAAAACATAGAACAGAAGACTATTCAGCCACAGGCAATAAAAACTTCTGAAAGGCTTTTTATGTATGATAAAAAGATACCTCACACACAGTTTAAGGTCATTACGATTTAATATTGGATACAATATTTTGAGTGCAGTGCTTGCCAGGATGAGCAATCCATTAAAAGAACTAGCTTTGCAAACTGAAATTCAATTTTAAAGGCTGCAAGTTGCTGATGGAAATCAAAAGTAAGTAAAAGAGCTTGACTCACAAGTTCAGATTATTATAGCGTGTTTATTTAATTTCTTCAGCAGGTGCTGTGTTTATGTTTTCGGCTTTCTTCAGGCAAAGCACCTGCTTATGAAATGAAATAAATACAGTACGTCAGTAGCATGAGAGAGGCAAGCCTTTACTTAACTGGACTTTAACCAACACGAAGAGATAACACTTACAATTTAAAGGTTTCCTGCTTTTTTGCACGTGGTTTTGATACCACAAGAACATCTTCCCATTCCACAACCCTCCATGTTGATTTAGGAAATTATGTATTCCCGTTTCTTCTGGACGGTGGTAAAAAATTTAGGGTCAAGTCCCAGAAGAAGTGAACGCAATGCTGATGAGTAAGGGTAAGAAACAGACATTCGCTGAAAACAGGAGGCCCAAGTGTCTGAGGTCAGATCATGCTAAATATTTGTCCTCACATGCAGCATGGCCAGATTGCCTGATACAGTGAAAACAAAAGGGGGGGACTTCCCATAAACCTGTAATTGATTCTGCTTAGGAAAATGTTGACATATGGAGTTCTCCTTCTTCTAGATGATCTTTAGAATCCCTTCCAACCTAAACCATTCTTTCTCCACCAAGGAGAATCTGTATAGCACTATGGAAGGTCTATGCCAAAGATTAGCTTGAGGAAATCCTACTTTACACTAAGCCAAAATTTCTGCCTATCTGCACTTTCTAAATCTGTTTAGAGTTAAGCCTGGACCGTGACACTTTATAGGAATGCTTGAGGTTCTCCAAACCATCCTCCAAGCTTACCATGAGTTAGCATAGGGGAAAGCACACCAACACATTAATACACTGCTCTCTTTCGAAATAGAAAATTATCTCTAGGGTGCTTCATTCAATAAAAAAACCCTATATAATGTGAAGGAATGTTGATACCCATCAAAAGAAGTGCAATTTAGAGCACATAAAATCTCACAGAGCACCATGTGAAACTTTTTGATTATTTTATACAGATCAAAAGAGAGTAGACACTGAGCCAGGCACAAACAGCAGGCAGGGTTTGGTTGCTCTGTCTGGGGGTGTCCGCGACCTGCCTGTTCCAGGCACCATTGGTTCCATCCAGAGCTGGTACCAATGCAGACTCCCCATCACGTCCCAAAACTCTGCAGGCGGGGATCCTGTGGCACCTCTGCAGAAAGGTGCCACTGCGAAAGGAGCTCGTGACTTAGGCTGAGCATGAGGAAGGGAAGGTGTTTCCATAAATATTTGCTATCTGTGGTCTTTTCGTGTTGTTTTTATCTTCTCTCTCAATACACAAATAGGTAATAAAGACTTTGTGCTAACTGGCAATACATTAAATTGTGAGAAGTTCCCCAAAGTGAACTGTCTGTTCTCTGTGTCTGTCTTTTTTCCTGAAAGTCACCCAGTAAACAGAATCGAATAGCATGGAAATAGTATGTTTTCAAGATGCAAATATCAAACACTTCCTTATGAAGTATATATAATTCAGCTAGCAACTGCATACCTAAGTTCATATTTTAACTAGAATGTAAAGGGAGGATACTCAGCAGCCCTCTACAGGAATTTTCCCCCTTAGATGAATGACTCAGAAAAATATTAATTTTCTTATGTCATTTAGTGTACAGTCATTTATTATTTGACACTCAGTGTTCAGTATAAGCACTATTAAAAGTAAACTACATTAATTATGTAAATGTAATTATCAATGGCCCTTGAAATTATAAGAATTAAGCATTTTACCAAGATTCTGGAAAGGTGGGGACCCATTTATTTAAATTCATTGCTACATACTTAACATAAACAAGATCAGATCTTAAGAGGAGTCTCTGGGTATTGACCTGACATAACTGTTGATACTAATTTAAACAAAATTCTCAAACATATATAAAGTAAAATTTCTAGGATTTTAATTAATAAAGTGTGCTTTTCTACCATTTCCGTTTTCAGGTCAGGAGATGAGAGTGCAAACCAAGAAAGGTGGGAGGATCATATGCGTATTATTTCTGGACCACAGTCATTTTTCAAAGTTTTTTCTGTGAATCTATGCACCATTATCTTTAAACTTTTCAAGTACCGATTACAAAAGTGACACAGATCATTAGACCAACATATAAATGACTTGTCATGACCTTCTTAACAGTAAGAGAATCTTTAGCCTATGAAGCATGTCCTCAAATGTCAAGTGGAGTTCATTTCTCATTCACAGAAGTAAGAATTCTGAAATTGTGTAAATAGATGCAAGGTAATTGCTTACCAGTGATTATAAATGTTTGAAACAACAGGCTGTAACAATTCCCGGTCTTCACACCTAAATATGCATTATATTTAGGCCAAAGTATACCATTATTTTTTAATTCCATAATTACAGTATTGTACTGCATGCTGCTGCACTGAGATGCAGGTGAACTAGAAACAGAGATATACAATTAACAGAGACATTATTCCACATATAGTTTATGTTACATTCTGGGAGAAAGAAACACCAAATAATCCGAAACACTTCACCCTTGCCAGTAAGTGCTAGGAGCACCAAACATTCCTTACATGAGGACAGTAGTATTCCACACACTTAGCAACATTCATAAGTTAATGATATCAAAACAGTAAAGGTGTTAAAAATGTTTTATTCATTGAAGTAAGAATAAGCAACTTGCACACGTATTTTATGTTCACAAATTTGTCTGAAAACCATGACTGCAACAGAAATGAAAGCCACAATACTTAAGATATTTACACATAGTAAGAATATCTACTTGTAATTCCTCCAGGAACAGAGAAATAATAATGGCTTTTAAATCTTGCACCGTATACTCCATTAATAAACTATTCACATAGTTCTCAGAAATGGTACCATTAGGAAGTAACACACTTGGCAAAAGACAGTCTTATGTTTAAGTCAATTTTTTTTTTAAATTGCAGATAAGGAGATATTTTCCTTCTGAGTATGCTATGGTGGCATCTGGACCCTACCACCTTCTTTACACAAGACTACAGGGAAATAGTAACAATGCCTTTGCACTTGATGACAGACGAAACTAAGAATTTAGAAAATTAAATGGTTAATACTTGGTGTGCTGAAACCATCATCAGATAAATACACAAATGTAAGACAGGGAACAACTCTCAAGATTCTAATGTGAATTACTTAGTTAGGGTTACAGTAAGTGACAATGTGAACAATACCAGATGACATTGTATGGTTGCAACATCATCTATAAGACTTGGTAGTCATCTTCGATACATGTAGTTCCTGAGCTAGAAAACTAGACAAGTTTGCACAGTATTTAAGGAAAGATGTAAAACAGGTGGACAGACACCACATACAGCAACAAGAATGATCTTGAAAATTTTGCCTGTTAGAAATGGCTGAAGGAGTGCTTAATTTAATTTAGAGAAGGAAAGACTGAAGGAAGATGTATTTATAACAGATAGATAGATAACGAACCTAAGCCTGCAGCAAGAGAGGTGCACTTCAGATGCTGGGAAAAGCTTTGCAAGAGTTAGGATGGTATAATACTAGAATGTGATGCCTGGAGAGTTTGTAGACTCGTTAGAAAGATTTCAGTCCGTTAAATAGACAACTGTAAGTTATGATATAGCTGATCTTGCTTAGGGTAGGTAACCTCTTCAAGCCCTTTTCCTCACAGTTTTTTCTGTTTTTTTGCTGATACCACATGCAAGTTTAATATTGTCTCACAAGCTGAGTTCTTGCAATATTTTTCTTTCAGGGAAAACATTGCATAAAAATCGTAATATTTCTAAACCATAGCTCACCTGATTTCTGTCTGATCTTCTAGCTGTCTCTGTACTAGTAAATAAAATTAGTTAGACACATAATTTGCAGACAGAGAGGAAAAATGGAGTATGTGATTAGCAAGTATTTGTACAGCTAAATGCTCTGATTTTCTCAGAAAAGATCTCTGTACACAAAGAGACTACTGGCCCTCGGCACCCCCTAACCATCCTCCTAGAGACAACTCCATCTGGTACTGGTCAGTACTGGTCAGCACTGGTCAGCTCTGTGCCAGGGAAGTGCCAGCAGTAAGCACATAGAACAGGACAGTGCTTAAGCCTCAGCACGGCTTTGGTCTGCATATTTGAAAAGGTCTTGGTCCACCTGGCTTAAAAATTGAAGCTTGGGAAATGTTCCAAAGCACTGGAGGTGCCTTCTTATCAGGAGGAAATCTCAAATGCTGTAGTTAGTATATCAAGTCCAGAACTACAGAAAGTCTCCATGGGTTATGTAACAGCTTTGACCATATTACATTAGGTGTTATGATGAGAAATGTGCTACCTTTCAGTAGTTTAAGAGACTCAAAAATGCAAACAGATTGCTTAAAGTAGTATTTTCTTGCCCATCAGTCAGTCTTTCCTGACGGAAGTTGCAGCTTGCAGGGGCTGAACTACCTTATAGAGTTTCTGCTTTTATTTATTCTATTTGTGCCTCAAGAACACAACATACGGTTGTATAGTAAGAAAGGATACAGTGATTTCTGAAGTTTGTTTCAAATTATTCCAAGGAACCTGTCCTGATTTTTCCAAAGCTCATACAAACCTTAAAAGGAAATAAAAATTTTATTTTTTTTTACCTCAAAGCTACAACTCTGCACACGAATGGCATAAAACTTTCCTTATACATTCAAATTATCCAGTTAAATGTTCACTGCTATGTTCATTTTTGTCTTTTAAATACTCTAAGGTGTCAGTGACTCACTATTTTTGATTATTTTAAAGTAGATTTCTTTACTGTCTGAAAGAACCACAAGCTTAGTAATAAAGAACAAATTCATTGTAAAAATTGTATGTTTAAAGTGTATACAAATCTGCTTAAAGAAGATGGAAATTAATCCTTGTTACTGTAAAGTTCATAATCTATTACACTTTCATGGAGACAAAACAAACTCTTGAGGATTACATACTTGTTTTCTCTCAACATGCTCCTTTCTGTTTTCATCAGTGAAATATTTTTGTTATTGTTTGTCACAGAAATTCCCCTTCTGACAGGATATAATAAGAAGAGAAGCTATACTGAACTCTATTAGCATTTGGGAAAAGTTCATGTCTAAGAAACACTGAGTTTATCAGTCACAGTACTATTGTAATAATCATATCTTAGATGTCTTTATTCCATTGCATGTTTTTAAACTGGAGGGTCATTCATTAGTGGCTATAACAGCATGCTGACCTGATTAAGAAAAATTAATAGAAAATATAATAATTCCAGTTATGCTTAAGTAAAATCCTTTCATTTCTAAACAATATTGCACTGTTGGTATCCAGATTCTTTCATTTTTGTTAAGGGATACATTTTCATTTAAAGTCTGCTAAAGCCATTTTTTTTACCTTTTGTGATGAAACTAGGCCACCAAGAACAGCTGCCATAGAAGGGGTTTATTTTTTAAATAAATAGATCTGAGCTAAGACTGCAAGTTTCAGGTGTCGTTGAACCAGCAATTGTTATTTGCTTCTCTGAACAGGAATACATGCCCTAGAAAAATGATACCAACAGAAGAGCAGTAAAATATTTTTCTACAAGCCTCAGAAACAATTTTGAGGTTAGTTTTTGCTTGAAAAATCAAAGGCAAACATTGAGAGATAAATGAAATTATAGTTTTTTTTAAAAAATAAACAGCTTTTAAGCAGCTACTAACTATATTCATTGGTTTAAGTCTGACAAAACAGATAATAAAATAATTTCCTCCATATTCACAGAAATATATAGCAAATTAACTCATAGAATTTGTGTTATTCAAGGAGTTAACAAAGGAGAAAACCTTTTCAAATCAAATATGTGAATAAACAGATAAGCAGATTAATACAAACACTTTGACAGATGAAAGTTATGAAAAACTGTAAAGCAAAAGGTGAAAAAAAGTTGAATTTCCTGTTGTTGTTAGAACTTAGAGTAATTATTTTATATGGAACAGTCTTCCAACACAGGATTTCTGCTTCTGCTGAGCTGTGGACAGAGAGGGGTCCAGGTATCCTTGCAAAATTTTTGAGTCATGGGCATGAAGTTGTCAGGTGATAAGCATCTTCCAGTCTTCCAAACTTTTTTTTTTTTTTTTTTTTTTTGGCAACAAATTAGGAAAGTATAAGCAAGAAATTCAGCTAAGGAAGGTTAGCAAGAAGCTTGTGTGGAAACTCAGTACCTTGTAGAAACAAACCTTAGGGGTTTTTCGCCATTTACCTGTTTTTGGAACCATAGTAAAATGTTTGTTTTGTTTTTCAACAGGGAGCTTTAAACAGAAATAAATAGGTGCATAAAGTTCTTTAAATCAATTTAACATTATAATTGGGGATTTGAATGTTGGAAGATAAATGCTTAATAATTCAGCGAAAAAGAATCAGTGAAAGAATGAGTGTATAGCAAATCATAGTATGCACAAATAGGAAACAATTTATTGGTTCAAGGAGACAAGTAAATTAATGCTCTAATTATTATGTTTGCAGAATTCCTTGGTGAGTAGTTCTTCTCATTGTTAGACAATCCAAAATAATTCAGTTTTGTGGAGTAAGTTTTCTAAGTAACTTGTGGGAATTTAACCATAACACTAACTAAGGCTAATGGGAGCCTTAAAATTGATCTCTCTTCAACAGTGTGTTAAAGGAATTTACCTCTGAGAAAGGTTTTAAAGGTGTTTAGACCATGTCTTCAGAGTGATTAGACTCTAATGTAAGGATGACAATCTACGCTTGGGCACATACTCACACGCTGATAGAGAATGGTGATTTATTTATCCAAGTGTTGTCTCTCAGCTTCAGTCAAAGGCAAAGTTCACCTTAAGTTATCTGGATAATAAACGTGCCTTTTTCTGTTTTACTTCCAGCTTTACCTAAAATTTTAAAAACTGAACAAACTTTTTTCACAAACACATCTTGTTACTTAGGCTAAAAACTTTAGGAGATTGGCGCTTCCAAAAGATACTTCAGCACGTCAGGAGTGATAATAAAACTGTTATGAGGAGTGTTTTTAATTCAAACAGAATATTTCTCCCATACACGCAAATCCCAGATTGATTTATTCTTCAGTATAAAAATACTTTTATCAGCCATGATAAAATAAAGCACACAGAAATAGTCAAATTCATTTTAGAGAAAACAAAAGCACAGCAGAATTCCTTAAGAATAGAAGAAATAGGGTTATATTATTCCTACACTCCCAATATACACAATATCTCCCAATATATCTGCACAGAGATATATAAAGGAAGCAGATTCATAAAGTCCTCAATATTCAGCAGCATGTGCAGTCTTGATAATAAAAGGGATGTCAGTCTATTGTTGCACACTAAGGCCATCCTTCCTATCCTCTTTCATTAAAGGGAGTCTAAGTTTGTCTCACAGGTCATATTAACCACATTGTTCCAATAAGAAAGAGAGAATGTGGCAGTATTTATCCTAGGTCAGTTGAGAAGTAAACACCCAAGAAACCCCCAAAATAAACAAAACAACCCAAAACCTAAAAAAAAAAAATGCAATGGTAAAGCCAACAAGCAAAATACTAATATTCATATCACTGGCTGTGCTGTTTTTCTTATGACTTTGCTTATATCTACACTGAATATTTGTGCTAGCCAAAGCAAACCTCAGAGTAAACTGCGCTTTAGACTCTGTATGTCCATCTCGAATGCATCCCTCAAGTAACAGGCTTTGCCAGCTTTCTTCACGTTTTCCAAGTGGACCTATGTTGTTCTCCCTCTGAGGGGCACCTGTAAATCTGCTTTCGCTAAGAAACATGTCCAAAATCAGCCCTTTTTAAACAGGCTTGTCGAAAATTGTATATCACACAGAGCTCAAGGAAGCTGCAAGAGAGGCCCAACACGCACATTTCCCTTCCTTACACCTTACTCTTTGACAGCTTTTGGCAGTTACATCCAGCACAGCTGAACCTGGTTTTGCTGGAAGACACAGGCTGTACTGTGTTGCTTTCTAATAGAGAGCTCATAATCCATTCATCCTGAACCATTCCCATGTAGCTAGCATTTGTTAGAAAAACATACTGGCAGAAATGAGTATAGCTTAAGTAAAGAGTTTTGGGTTTTTTATTTCCTTTTACATCTGCCTCTGGAAGTTTTAGGCTTGTTAAGGTATGGTGACTACACAAGGATTACACCCCTATACAACATGGGCTTTTATTTCTTTTCTTCCCATAAAAACCTTGACAATTCTTTGACACCACTCTCATGGTCCATTCATCCTTTCTCCCTCTCTTGCACAAACATGCACACACAGAGCCTGGTTTGAACTACCTCAATGCACTGAGGAAAGCAAATGGTAAATGAAGGAGAGCTCATGGTACCTGCAACTAAGCAGAATGCATAGAACTTGCCCGTTATCCTCAATAATGGATGTTTAACACAACCCAGGGATGACACCTTTACCAACAATATAAATGCTCGGAATGTAACCTACTGTTTCATCTTCTAATGAAATGTATTTGATTTATAAAATTCCTGAAGTGTTCCCAGCAATGATTTTTAGAGAGACTGGGATTCCTTTTTGTAACCAGCAGTATTACAGGGGACTCCTGACTGAGGGGAATAAGATGATTGCATGCGTCTTGGAACCACCAAAATGTATCTTTCAATGTATATGTGCTTTTCTAACTACAAAGCAATGGACTAAGTGAGAGGCATAAATATTCCTATCATAGAGAAACACAGAAAAAATGAGGGGTCAAGTGGTCGCAAATCAATACTCCCAGAGACAAACAATTGCTGTAGAGGTGCAGATTGTATTAACGAAGAGTGAATATTGATTTAGTTAATTGCACTGTTCCAGTAAACTTTCATAAGCATCAGTGACCCTGGTTTGTGAACTCTTCCATGAAAGCAGATCCCATTATCTCTGTGGATTCCTCTTCATTTATAGAGGGCTTCTTCCATAAAAAGTATTTTAAAAGAGTAAGGATAGCTAACAACAGAAAAGTTTTGAATAGTTACAATGTGAACTTTTATCAGACCATTAAGCTTTACTTCTCCCCACAGCTTCTAGGAATCTACAAATCTCAGCCTATTCAAAGTCCAATCCTGAATTTGCAAGGATAACAGACTGATATTTCAGATATTTCCCTGAAAATTCTTTGGAAGCTGGTTGCTTTTTCTGCTTGCATAGTCATACTTCATAACTTCACCTTTTCAAGACAGACTGTATTCTATTTCACACATCATTTGAATTCATAAAAAAATAAATTAGACTAGAAATGGTGAAGATTTGGACTTTATTGTCGTGGGGTTTTTCTCCTCTAGTATGAAACTGAAGAGCCCCTTAAAATTCCTTCAAGTATACTGAGAAAGGAAAGAAAGGCTGCAGTATTAATGTCTTTATAAATATTGCTAAAATATAGTTGTTTTGTGATCATTAAAATTAAAATAATGTTGTCCGTGGAGTTTTTTAAATAAAGCCAGCTGAATGAAGATGTCTCAAATATAGATCTCAACATTACAGTCCAACTATTCTGCTACGAATACCAGTTGCAATTTTAATTATTAAAAATCAGAATTAAAAAAAAAAAAAAAAAGAAAAGATCTTTTAATTTATATTGACTTTTCATAATATGAAGTTTTTTAGACTATAAATGCATGTATAATGTTCTGGATCTTTCTAAAATCTTGCTGTATTGTAAATCCCACCCTTTCTTTCCAAGTGTCCACTTCTAATCAGAAAAGGGAATGTCTTTGTTTCTATTCAAGAAGGCCAGGTGTACGGAAAATTCAGTTTGCCCAAGCTATCTGTCAACAGACTGTTTACCAACACACTTATGGTGCTCTTAATTAGCTTATACAGAGTCATTTATCTTTGGTTCACTACAACCAATTGGATTCAGCATTCAGCTAGAAATATAGGTATCTACAGGTGGGGTAGGTGTTTAAGATTCAATTAAAGTCAAAGCCAATCACAGTCAGTATATTCAGCACACCAGACACTTGGGCACATTTATATTACTTAAATATGAGCATGTTGTCACATCTGACATGCTTTAGGGTATACAAGACACAGGAATCAGGAGATAAGACACACGACCAAGATGTGACCTGGGCCCCCAGGTCTGGAGAAGCAGTAACCAGGAGATACTGCAAATTGTCAATCTCCAGTCAACTCCAATTAGGCAAAGTAATCAATGCCCCTTGCATCGTCAGTCCAGAGGGGCAGATTTTTCCCAGGTATGATTTTTTAAGTTGATACTTATTGAGTCAACTGTGTAATACTTCAGAACTACAACTCTCTCCAGTGAATCTTAAACTATGTTGAATTTGCATGATCTAGTCCTGTTTTCTGCATAGTCACTGGTGGATAATCAAAAGGCCACACCACAGCTACTACTCCACATTTCAGCTGAGAACAGCCCAGGATGTACCCAAGTTCCAGCTCTGGGACATAGAGAAATTCACCTGAACAGAGTGCTGTCAGCAGGGCCACATCACCTTTCTTCTCCCACAGAGCCAGCAATCTCCCTCCATTTTGCTATTGGGCTTCTGAAGGGGAACTCGAAGGGCAAGTAACGCACCACTGAAAGCATGTCTTAATACGCAGGGAGATAATGGTCTCATCCTGCTTTTGAATCCAGATAAAATTTGAGTCCCTTTGCAGTTCATCTAAAAGCGGAAGATGAGTCCAAAAAAATACCCTAAAACTGAGTTGACTCCAGATGCAAATCAGTCTCTTTAAGATGCCTGTATCTCTTCAGTGACTCCAATGAAGTTTTGGCAATCAGGTCCTCATTTATTGCCTTCAGCTAGATAGGATAAATTTAAACCTCTCAACTAAAAGAAAATCCAAGATAATAGAGGATAATTATGTTTTCTTATTTCTCCTCCCCCAAACCTGCTAGAATCTTATTTTCGATGTGCCTGTTAGCACATTTTGACGGAGACTACGTTTCTGACAGACACCTGTCTAGTTTTGAGACAGCCTTCTCGTCTTCATAGTTCAATGAAAGCTAAGTAGACTGACACAGAACAGGTTGTCAGTCTCTTGACAGTGTTTTGCCCATAAGCCTCAGAAGACACTTGTGATGATTCTTCTAAGAGAATTTCAATTCTATAGCAAATAAACATTTTTACTCATAAAACCATGTATTTGGGGAGGTTGTCTTGTCCCAGTAAAAATACTCCAATGAAATATGCCATCTCTATTAATTTTTTTTTAAAACTAAGTCATTTTACACATAAGATTTCTTTGTAATACCAAAGCATCTACAAATATAACTGCTCTGACTTCAAATATGGAATTTTCTACAATTCTTCTTCAGAGACAAGCCTGTTTTCTAACAGAGCTTACCCAGATGACTGATACTTGCCCCTATATATATACAGCAAAATAGCTATTAAAATGTTCTTTATAGAGTACCCCAAAGCTGTCAGTTAAATGCAACATTTTGAAAAATATTTTGATGTTGTGATGTATTGGAAAAGTTTTCCCTCTGAAAAGGTTTCAGTGATAAAAGTTACACACAAAGATGGAAGAACAGAAACAACTAAAAATGTTTATACATGCCCAAGATATGTTTTTGTTTGAAGATTTAGAAAGAATGCATTGTACTTCTAATATAGCACAAAGCTTGTTTTATTTTTCCTTCAGAAGAGATTTTTGGAGGTTAGTCTATTAATACATAGTCAAACTAATTATTTCTGATTTTAGTATGGAATTTAGTTTGGAATAAGTTTGTCTGGTTTTGCTATTTTGGGTGAAGCAAACTAGAAAAATGAAGAGGGAAAATGGTGGGACCTTGCATTTCAGAAAAATGACAAAACATTTCAGAAAAATGTTCTGTAATTAACAGCTCAATAACTGTGTATATCCCTGACCTTTTTTTGTTGTTGTTTTTGTGAAATGACATTATTGTTTACATATATACGATTCTTTATACTTAATATAGTCAAGAAAAATATCTTCCAGTCCAGTAGTTTTACAGATATTAGGGAAATATCTCCCTGAAAGATTTCATGTTGTTTAGAAGGTATCATTTTATATCGAGTAAGTACAGATGTGCTATTTTTAAATTACTTTGATGTTTTTCTGGAAATCTAAGTACTATCATTACAAAAGGATTGCATTCTTCAACCAAAACACAGCTTTGTATTGAAGTATCTTGTTTCGCTGTTATTTAGAAAAATATGTGCATTAGTGTACATGAGTCTTCTAAATATTTTTTTTAAAAATGCTCATACAGAGATTTTGTTAAAAAAAAAAGAAAAAGAGAAATGCCATTTACCGTGAAAAAAATAAATCGACAGGATCATCCTCTTTTTGGAAGCAGGAAAAAACTTGGAGAATTGTCATTTTATTTAATGACTTAGCAAATCTATTGGCTGTCAGTGAGGTATATTATTTAAGATACGAAATAAAATTATTAAACATATCAAAATTAAGAAGGCAAAATTTTTTCTAACAGCATTGTACCAACAAAACTAACTAAAAATTCAAATTTTTTATCAGGTTTGAAATACTGTGCTCCTCAAGTAGCTCCTAAACTTTGTTCTCTCTGCCTGTAAGAACATTATTTAAAAGGCCTGAAGGAGCTCCAGCATGAAAAGCAATGGACCAAGCAGATAGCACGAAGGATATTCTGCAAGACTGGAACTAAAACGTAATTTCTCCTGTCATCAGTACAGAATGAGGGACAGAAGGAGCATTCTGCAGGCACTAAAATGTTTTTCCATCCCTGTGTGTGCGTGACTTTCAAGCTGTCCGTCTGTGCATTGCTACAGTATTGGTAAAGGGAAACAGAAGTAGCTCCAGCACAACACGTGAAGTTAAATATCTCAGACAGAGAGGGAGGCTGATCATATCTTTCTCAAGAGCATGTATATTTGTGCATTTAGTAAACTCATGAATCTGCACTATCTATCTGATGTTCAGTGACCAAACTTCAGTTGTCTTTCAAAGTGTGAATTTTTTAGGAACAACTGGAGAAGCCAAATGTTAAATTTTAATAACACACCATACTTCTTCCCCATAGGCCAGACAGGAGTGAGAGCATACTCTACTGAACACTAAATACAGTATAATCTCCTCATTTCAAATGGTTGATAATCTTACAAAACACATGGCAGAAAGTGAAAGAAGTACAGTACACAAGCAGTGCACTCTCCACAATTACTAGTTCCTTACTTATTAGTACCTAATAAAGAATGCAGGGCTAGGAGGAAGAAGTAGGGTTGGCAAAAACAGACAGTAAGAATATAGAAAAATCTGTTACATGGCATCAAAGGTGCCTGCTTCAACTGTTTCCATTCCTCTGCCCCTCCCAGGTGGGCTCTCCCAAAGCTACGTGTGTGTGTCCTCTAATAACTCTGCTGTGAATAGAAGGGAAATGACCCCAAGTCTATTCATTTCTTCAACCTTTAGAATACCAGGAACCATTTAATTTATTTTTGCTTCTTTTCAGAATATTTCCTTGTTGGATGAATCATACCTGAATGCATGATACCTCATGAATTGTGATTAGAACTATCATTACAAGCATGATTGAACACTTGCTGCCAAGTAGACTTGTCTAGACTTGCAAATTCTTTATATGGGGAGGAGAGAGAAAAAAATCCCCAGGACTATTTACCATTAGGGAAATAACAAAAATAAGCAAGCCTGATTCTACTGTATGTTTTTATTTAACATGACCTTCCTTTTATTTAGCTGAGACTGATCTCTTATTGTTTCAAAAAGTGTCCCTGATTCACAATGGATTAATCATTGATAGATTTTACAAATAACAGGTCTGCATTCACTTTATCCATTCTTCATAATTTTCAGGATGATTAAAAAAAAAAAAAAATTCGAATGGTTGTCATTTCTTCCTGTGCTTAGAGGCACCTTCAGAGAATTCCAGCAGCTCATTGTGGTGGGATTTCCCTTTGCAGAGGCTATGCTGAGCAGCTGTTTCCAGAACACTGCCCATATTCTTTTCTGCACTATGGATGCTACCATGTTACCAGGGAAGGAATTTGAATTTGCAAATAGCTTCACCGGGGGAAAAAAAAAAGAACAGATGAAAGTTAATTGGGATCACTCATGCTCAACAAATTTTATATATTAATATTTATAAATATGCAAAGCTGGTCAGTTTAAACTTCCATGGAAATTACTTATGAAAGACAGTAGCAATTACAGACAGAGATACTGGACTAGCCTAAAAACAAGGTTTCCTCATTTTTTCCAACAACCATGTTTCAATCACATTTTAAAATTAGATAACTGGGAACAGAGATTGCCAAAATCCCTAGTAGTGTTCTAAGTGCTGCTTAAAATGAAACTAACAAAATAATCCTAGGGAAAACCAAACAGAATGGAAAAATTCCCTTAAAATACTTTGCTAGAGACATTAATTTATAACAGAGGACAACCGGCCCTAAAGATGTTTTATTATCATGGCACCTATGAATGCTATCTCTTCAAATCCATTATGACAGCATTAGGTCAGCGTTCTAATTCCTAGAGATGAACTTAAAAAAAGAAAAAAGAAAACAATAAAAAAACAACTAAGTGCAGTGAAACTCCTTTCTTTCTTTTACATTTCCTCCTTGATATTTCTCCTTTTTCAACAATTACCTGGTTTAGATATCCCTAACTGTGTATTTTCCAGCATTGCTGTCAGATCGCGACCAGAGAGGCAGCTGGAAACAAGGTCTTTAACAGTCTCATTGGAGGTTTGATATTGCCAGCATGGCAAAGAACAGGATGTAAGTTTTTAAATCTGCAGGAGGAAAGCTGCAAGTATCATTCAACACCAGGAAGACAGAAATAATTTTCTGCCTTTACTTTTTTCCCCTCTCTGCTTTGTATACCTTCATATCGGTGTCTTTAACAAAAAATGACTGCGACAAATACAGCAACAGTAACACATTCAGTCCTCTAAAGCTTTTTTTCTTTCAGAGAAAGGGGAAAAAAAAGCGCATCTTCCTACAATAGTATCTCAAATACTGTAATAATGGGTTTCTCTGATAAACAGTATTGCCATGTAAAAAGCTGGCACAGCTAAACCAATGAGAATTAGGAATGCTGTTGAAAGGACATCCTTATTTTACACTCTACACTTCAAAGCGGAAGATTTAAGTATGCTACTAAACATCATTTGCAAAGGGAGTAAGTTGAGAAAGTTGGACCTGCTGAGTTAGACAATCTACCACGATCTGGGTTAACCCTTTAACAATAGTTTTAGCCATAGAGACATACTAGGAGCTTTTACACTCTCTTTTGTTTCCTACTGACAGTAATGCAATAAAGTCGATTTCAGCTCACATCTGTAGGCAGTTGTATTGGGTTTGCGTGGCCGAGCTTTGATAGCAGGGGAAGATTACAGGAGTGGCTTCTGTGAGAAGCAAACCCAACACAGCCTTGTAACTCATAGATTCATAACCATCTTTCAGTACCTTATCAGAAAGAACTCAGCAGCTGGAACACACGAAAATGATTAACATTGCTGGTCTGAAATTTCCACTGGGTCAAACTCACCTCCAGCAACCATTTGAAAAACACACTTCAGCATCATCTGATCTAAAGCTACCTAAGCAGTCCATAAATATTTCTCATTCTTGGCTGCATCCTGAGAACATAGCCCGTGATTTTACAGCCTTGCTTTCCTCTTCAAGTTCAAACATGGTGCAATGCATAATGGACGTTATCTCTGGAACAGCTACCTTCACATAGTATCTTTTCATCAGTTGCTCTCAGATAAGTCCCACAAAGATTAAATTTACACTCATCAATTTTTGTAGACCATTAAAATCTTTGGTCATTAACTTGTTGCCTCCAGAGATTCTACTGAACTGTTTTTCAAGTGCTGGAACTTACCCTCCAGGCCTGTAAAACCAGAAGCCCCTACTGAGGATAGAATACTGCCAGACAGTGAAGGTTTCAGCTGTTTAACTTACTGCCTCAGCTGACAGTGCTTGCCACTAGGCATTCTGATTAGGTCAAGTAAGCAAGAAATCACAGCAAAATAATCTGACTCTCAAGAATAAACCCTTCTCTTTTCTTTCCTTTAGCAGAAAGAAAAGGTCTGAGCCCTGTGATATTACGACCTTTAAGTTATTCTTGGCTGTTACTTGCCCATTTTGTTATCAAAAACTGTCTTTAGTTTGAAAGTAGTTCTGGGAAGAATAAATACCTTCTATTGGGACAACAATCGCGGAGAAAAACAGAGAGGCAAACTTTTGGACTCGAGAGTACCTTGGTGTTCATCAGATCTGAAAAGTAAAAAAAAAAGAGTAACAGTTCCAAGTGAAATGAAATTAAGTTAAATAAATGACTTCATTAAAACCAGAGAGGTAAGTAGCTGTTAGCTTATATGAAGCAGAGGCAGAAAAGGGGTTTTAGCATAAGTAATAGAGGAACAGGCTAGCTGGAAAACTGTATAGGTCATTAAACCAATGTCTTTATTGAGTCTGTACTTTTTAGCAGCAAGTAGAGTTAAGAATATTAGTCTGTGGGTTCATCTTTTGAAGGTAGTCTGTAGGACTCCTTAGAGGATCAGGAATGAGCAGTCAGAAACAAAATGAAAAATATTGTCCTACAGTTAAGTGGCAATTTCCATCCTTTACAAATTGCCTGAGTGAGCTCATTTTAGCACACAGCACTCATTTAATCGCACCCATGTTGCATTCACAAGGGCATTTGTTCCACCAAATGAAGTACACCACAGATTGGGCTGAACAACTCTAGGACCTACAGGTTTTAATGCTTTTGTTTTAGGGACTATTATTTGTAGTAACTGGGGAGAGTGTTTGCATTGCTCTCACGCTGTCTAGTTCCGTTTCACTCTTTTGGGTACATGTGAGTTTATTTCTGAATATATGATTAGTAAGGTGGGGTATGGTTTAAAAATTATGAAAGGAGTCATCATCTGAAGCTATGTAAGACAGAATCTACAAACAGCATTTTCAGTTCTTGATTAATTGCTCTGCAGTCTGGAATCAGATGTTCTTCCCAAGGGTACAAAGTTTACAGGGGTTTCTTGCACTTATATAAATAAAACTCTCTTTGGCAAACAAATGCCTTGTGCTTTATGTATCTTGTAAAGTCAAACTGGAAGATGTTACTTTTGAATTATAAGTTATTTACTTATAGTAGAATATTATGCTGAGTGATTTAGGAAATAAAAAAAAATGCTAATAAGGAATTCTAAAAGCAGTAAAACCTGGTTTTAGAGTGATTGAAAGTGAAACTCATTCCATTAGGGAGATTCTACAGAGAACACTGTGTATCTGTTAAACTTAGTTTCTGCTAGAAGAGAAACCGAGTTTCTGCTTGACAAAGTAGAGTTATTAGCAGGCTAATGAGGGACTATAACAGAATCTTTACACCTTACCAGATTATAATAGCTTCCCAAATGTTCTCTGTGCATTAGCATTTAATAGGAAGAAACAACTGGATATTAATGGAAAATAAATCCGATAATCACAGAAAGGATCATGGCAAACTGGGAGTGCTCAAAAAGATGTTAATGTCAATCTTAACACTTAGCTTAATCATGAGCAAAAAAGTGAAATTGGAAAGGTAGAAGAATTTTAGGAGAAGAAGTAAACAAGATTTTTTATACACTCCATTTTCCAGTCTTTCCAAATCAATGTATCCTAAAATGAGTATTTACAATTATGTGGGGTTTATACCTAAAAAGTCAACTAAGTGCAAAAATTATTAAATTAATCTTACTGAATTTTATGACATGATATAAATGTGTATGAAACTAATTACAGACAGGTTTTAAGAGTACTTGCTTTCGTGTCCTGGACCACAAAAGTTCAACAAATCATACCTTACCAAAAAAAAGCCACAAAAACAAACAAATAGACCCCCACAAAACCAAATTAAACCAAAAAGATGTATCAAAAATAAAAAAGTGGTGAATGATATCGTTGTTTTGCTTTGTTTCTGTCTGCAGTTTTATTTTCACCTATTAATCTGTCTTTGTCTCAACTGGTGAGTTTTCTCACTGTTACCCTTCTGATTCCCTTCCCCGTCCTGCTGGAGAGAGGCGTGAGTGAGCAGCTGTGAGGGGCTCAACTGCCTGCCAGGGTTAACCCACAGCAGAACCCCGACAGAAAAGGACAAGAGAGATGTCCCTTGGGGGTTAGTGAACACATTCAGATGGCAGGGTAATGGAAACCATAACCAAATCTTCCAACTGGGTATTTAAGTTCTCTAGATTATGCAAAGACAGACAGACACAAGAAGACAGACAGACACTCTCTGCACTCAGAGCAGAGAGCTGCCTGAGGGACGATTTACATGGGTGTTTCCAAACAGATCTAAGCTATTCTTTTTCCTAGCTTGCATCCTGTTTCCTCAGAACACAGAGTTTATATTTCTAAATACATTATTTTCAGAAGAAAGCTGGGAAAACCAGAATGAACAGATGTATTCTTTTCAGTAAAACTTTCACAATTTTTTTCCAAGACAGGGAAACAAGTGAAGTTCTCTCTCTGAATTCAAGTTCACCTTCCTGCTGAGGAACTTGACATGTACACTACAGACTTGTACAGTAGGATTGGGCAGTGCTTTTGGCTGAGATTGGCAGGGATGTTTTGGGTACCTGTGAAACCCAAAAGGCTGAATTCTACTAAATTTTTGGTTTTTTGTTTAAAGTTAACAAATATCAAGAAGGAAAGCAAGTCTGAGGTCCAAATAAACATAGAGCATATTATTTTTTTCTCAGCAGCTTTGGAAATAAGGCTTAATTGGATGTGCTTCTATACTAAAACATTATGTGAGGTGCTGTATTGAGCTGGACTTTAGACTGCCAACACTGAAGAATTATTAGTTTTCTACTGGTTCTGTTTTGCAGTGTACCAATTATTTCTCTTTAAGACAAAAAACGGTTTAAACAAGATTTGATCCTGGAGACAGACTCCTCCCCAAAGCCAAACCTTTGAACTCTAACACTCTCTTCCGTGCCTCTGCCCTCAAGTATTCCCTATGACCTCATGACAGACTGTAGTGTATACTCGGTTTATCTCTATTCTCATCCTGTAGCATACTAGTATTGTGAAGACTACAGTCCTTAGATTGTTTCAGGCATTTACAGATGAACAATAACATCTAGAATTAGCTGTATCATCAGGACAGGGGGATATAATACAGGGCCAGAAGAGAAACAAGACCATGTTTTTTTATTTTAGCAATCGGCTCTGTGGAGAGGGAGCACACATTAAGCAGTATGGGCACAAGCCACTGGACACCATCTGGACTTGGAATGTCTCTAGATCCGGTGACTTTAGAAACATAGACGTAGCCATCATGTCCCAAATGTGATCAAAGTCACAAGTGTACATTTATTTTAAGTCATTTAGGCCCTGTTTTCTTATGTTAGCACTATATATTCATTAAGCACTTTCTTTTTGAAAAGACTTAGCAAGTATAAAGGCTTAAAGAAGGCAATAACCCCACGGGCGAGTGACATGGCATGACTAGCAATATATACAGGGAAAATTTCCCCACCAAAAGAGGTAGCTGCCTGTTGGGTGTGGTCCATAGCTCACACTAACTTCTAAATTGCATTTGTATATTATCTCTAAGGCTGCTAGTCAGCCTGGATAAAAAACAATTACACCTTTTAGACAGAGACCTAGCCGGGCCCTAGTCCGACACAACTCGGTTTAATAGTATATAGACATGGATAGCGGATGACTCAGGACTACTGCACACACAGAAGAGTATGTGCTTTCCATCTCAATACCAAACTTACACAACAGGAGGATTTGGTGGAATGACATTTTCTTTGCTTGTTTTTGTTTCAACACAAAGCCAAAGGGTGTAAGATGCTTTCCATTAGTGTTTCTGTTAATGACTTGAATGAGAATAGGCAGTACTTTTATAAGTTTGAAGGAGGACTCCAGGCTAGAAAGTGTTGCTTTCAGCCAGCAAGAGCATTGGAGGATGGCATTAGAACTCAGAATTATGCTGAAAAATTGGAGAAGTGGACTAAAAATCTAAGATACAATCCGATAAAGACAAGTACTAGACTTTACTCCTAGGAAGAAAGAATCAACTACACTGTGTGGAAAATGACTGCAAAATGTTTTCTGTTTAAAAAAATATAAAGTGAAGATAAAGCATACTGCTCTTTCTAGAAAAAAAATAAAACCTCACAAATCTTAAATCTCTGGCTATTAATATGGAGACGCCTTTAAAAATTCCTGATATATGGTTTAAAGCTGTTGTTCTTGTGTCATTAATTATCGGTGGGTGACAAGCTACTGCTGCCCTACACAAAACGTAATTTTTGCCAGTGTTTGGGATTTAAAAGCAGCTTTAAAGATCTCTGACTCAAACATCTAACCTGATTTATGGGTTGTGCTCAAAGAGTACTAAGGCTAAGTCTCACTAAGATCACTTTAAATTACTGTTAAAATTAAGTAAAGAATCAAATGTAACTACTAAACTAAACATACTTTAAAATATTAATTATGAATTTTTAAGTGAAGGGAATAAACAAGAAATAATTTAATCTGTGACATATAATAAATCCCAAAATATGTCCTTCCTGAAGGCATTTTATAAATAAACACTTGTTTTTAAGTCACAAAGGAACTGAAGTTGAAACCATTAGTTACTGAGTCAGAAGTTGTATACTGAAACTTTTTTTTTTGCACACACCTGTTAAAAATACATAAACATTTCTAAAGGTTGAATACATTGAGAGAAATCCAAAGGAGCCTAATGTGAAAGGGAAGAAAAAATCTTTATGTTTGGCCTGCAATGTTTGTTAAAGATATAAAATTACTTAAAATCAATCACAGCTGCCAAGCCAATGTAAAACATATTTTAAGCTCATATAAAGTTTTAACATTTCTGTCGAAATATTACCCAACCGCAAAAAATTGGGACATAAACAAAAAAATTACGCTTCCGTAGACAAGTTATTTGTGACCCCTAGGTACACATTCCTCATGATCTTTTGAAGCAGAAAGTCCCCTGTTCTAATTAACTTCTGTGCACTGCACAACTTAAATATCACATATCATTCAATATCCACGCAAAAAAAAAATGGGCCTGATAATGCTGACCTCTCTTTACCAGACAATCTCATCAGTATAGCATAAGACAGGTCAGGAAGACCTTCTGGACCTGCAAATATTACTACCTCTTCAGGAAATATTTAACGCTTTCAATACCTCTTTACAATTTAAGAACTATAGGACCATGTACCAGTTTATTATTCCAGAGACAAAGTGGGTTTTTTGCTAGTAAGTGGTGCAGATATCAGATACATAGAGTCTGCAGAGAGATTATTATACTTAGAATATTGTAAGTGAAATCCTACTGCCCTCTAAAATACATAAAGAAAATAAAACAAGAACAAATACATTGACCTCTGGAGTTTTCAGCTCATGACCTTTCTTTAATCTGAGTAACAGTGCTATCTCACAGAACACTCAGCTGGGGGATGTGGAGTTGTGTGTCCAGAGATGCGAATATTTAGTAAAAAAGACATTGGTAACAGTCAGGATGAGAACTGTTCAAACATTCTGTTTAGTTTCTTTCACATTCAGTCTTTTTCCTTGCCAGAGCAACTTTAAGCAAGGGCAGGAAGACAGTCACACTGAAGTCTGGACTCAGAGGACTCTTTTTCGCATCTAGAGTTCTACCTTTCCATCTTTGTCACTCAGGGTTGCTACCTTTCCATTTTTATCCAAACAGCCCAGCAACCACTGACCTTCATCTGGATTGATACACAACATGCATCAAGTCCTTTGTACAAATATTTTCCCAGGACCTTGGGTTATATACCTTTCAAAATTCCCATCAGAGTGAGAGAAGGGACCGTGGCCAAATGGCCATCCAGCTTCTTTTGCTGAGTATCCCATACCTCCTTAGCAGCCCTTAATCTCTTCTTCTAATTTATAGTCTCAGTAAACGCTCACACAAACACACAATTCTGCTGCTGAAAATCTGCCCTGTTTGGAGTTTACTTCACACCTGCCAGCAAACCCGCTCCTGCTTGGGCTTCCCACAGGATCACAGCCTCCTTTGGATATCCATCGGCTCCAGAGTGGGATCCTCTACCATGGACCTCCATGAGCAGCAGAGGAAGAGCCTGCTTCACTATGGTCTTTCCACACATCACATGAGAATATCTTCTCTGGTGTCTATAGTACCTCTTCCCCTTGTTCTTCACTGGCCTAGGTGTTTGCAGGGCTGTTTCTCTCACATGTTTTCACTTTGCTTGCTGATGCCACACAGCAGTTTTCCCCCCTTTTTTAAATGGATTACCCCACAGGCACTATCGACGTTGCTGAAGGGCTTGGCCAGCAACACGTTTATCTTGGAGCCGGCTGGCATTGGTTCTGTCAGACATAGAGAAGCTTCTAGTTGCTTCCCACAGAAGCCATCCCTTGCTAGTCTCCTTGCTGCCAAAACTTTGCCTTGCAAACCCATTGCCCTGTTACACAAATATGCTGTACTTGCAAACATGGCAAGGAAACATTTACAGAACATCCCTCTGGGTTTAATTGTGGGGAGATCTGACTCAGTGAGTTCAGAGGTTGTATTTTCACACCCACATAAACTTTCCAATTTTTCTGACACAACTCCAGTGTGTGCTTTTACAGGCCTTCTGTCATTAGTCAGACCTGATTATTGTCTCTTGCTCTTTAAGCTATTAGCCACTGAAATAGCTGTAATTCTGAATTGTAAAATGCATGAACTCAACAGCAACTGGACTCAGTCTCTACAAAGTTTTAACAAAAGAAAACTGACATACCACCAGGGAGCAGAAGGCTCCTGTGTATACATATATTTCTGTGTATACTGTGCTGAAATACTCCAGAAACAGAGTATATCAAGTCATACTCTCCCTTGAACCAGAGACTTGCCACAGAAGTGCACTGCAGCCTCCTTTCAATATGACCTTTTCTTCTGTGGATGAAGGGAAGACAGAAAACAAGAGGGGGTTGTTTGGGTTTTTATAAAACTTTTTAATCTGACTCCCACAAGTATCCTCTGGACAAAATGTCCAGCATACAGCTAGACATATACATAATCCAGTGGGTAAATAGTTGTCTGAAGGACCAGGCTCAAAGAATTGTGGTAAATGGGGGAGCATCAGGGTGGCAGTCAGTCACTAGCGAGCTTTGCCAGGCCTCAGTTTTAGGGCTGCCTCTCTTCATTGTTTTTACCAATGGCCTGGACACAGGAGTGGAGCACATACTAAGTAGGTTTCCCAACTGAGCTTAATTAGGAGGATCAATTGACTCCCTCAAGGTTAGAGAGGTGTTACGAAGATATCTTGATAGATGTCACAGGCTGTATGAACTCTAAAAGGACAAATGCCAGATTCAGTACCCGGGATGGTGTAATCCTGGATATACATATAGACTGTGGGACAGAAGGTTGGAGTGCAGCCCTGCAGAAAAGGATCTGGGGATTTTGGTTGATGGCAAGATCAATATGAGTCAAAAATGGGCCCTGGCAGTCAAAAGTGCCAACCATAGCATTAGGTGCATTAAGCACACTATAGCTAAGTGGACAAAAATAGTGATTGTCCTATTAAACTCAGCATTGCTGTAGCCTCACCTTGAATACAGTTTGGATCTTCATTATATAAAAAGTGTATAAAAACATTAGAATGTGTCCCAAGGAGGCTAACAAAGATGGTGAAAGAACTAGACGGCTTGAATTATGAGAAGCAGATGAGGACATTACGTTTGGTCAGCTTAGAGAGGAGGAGACTGAGGCGTGACCTCCTGCACGATGGTGGAGTGGAGAAGAAGGTGCTGATCTCTTCTCTTTGATTTGTGGTGGTAGGATGCAGCAGGGTGGCTGAAAGCTGTGTCAGGGAAAGTTCAGATTGAGTATTGGAAAAATGTTCTTCACTGAGAGTGTTTTCAAACAGTGGAACAAGCTCACAAGAGGAGTTGTCATGGGTGAGGATTCCAGAATGATTTGGACAATGCTATTAGAGATATGACTTAATGTTTAGCCTGCCCTGTGTGGAGTCAGGATTTGGTGCACCTTGTGGATCACTGCCAATTCATGATGTGCTATGACTCTGATTCTCTGATTCTGTTCTCCTAAGGCAATCACCAATATATGTCTGATAAAGAGAAGTTAAGGTTATTTGCTGTCCACCCTAAGTATATGGCAACACATGGATTGGAAGGGCCACTTTCTCTCTGTGGGGCATCGAATGAACCCGGTTTAGTGTTTATACACCCACACAGGACAATTATAATTGCTGGAAAAAATAAATCAAAACAAGAGATCATGGGAAGTGACTACAAGACTGTGTTCTTAAGCAATAGACACAATTTGAAACATTGTATCCAAACATCACCATCTGTGCTGTTTCATCAGTGAAGCCTCTTAGGAGAGAAATCAAGGATTTTAGAGGAACGACAGAGAGGTTCTGCTGGCAACAGAAAGGTGATATCGCTGTATTCTAGCCTTGGCGTATCAGCAGGGGATGACATTGCCACATTTACGGTGTTCGAGTAAGTGTATCTTGGAAGGTCCGGACATATAGGGGCAATGCCCACTGAACTGGAGGCTCTGCTCCTCTGAAATGGCCGTATCTGTTTCACCACATTGCTTCCAGCCCTCCTTGATGACACCACTTAGCCCTCAATCAAAAGACAGTGGAGAGAAAGAGGCACCACAGATCATCAATTGTAGCTGAAATATATACCCCCTTATAGCACCCAAACCATGTTAATGTGTGGTAGGACTTAAACCAAGAATCACTCCATGAACATAACAAACCTCACAGGAAAGAGGCATCCAGTGACTAAAATCCATGCATAGGAATCTGAGCCTTGACATTTAGCAACAATTCTGGATGTTTTAAAATACAAGCACAAAGAAATGCATGCACATATGCATATGTAACTATCTACAAGTGTAGAATCATAGAATGGTTTGGGTTGGAAGGGACCTTAAAGATCACCTAGTTCCAACCCCCCTGCTGTGGGCAGGGGCACCCTCCACTACACCGGGTTGCTCAGAGCCTTGTCCAACCTGGCCTTGAATAGTTCCAGGGATGTAGCATCCACAACTTCTCTGGCAATCTGTGTCAGTGTCTCACCACCATGAAAGTAAGAATTTCTTCCTAATATTTAAACTAAACCTGTCTCTCAGTTTTAATCCGTTCTCTCTTGTCCTGTCACTACATGCTTTTGAAAACAGCCTCTCTCCATTTTTCTTGTGCATTCCCTTTAGGTGCTGGAAGGCCACAACTAAGCCACCCCTCAAACTTCTCTTTTTTAGGCTGAACAATTCCAATTACACATGTGATTACATATCATACATGACAGTACTACTACTACTACTACTACTACTAATAATAATAATAATAATTTTTTAATCTAACATCCAGAGCTGAAATTTAATGAGAAAAACCGTGCATAAGGTCTTATCTGTGCCCTGTGCTGTAACCCAAACCATAACAACCAAGTTGTGAACATATACTTTGTCAAGTTACAAGCAGACACACAATCAAATAAGATTTAATTACTTGGATTTTTATAAAAACATTTGTTCTGAATTACTAGCGTGCTCTGTGGTGGTGCATACCATCCACATTTCACACAACAGAAACAGAAAAATCCTGTTAATTGAAAGAGTGAACTTGGGTCGATTAACAACAGGCACCTTGAAGGATGGGAAATCCTTTTAGACACACATTTGTCTTTAGAAATGTTTGCAATTTGTATTTAAGTGGTGACAAGTTATGCATGGATGAAAGAGCAAAACATCCCTCTCCTGCTCAGTGATACATAGGAAGAGCACTTGCGCATTCCACGAAAGACAGTGCATGTCCGTGCTCTTAAAGCCTGACTTTTCAACTGTCCCAGGATACAAAACTCTCTTCAGAGAAGAGAGGAGGGAAAAGGCACTTACATTGTTTTATTTTTCTCCTGTGTCTGTAACGCTTCTCTCTGAAGAACTGGCCACTGTTACTGAGATTAAGAATACAGCCTCCAGGAAATAGAAGCATTAAACTGAATGCTTCTGACGTTTAATCCATGCATGCTTTGCAACACTCAGGTCTTCTATCACACACAATGCCCTCACCTACAGTCACACACCCCCATCAGCAATGGATAATCCTTTCAAACAGTCCATGCTACAGCACAATCTTGGAGAAAATGATCCAATGCTTTCAGGAACACAGCAGGATTCCCACTCAGAGCCTGTTGACCTTTGTCCAGGTTTCAGTGATATGCTTTTGATCGTATGACTCTTAAAGGCTAATTTGTCATCACAAGGAGAGTCACGCAGCTGACTGTAAATGTACAGGCTTAGAAATGCTGCTCTGCTTATGCTTGAATCCTTTACAAGCAGCTTGCATTAAGCATTTTAGGGTTTTTGCTATCATACATTAGTTTAGTTTATTCTTCTATATCAGAAAAATATGTTACCAGTGAAATTAAGAAGCTGCTTAAAGTGAATAATAGCTTATGACCTATGTGATCTGCTGCTGTCATCTGACTTTCCTTTTACTCTTTGCTTTCAGAAATAGACTGATCTATGTGCATCATAGAAGATTCAAAATCATGTTTACTTACTGTAGTGGGTTTAAAATTTCATGCATAAGGCTGCACTAAAATGAGGCTTTAGGGGGTGTTTCTTGACAGTTTTGTTTTGTTTTTGTTTTGGGTTTTTTTGGGTTTTTTTTTTTGTTTTGTTTTTTTTTTTGTTATTTCTTTTTTCTATTATCACAATCCCGGGAAAATTCAGTAAACACAAGCTAACAGACTGCATTGTTGTATACAATGCATTGTTGTATACAAAAGGCTAGCATGCATTTTATTGCTTGTTTTGAAGGATACCAACTTGTGATATTTGGAGGACTCCCTCCCTCTAATATGGGATCTGTAATAAAAATGTTGTGTTGTCATAAATATGACACCTGTCAGATGGCCCCCAGTCATTCAGTGGTATTTTGCATATGGCTGCATAAAAATGTGGCACAACTTTTCATAAGAGTATGTGAAAACAGTCACAGAAATGCAGAGAAAATGCAGCCAAAACCTTAATGAACAGTTTGTTTTAAAAAAACCGCTAACTGGCAATATCATTTTTCAACTCCATAGTGATCCAACCCCATGCAGATGTGCAACTGCCTGGATATTTGATTTTCTCAGCTACAGGAGAGAGGTTTTTGTGGGAGAATTTTGCTGTTTCCCCTCTCGAAGATCTTGATGCATCTCATTGTATATACTTCATAAGCGTTAGTTTTCTGCTTCCCAAGGAAGCTAAATGGCCTGATGGATTGAGTACGAGGTCAAAAGCCAGCGCTCCCAAGCTCTAATACTGGCTCTGACACCAACTCACTGTGTGGTTTGGGTTCAACAGATGCCATTTTCCCTAAATGAAGGCAGTATTATTTAAGAACCACAAAGAGAGCAGCAAGGGATAATTATTATTTTACTGTGTTTTGAAAACACAGAGCAGCAAAACTATCCACCAAACGAGGCATGAGGCATGCTGAGGTTTTCAGAGTTTTCCTCTCATTACTATGAGACAGATTTCACTGGAGACTGTGCCATCAGCAGAAGAAAAACCAGTTGCCAAGGGAAGATGCATGTACGAACTGTAGGCTGAAGGCCAGACTGAGGAAAGCTGTTTTCTTTTCTAATCAGGGTGGAGACAACTGGTAATTGCAGCAGTCTGAAGGGAGAGCTGCCCAGGAGGCTGTGCCTGACCACCGCCTCATTCAGCACCTTCTCCAGCTGGCAGCTGAGAGCTACCCAGGGACGGCAGGCAGTCCTGGCCCAGCAGGGAAGCCAGGATGGGGCAGGAGCCAGGAGGGAGCCACTATGAGCAGGAGGCTGCAGCTGGGTGACCCCCACCGAAGTGCAGAACATTGGCCACAAACACTGCCGTGGGCAGCCTGGCATCAGCATGGCCAGGAACAGCTCGAGGCAGCTTTACCAGCTGCCGTACGGACATCTGCTCCTCACTCCTGCCAGTGCTAGGAAGGTGCCAGTCTCTATGAAGAGCTGGTTTATCAGCCCAAAGTCCTCAGATTGTTTTGGATCTATGTCAGAGTCAGACCAAGCCTGAGCTCAGCCCCTTTTGGTTTGCTCCTCTCTTCTTGCTGGGACAGTCAGTACTCAGCAAGCTTCACCTGTACTGGGTAAATACACCCATTTCACACCACTCATAAGCTCCCAGGCATGATGTGTGTTGTTAATGCTTTCTCCAGGGTGAAAGGTAGATGTGGTGCTTGGGAACATGCTTAAGGACATGGTCTAGTGGCAGATCTGGCAGTATTAGGTTAATGGTTGGACTCAAAGATTGCAGAGGCCTTTTCCAACGTTAATGATTCTATAATTCTAGGTGGCCAGGAAGGGGTAGAATTCAGGTACCAGCAGGTGAATTGCCATTTACAGTGCGGCCCCCAGACTTCTGCTGCATGGCCTGATGAGCAGGCATTTCACGGGTAGGGGGGATATTCTTTGAGCCTCAAGTAGAGATATAGTTGAAGTTTATCTGGACCACAGGTGGTTTGCAAAGATTTCACAAATAAATGAAAAGCAGCCACAGTAAAAGCAGCTATTTCTGGACACGGCTGTAAATGCTGGATCCTCTGAGCCCATAAATGAGATCCTAGGGCTTAGTCTCTAGTCCTCAGGACTGATGACTTGTACTAGAAAGCTTTGTGGGGATGCTTTTCTCTGACATTTCCAATTAAAAGCCATGAAAAAAACAATATTTGGTGTTTCTGACCCTCCCTGCAATGTTTCTCAATAAGAAACACTCAAACTATTTCACTCTCTGGGTATGTGTCAGGAAGCCAATGCAGAAAAACACCAATCAAATGCACTGAAAAATAGCAGGAGGCTACAGTATCAACTTTAAAAGCTATTAGAAATCAATCAGGACTTCAGCAGGGCCTGAGGGGCAGACTGATGGAATGGAAGGCAGTCTATTAAATATAAAAGTCAATTAAGAAACAACTTCAGAGCTCCTGTCCTCCACCACAAAAAATTAAGGCAAAAGAGACAATAGCAGCTAGGACCCTTGTCTTGTCACAGTCTCGTAACCTGAGGGTTTGTCTCTAGCAACTGTGGTCACACAGACAGATCCAAGCAAAGGACAATTAGGCAGGCATTAGTAGGAACTTACATTCAGAAAATAATGAAGGTAGCTACAATCAGATCAGGCATCCTGGTCTGGTGTTTGGGGATGGTGCCTCAATGCTATTTGGAGATGACTTTAATAACTCCTTTAAAGTGCAGTGCCACTGATTATGGGGAAAAAACCATAATAACACCAAAAAACCGAAACACCATCCCCCCACCCCAAACATTTACCAACACCAAAGAAAAGCTTAGGGAAAAATTACATCTCAAGCACTCCTTAAGCTCTACCAATATATCAATATATTCCCTTCTCATGGAGATCACCTCTTATACGCACTTAAAAATGTGTTAGGTATACGTAAAAACATACATATATAAGGTCATAATGACTTCTTCCCTAAATCTTTACACTTATGCAAAATGGATGAGAAAAAATTTCTTCCTCCATTCTAACTTTGTCAGAAAAGCTTAATTCCAGCAGCCAGCATAAGCAGAAAAAAATCCATATGACATAAGGCAGAGGTCAAAAGAATAAAGGGGCTGTTTCTACTTGCAATTCCCTGATAGTTATACAAAACTTTTAAAAAGCTGAGAGAGATGAAACTTAGATTTAGAAATGTCATTCAATTCAAGCCACAGAACAGTTAAAAACACAGAAAGAGCTGCTTAGTTTTCTTAGAAATTCTAAGGCAAAAATCCTTTATTTAGAAATCTATGACATAATTTTAAGAAAGAAACATAAATTTTGCCCTCTTATATTTTCCTGAAATATATTTTTTCTTACTTCTTTTCATCTTTCCTGCCACTTGTACTGCACTTGTACATCAAGAAACAAGGTATAACATTTGTATACAGTAATGCCTTGGTCTCCGACGAGAAGGGTTTAAATTGGCTTGAAAAATATTCCAAAGCAAAATATGTAAACTTATATACTTGTTCCCTCGTTTGATATTACCAATTCTGACAAGAGCCATTACTCCAAAGAGCTGACTGAGTGCAGATTTAGAGGTAAAGAAGTATCAGCACTGCAGGGAAGCCTGAATGTTGGGTTGAGACTAATCGGTGAGTAACTTTATGGAGTCATGAAAGTCACCAATTTCATCTATCTGTTATAAATACACCAAATCCTGAGAACAGTGGAAAATCTCATCACTGCATTTGGTCCTATTGTGCAAGATTTTACGCTGTTAGGACCGCCTACGGTTAGGGGAGAAGAGGAGCCTAAAAGTGCCTGAGAAGAGCTTCCATGGAAAACGCAGGGGTGAGGCGGAAAATATTCACAGCTCACTATTGCCCTCTGGTGTAAGCTGTGCCGGCCTTTGTGGTGCTTCCGAGTAATGAAGGGGAAAAACTCCGAAGTACAGCTCTTTATTTTAAACGAAAAGATAACAGCTCCTTCCATGAACACGGCATTTTTTACCATTTCAAATTAACCTTGAGAAAATCTGGAGTAGGGAAGGAGAAGGGGGGAGTTTGGAATGGTGATGATTATACCCCATAGCTTCTCCCTCTGGACTTTTGGGAGAAAAGACATTCTCCTTGGAAAACATTTGTTTCACAGACCTTCTGTCTTTTAATTTAGTTGCATCATGTGGCACCAAATAAATTGTTTCCTGACTGTTATAAAGCTAGAAAAGACAGCCGAAGACATTAATTCAGCTTGATTTAGAGAGTAAGGGAAGAGCTTTCATTTTGAAGAAAATAATGTGCTCCTGGTAATCTGTTACATATGTTTGAGTTGAGGGTTTATTTTTCTTTTCACCTAAGGTTACCTAAAAGTATTTAAAGAGTGTTCTCTAGATACCAGGATATGTAAAACACTAGAATGATAAATCTGATAGAATATTTTATGAGAACAATGTTCCCAAAATGCTTTATATCCAGAGAAGCAATACTGCTGTAAGTATAATAAATTTAAATTTTAACATATAAAACTATGTCTAAAGAAGTAATAAAATTACTAACGCAATTTCCTACAAAAATCTTACGATTACTCCGATCTAAAATGAGAGACAGAGGTTGGAAATAATTGGTGCATTTATGATAGGATGAAAAAACATACTCAGAAAAAAAGACATTTCCCTTGCTAAGGGCTTGATTGTGCCCAGTCTCCATTTTATCTTAATCTGTCACGTGGTTGTACCAATAAAAGAGACCTGCAGATCCATTTCTATGAGTTACTGCTTGTTCTCCCTGCAGCAAAGCTCTCTGCTTTCTCTTCCAATATTAATACTTTTCTTTTTCTGCTTAGTCCCTGCTAAGTTGTCCAGAGCAGGGAATGGGATTTATCAGTTCATTCACAAGTATGTGCAACAGGGACATACACGTTTTTTGTTTGCTATCGGTGGTCTATATTGTCAGTGGAAACATATAAGTACTAGAAATTGTGATTTTCCTTACTTTTAAAGAAATCTCGAAGAATCAAACCCTGCAAAGGCCATGCCTGAGCCTAAGGTGATGAACCCCCATGTAGCCATCCACACTGAAGACTTCTAAAGTCAAACAAGATGATCCCTGAGCCTGATCTCCATATATCAAGAACATGTTGAAGTTCCATTGGCTTCAGAGCAAAGACATTTGGGAAGTGAGCTGCCTCCCTCTTTGCCTTCCTCTTCTGCCCCACTACAAAGTTCAAACTTACTTTTACTTCCAACTTTACTGCTTGTGTAACCCCAGCCAGCAACCAAGCCCCACACAGCCACTCGCTTACTCCTCCACAGACAGATCAGGGAGAGAATTGGATGGGCAAAAGCCAGAGAATTCAGGAGCTGAGATGAAGACAGTTTAACAGGAAGAGGAAAAGCCATGCACACAAGCAAAGCAAAACAAGGAGTTAATTTCCTGCTTCCCATGAGCAGGCAGTGTTCAGCTATCTCCAGGAGAGTAGGGCCCCACCACATGTAATGGTGATTTGGGAAGACAGATGCCATCACTTCATATGTTCCCCCCCTCTTTCTCCTTCTTCTCCCCACTTTGTATACTGAGCGGATGTCATAGGGTCTGGAATATCCCTTTGGTCAGTTGGGGTCACCTGTCCTGACCATGTCTCCTGCAAGCCTGCCACGCACCAGCAACTTCCTCCCCAGTGTGGCAGTATGGAAAGCAGAAAAGGCGTTGGTTCTGTGTAAGCCCTGCTCAGAAATAACAAAAACATCTCTATATTATCAACCCTGCATTCAGCACAAATCCAAAATGTACCCCACACCAGCCACTGTAAAGAAAATTAACTCTACTCAAGCTGAAATCAGCACAGTCATCCAAACTTCCTACTTCAGTGCAGCTGTCCACGGCCAGTTTCTGGAATCTTTTTAATCAGAGTCACTTAGGCACTGTGATGACACTAGGTCTTCATTCTTTCAAATATTCTATTGTTAGCATAAATCAAGAGCAAAAGAACATTTGAAACCCTGAGGAGCGCATATTGAATGTCAGACCCATGTGATTTGATGAACTGGGATGAAAGAAATCCCTCAAATGCTAGAGTTTATCATGGGGCAACTGACAAACTCTTAGCTTAAGCACTGCTGGCATGGCATTATCATACTGACATCAATTGCCACAGCAGATAATGTATGTGAGTTTGACAAGTTCATTCTTTCAGAGAATCTGACTTGATAATTGTTATTTTACAAGGACTAACCTGTAGATGAGATTAAAAATTAAGCAGACATGCTTTGCTCTCTCATGCTCGTCAGAGAGTATCCCAATGTACATTCAAGGATCATAGTGAATAGCATATACAGACATTAATTTATTCATTACTTGAATCCAGGAATAACAGTTTTATTCTGATCTTGATTTCATTTGCCTGTTCTCCAGTAGTGTGAGATAACTATATTTACAGAGCAGCTACATTACTCTGATTGCAAACAACTGCACTTTTACTGTCTGCATATTTCCATTGTCTATGGAAAGATGAGCTAGGCTGGTGCTTAATGGAACAACAGAGAGTCAGACTCAGCAGCTATTTATATAACCATGGTTTTAGATTCAAAGTAGCTGCCAGATAAAAAATGTTGCTTTGTGTGAGCTATACTGTGGAAAAAAAATCAAAAAGTCTGAAAAAAGAAATCAAAAAGTCTGTGTTTGAAAGAATCCCTACACAACAAGAAAAATTCTACATAACAACGGTATACACTGGACTTGGATTTGGATCCCAATATTCAGTTACTCTTTTGTAATCAAATAGAAACCCTTGATGTCCCAGCTGAGATGAAGGGTATACTAAGTTATATTCATAGAAAAACAAAGTTTACCTGAAACCTCTAATCTAAGTAGGATTTAAAAAAAAAAACTAAAACAAGAGTGTTTTTCAAAATACTATGTCCAACAGTTTTCTTCTCTCTAGCAAGGTTCTCCCTCCAGAAGGAGCTGAACACATCCAAATTGTGTCAGGAGAATCTATCCTAGGCCATTCTAGCTTTTGAGTGTCACTTAGAGACTGTCTGTAAAGTAGTGGTTGGAATATGCTTAAGTCATTCCAAGGAACCTGGTTGCAGCTTACAAGACATGGAATACAGAGTGGCAGCACTGAGAAATACTCTGTGCACTCACATCTTGTAAAAAAGCATTGATAATATCTTCCCAGAAAAGCTGGCTTTGTCAGACTACTCCCAGGGAAATCACGTTCCCTGTCTTTAGAGGTCAGACTCAGGTCTGAAATAGGGAATGGCATTGTGAAACTTGACTTGAAAAACAAAAAAAAAAACCAAACCCCAAACCTAAACTATCAAACAACCAGTTTCATTTATTGCTAACCTTACTGATTTTACACAGCAAGAAATTTCAAAAACAACTTTTTTTATTTTTTGCTTTCTTAGTGGGGTGAGAGAAGTGTTGCCCTCTGCAGTAAACCTAAATTTAGAATTTTCAAATATATTACAAATCATAAATTCTGACTTTCAACTGACTCTTCTTACATCCGAAGTAAAATGTCAAGCAGTGAAACAGTTGCAGCAGGGAACTCATTCAAAGGTAAAAAAAATGCTACTACATGACCCAAGAAGAGAATAGTGTTCTGATTCTTGATGAAAATAACCAGCCAAGAGAAGGAAAGAAATTTCAAGGTGATTCAGAGACATACATTGTTTATATTCAATTAAATTTCAAAGCTAAAATCCCAGCCGAATTGTTTTCCATCTACTGTATGTTTTATGCCATGGTGCCATATGCTACAGTTTGGAGTACTGTCTCCCTCAGTCGTCTTTTAATTGGCTTGACCTATGGGAAAGATGGCAAGAAACCAAACTAATTATATCAATTCACCTCCTGCTCTATAAAATCTTCTATAGAATGACATGTCAGATGAAAAAATAACAACAGTAGAAACGCAATTACAGTTTCTTAACATATTTCTACATGCTGGACCTTCTTTGTTGCAGTATCATCTTACAGGTTTCTAAGGATTTTCTTGACAAATTAAGCAGACTCAGATCTCAAAGTGCAAAAGTCATTTTTTGGTAAGGAAAACACCAAAAACAACCCATAGCACTTATTCTCCATAGAACTCTTTTAAAAGTAATTAGCATTACTTGCAAAATGAGCAGGCCCCAATCCAGAAAATTAGCTCATTTTCAATTAAAAATAGATTCAGTATTTTTAGGTCTTCTACTCAGCATATATCAGTGTTACTCTCCATTTACACTGCTTTAAATTTAAATATCATTTCTAAACCGAGAAACTGGGAGCTGATGTCAGAGAAAAAAAAAAAAAGTGAAGTATATATCAGATATATAAGAAACTCTTATACAAAGCCACAATTACATGTCCCCCACGTCAGCAAAATAAGCACCTTATTCCAACTAATGCCATATCCATTTTACAGAGTGATGTTTGAAATGATGAACAATGGAAAGCTTGTGAGTGCTATCCCTGGTACATTTTGTACCCAGCGTGGAGTGCATTAGATAGAAATGGCTAGTATTTTAATGACTGCTTACACTGAAATGATAAAGTGCAATTTACATGCTTTTGACCACCTGAAAGGTAGCAGTTCCCCACTATTTGTTAGTCCAGTATCTCTTTCTTCATTGGCATTGGAAGATGTCAGGATAATTGACCTAACCATCAGTGAGTTTAGATTGGTGAAATGAGGACCCCTTTTTAATCCTCAAGATTTAATCCTAAAGATTAAATCCTTAGAGTAGATTTCTGAGAGGTTTAATCAATGTTTTTTTGACAAATGGCATACATAAATATTTGTTTATTTGTCACATTCCATCCATATATTGGTTTACAAGTATGAATGTGCACTCTCAGTATGTATTCAAGTACATGTCTACTTTCCAACAGACTTTCAGGATACGTTTCTATTGGTGTCTTGGTTTCGTAGAGAAGAGAATAGTCTACAAACAAACCCACTTAAACAAAATAGTTCACAAAATAACTATAGAGGCTTAATGAAACCACTGGGAAAGAATTAATTAACTGTCTCTACTAAACAGCACAACTTAAATACAGAAAAGTCCATGGATATTTGTTTAATTTTGACTACAAAAATAAACACCTCTTTAATAGGTGTCTTTTTATAGACAAAATAGTCTCAACTATAGAAAGAGTATGTCAACAGCAACATTATACAGAAAGACTACTGGTGCCTTCCATGTAGTTTTCTGGAAATCCTAGTATTTTCATTTTCAGAAATGCAGAACATTAACAGTTTTCAGCACTTCACAGGATTTGATACACAGGGCCCAGTCTCAAACTGAGCTCATATATCCATTTGGCTAGTTTAGTTTTAAACTTATTATCAAATTTTCTTTCTGATACACTGCTTGCCAAACTCAATATGAATCTTATCACGGGTTACAATGACACTGTGTTACACTACTCCTTATTTTAAGCTGTGTATTCCAGGGTTTTGGCACAGATGATCTCTGATAACTGGACAGAGGTGATTCCTACAAATCAGTTAGAAAATGGTCCTGTATTATTACACTTTTGTACGGGAAAAATTTGAGAAAAATTGCTGTTACCAATGAATCATAAGGGACACCTATCTTTTTTTTTTCTATTTAGGCAGTAGTTTACTCCTAAAGCAATTACAGAAAATGGGCCTATCTGAAGAAGCAAAAATAAAACAATAATTGAGTAAACAGATACATTCTGTGCGAAGTATTCGTCATACGCTTCACTCCCTGAGAACCCCTAATGTGTCTTCTGGAGAGATAGCCTGCACACTCTGCAGACAATTACCTGTAAGGTACTCACCTGAGGCACAATTCTTGTCTGAAAACTTGTTCTGTGGTGTCCTTTGAGCACCCTTCATAGTAAACCATTCTCACAGATGAGCCTTCTTCACCCCCAACCCTAAAAAAGAAGATAACGGAGCTTTATTTGACCATAGTCACTATTATTTTTTTTTTAAAGTAATAGAGTCCAAGAATTGTTTTCATAAGTTTTTGAAAACGCACCTCAGCTATGACTGACTGGGCTTAAATCAACACCTATTTGCTTTTTTGCAGCCCATCTAGAGACGTAATCATCTTAGGGCAAGATCACAGCAAGCTGCTGCTAAAGACCTTTATGATACCACAGACCTGACCCTGGTAGAGCAACAGAGAGCAAACTTCTAAAGAACAAACAAGTTGTTTCCATGTGAGGACTTTCAGCAATTCAACATGCTCTAGTAATTCAATCACAAGCTGTTATGTTATGTGCAAGAGTCCCTGGGTGAAATGGTGTCGTTTGGGTTATGAAGCAGTTCAGCCAGGATGATCATAATTGTTCCCCGCAGCTTTTAGATGCATTAACAACAACAAAAACAAAAAAAAAAGTAAAGAAACAGCTGAAACTGCCATATGTGTGGGGAGGCTGAACTGTTCCTAAATCTTGTCTTTGCTTTTATTTTCCTCAAGTGTTGTTCTTGACCTGAGATTACATCTTCTTTGACAGAGCTGATATGATCTGGCCAATCAATCATTGTGCTCTTTTCCTAAAATAAATAAATAACTAAATGAATCATAGCTGTTCCATAATTTTTAAAGTGAATTTCAGAAAAATGAGTGGAAACAGCAGGTGGTCTGAACTTGAATATGAATTAAGAATTTTTATTTTTCTTTAGATTACAAAATCTTCTTCCATTCATACACAATAGCTCTTTAAAAAATCAAGAACTGACCATAGAGGAGACACCCATTGAAAACTGCTTCACTGACCTGTCAAGGTATTAAGGCACTTGAGACCAGTGTACATGCAACAACATGGAGACAGCTTATTTTGATATAAAAAGTGCAATTTTTGGTCTGCAATGTAAAAAGCAGAAGGGAAGCACGTGATGTTTGGGGAACTGAAATCTTCAAAATACTATAGCTTGCCAAATTTTGATTTCCAGTATGAAATTATTCTTTCCTTTTAGATCTTAAAATAATTCATAAGCCCAAGATTTTTCCACTACAAGTGAATCCTGAGTGCAAAACCAAGCACTGCAATAGTAAAATTAATATAAGGAAACTCAGATATCTCCTGCCTCACCATGGTCTGCACCATGAACTGCAGGGCAACCTCTGCTTTGGCACCTCCCTCTCCT
Organism: Cnemophilus loriae; assembly: GCA_013397755.1. Taxonomy (NCBI): domain Eukaryota; kingdom Metazoa; phylum Chordata; class Aves; order Passeriformes; family Corvidae; genus Cnemophilus; species Cnemophilus loriae. The sequence continues at coordinate 2,051,966 of VZTF01008130.1, forward strand.
TCTTCACTGACTTTGGTGTCTGCAGAGCTGTTTCTCTCACATTTTCTTATTCTCCTGCAGTTACTGTGGGGTTTACCCATTCTTAAATGTTACCACAGGCATGCCCTCAACATCACTTATGGGCTCAGTTTTGGCCAGCAGCAGGTCTGTTTTGGACCCAGCTGGAACCGGCTGTGACCCCTCACAGATGCCACGCCTGCAGCCCGCACCACCCCCAACACCATTGCCAAAGCATTGCCATGCAAACCTGCCAAGCAGAAGCCTCAGCTAAGATATGGTTTCCCCAAAGTCACAAATTACATCTTTGGCTGAGGAAAAAAAACCTAAAAATAATTTAAAAAAAGCTCTCCGAGGTGCTAGTCTACCAGTGCACAATCCTAACCTGATTTTATGTTGCTGTATTAAGAATAGCAGGTAAGAGTGCTTTCATCAGTTTTGTTCATGTCAAAGATATAGTACAGGATAAATCCTTGCTTCCCTAATGCTAATTCTAAATGGAAAGAAAACAGTAGCTAAATAAATTTCGTGAGTTTGAATTTCTCCCTAACCTCTTAGAATGATTTTAAAAACTGATTTCTCTCCTTTTTTTTTTTTTTTTTTTTTTTTTTTGTTACTGGAGAGGCTTCTACCCCTGTACCTTCATGCTGCTTTTTATAAAACAAGCTTTTGATTTAGAGAGGTATCGTGTTAGAGATCTTAAATCCACTTGCAAAATCAGATTGAAAAACAGTTTTGCATCAGAGGGAAAAGGGGTTTTTCATGTAAAAAAAAAAAGAATAATTAAGGCCAGCATGCGTGTATTAATGCACATTTGAAAATACAGATACCACAAAGCTGTAATTAAAATAATCTTAGAAAGTAAAATCTTATCCTAATGGATAGTAACTGGTAACCATTGCTCAGAGTGAGAGGAAAAAAATAAAATACGGGAAAAGTAGGGAGATAGTGCTGTGCAGAAGATCCACTATATTTGCACTGAATCATATTTTCCTTTTCTGCCTTCATCCAATAGTGTATATACTAAAAGATGGTTGCCACTGAAATTTGATGTTCCAGTGAGTATGAGCAAACGTAGAATGTGATCTGGAGCATCATTTGTATTGGCAAAATTCTCAGCTGGAGTCCCACAAAACTATGAGATATTAAATAGATTTATTGCCTATCAGTTTTCTACCAGAGGGAGAATATCTGCTTCTCACAGTGAAGAGATGCATTATAAAAAAAGTAACTGTGATACCAAGAAATCATCATTCAGCCAAGCTAAAATAAATGATAAATTCCCTCTGTGGATGGTTTTTATCTGGCTGCACCTGACAGCAAAAGTTTTCACAGGCTGATATACCTACAGATTTTAAAAGGAGATTAACTCTAAACAACATTTCCTGGTATCAATTTAACCCTCTCCCTCCTCTTCCCAATTTTCCCAAGCCATTGACTGAAATAGAGACTTTTTTTGAGTTTATAAGCATCTCAAAATATAAGTCAGGCAAAACACAGAGAACATAAATTTCAATTACCATTTTACACCTTTAGCAAAGCAGAGATGGGCACTGCCTCTGCTGGAATTTTGTGCCACTTTCTGGAGATTCACAACCTTCAATAAAATTTGAAGGACTACGAGGATTCTGATGTCCTACAGCATGTGAAAAATAATGTTCTGCATCATACTTCTGCAAGCAACAGAGACTAAGGGAAAGACGCTTATACACTCTGTGCTAACATAAAATGTAAGCTCAAAACATAGATCTCTTGATTTTACAAGTAAAATATAAAGGACATCCTCTATTAAACAAGCATTTACTGCATAGTAAAGGTATTACATTATGTCATATTAAAGCATTCAATAATTCAGCCCACTTTTGTTTTGCCAGGGTCTATAAATCAGGAATTATAGGAGATGGAAGCACATCAATAGCAGATATAAACATCTTTTTAAGTTCCATAGATTAAACAGGAGAGCCACAGATCAACAGTAAATCTGAAGGAGTAGTCTCATCCTCTTAATATAAAGCTGGTGTAAAATGCTTATTCTTACTCAAAAGTTTTATACTTTTTGTATCAGAGCAAATAACCAAAGAGCAGCAGAGTAGAAGGCATTGCTTTACCGTTCTGAACTCGTTGAATATATTTTCTCATTCTGTATTCCCTAATACATGTTTTTTTCATGTGTGTTTCTTGGCAGCACCTCTCTCCCTTCTTTATCTTTTCTACCTTTTTTTTTCTTTTTGTATACAGACATTTACCTATTCCTAATGGATTCTAGAGTGGGAGGTGGAGTACACTTCTCCATACAAATTCATTTGCCAATACTGAAATTCACATCCCCTGCCTTTCCTGAAATGTGTTTCTTCTGAGAGCTGAAATTAATTTTTACTGTGAGCACAAGGCTGTTGTTTATAAGGGATTGCTGCTCCTCCTCATGGGAGCTATTGTCTGTGACAGTGAACATTAGGCTTTGAGCAATTGTACTATGGGTTCCAGTGAAACTGTGCTCCAATTCTTACTCTGAAGTCCTCAGGGTAGGAAAATGTAGAAGCACTTAGGTCTTTACATAACAGATAAAATATCTTGTAAATAATGAAAAGAACCTGTACTGTTCTGGTCAATATCTGTAGCCAGAGATCACATCCAAATTAAACCAAACACACCCTTTACATGAAAAAAAAAACCCAAAAAAAACCAGCGAAAGAGGTACATTTGGCATGGGGTGACTCCTGAAGCTGGAGGGAAAATCTAGTACTCCCTGTGCAGGAGCGATAGACTGAATATGAAGGAAACAAAAATGTATTTTCGTGTACCTCTTTCTTCAAGTTTTTCTTTTGAATTGAATAAGTTCATTCATTTCATTGGAAATTTTATGTGTGTGAGTTTTGATAAATAGAATTATTTCCCCTGCCAGGAGAAGGTGCCCCTAGAATCAGGAGTCATAACCCTTACTGACATGATTAGACACATTTTAAACTATGTTCTAGTTCAATTTTCCCACTCATTTCTTTGTTCGTTATTTCTTTTATTTGACCAATTCTTCTGGTAAATATTCAACGTCTGGGTTCATCTGGAGTTATGTTACAAGGTAGGGACAAATGGGAATGCTAGGGCTTCAGTCTTGCAATTCATTCTGTGCAGATAGGAAAAAAATAGTTTTAATGATTAGCACTGTCTCTTATTTAGACACAGAAAAGAGGCCCAAAAAGAGACAAGATATAGTATTGTTTGTCCTGTATATTGAAACAACTAGGTACCCTGGTTGACTCAATTTATCTGAGCCTAGTGAAAGAATTTCAGTTTACAAGAAAAAAAATTGAAGGCATCAAAATTAAGTCTTAGATAAAGCAGAAGGGCTTATAATTGGGGTCTAAAACGCGCCTATTTCTTTGTTTCCATTCAAGTCAGGACAGTATAAATGAGTAAACGAGACTCGGAAACAAAATGTGCTCAGGACCCTAAGGCTGACTGTCACAAAAGAGCAGTATCCATGGTCTGAAGCTCCCCCGGCCTCTGAGACAGGGTGGCCGCATTCAAGGCGCTCAAGGGAATGCTCCACAGATTGTGTGCTGAGGTCCCAGGCAGCACTTGGAAATTAGCAGCACGGTGACAAATTCTTGGGCCAAAGCTGTAGCAGGAATTCTTCTGACATCAAGGATGAGCAAATACCAGTCCTCTGCTCTGGCTCTGCTCATATCAGTAATTTAAACACGGCTATAAAGTTTAAGTACTTTGGTTGCTGTTTCGTGAATGGCTGAAGCACCCACTCCTGCCAGCTGAGCTATTTGAGACCTGCTTCACACATCAGCACAACTGAGTTCTGTAAACCATGACTTTGCCATCTGTATACCATAAGTTCAGTTCTGTGAGATTTCTAAAAGAACAATTCATGGCTTGGGGTGACTGCTGCTTCATCTTAAATCCTTTGTCAGGCACTCTGAGGATATAAGGACTGCTTTGATAAGGAGAGGGAAAGTGTGTGTATATGTGTGTATTTACTGGGAGCAGAAATTAGTGAGTGATCCCTTTAGGTTCAGGATGCCAACCTTCAAAAATACCTGTAGAAACTGCACATCTACATGTCCAGAGAGAGTTCACATATCCATGACGAATCATCTGCAAAGCAAACGACATGTGACTGCTCAGCAGGTCAGGACAGTTGAAAGAAATCATTCAATCAGAAAGAAAAGCCTAGGATTCCCATTCCTCTGGAGATCCTGCTCTAAATGTGTCAACTACCCTGGAACATACCTACAATAAGTGATTTCCTGAAAGTGAGCCTTTGGTACTTCCTTACCGTTCTGCTCTGTCACCTTCTGGCCCAAAGAAAGTTTAGCACTTTTGTAAAGAGGGAAAAATTGGAAGCATGATCCCGAGAAGACCTCTTTGCAGTCTGGCAGTTATGGCTGGAGAGGGCTGAAGTGAGGCCAGATCCCAGCCACATGGTTAGTGCTGGAAGGTGAGGCACTGGTTGCTGGCAGGGCTCAATAAGAGCCCTTCGTCCTGGAGGAGGATGTACTTCAACATACATCTCTAAAAACCCATACCCAACATGCGAAATGGTGCAGAGATGTGAACATGGGCACAAGCTGATGCTGTAATCTACCTGCTCTCATTCAATACACTGTTTAAGAGTCAGTACTCATCTCTGGGATGCAGTGTTCATCTCTGGGATACACTGTTCATCTCTGGACTGTCGACTTCAGCTGAATGCCATATACGTGAAATTTAATGATAGCATTTGATACTGCGTTAGCGGAGTTATTTTCACATTCTGACAATTTACATTTCTGACTTGCATTAGAGAATCTCACTGGAAACCTGGTCATAAATCCAGAGGTGAGTTATATGATGGGGAAGAATACATGTCCTTCAAGTCTCAGGTCAGGAGCTTGCTACTGAAATTCCAAGTATCTGGGCATGTGAGAGCTCAGAGTTATAAGCTTTCTCTCTCCTTATTTCTCTGCCAACTTTTAGAGTTAAGCAAGCTAGTTTCTCACGTGCAAATTTATAAAACGAGTATTCCATGGTCAAAAAAAACCCAAAGAATACAGCATAAAAAGCTTGTTTTTTTTTTTTTAAATGAGTCAATGTTTAAGAAATTTTAAGCTAAAGTAGAATCAAGAATTCATATTTTTTCTGTATTCAGAAAAACAGCCATTTCAAGTACTGTGGACAGGTGGGAATTTTCATGTAAATGTAAGAGAAACAAAACTTCAGAAACCAAAGTTCAGTAATGAAATATTAGCATTATACACGGGAAAACTATCAAAGAGTTCATGTCCCCCTCTGATTTATATTGTATTCATGTCAGCTGAACATTTGGGATTGAAAAAAGTTCTTTGGTATTATGATGACATTATAATTCTTGATTTACAGCCATGGAACCAGTTTCTGGAGAATTTTCAAACAGCAAAATGTCTCAACAGCACATATTGCCAAGCTGTAGTTTTAGCAGATAACAAAAATAGCCCTCACTGGATAGTGTGTGCTAGACAGCAGTCAGGGTGTTCCCTGCCAAAACCCTCACCGCCATTTGAGCACATCCAGAGTGGAGGGAGGCCAGTGAACAGCCTGTCTATTACACAACCTGCAAGATAATAGAAAGATACAACTTTCTGCTTCCTTTCACTGCATACCGACTGTAGGCTCTAATGCTGTCTGCTGTCTGGCAGCTGCAATAGCCCATGTATAAAGTGGTGGCCTACATTCTGGAGAGGCAGGTTTCTCCCAGTATCCAGAGTGTTTCTGCACGTTTTTGACGATTGTTCTTGAGCTGGTGAACCTGGTTTATTAGCATGCATATTTATTAGTGCAGTTTCTCAAATCGTCAAAACCTTCCTCCCTTAAGTACATAAAATGTGACTTGTACAGTGTGTCAGAGTACTTTTCCATGATAGCAACCAGGTGGGATTTATGTTTGCACTGCTTTTTTCCTCTTTTCAAGTGACAGGTTGAAGATTCTTCCCCTGTCTCAAGGGTAGTACCCCCACCTGCCCAGACTCCCAGACTAGAGCTCCATCTGTTTTCCAGCTCTATGGAAGACAAGACAACCAGCAGAGCTGAGACTCTCCAGGAGCTGAAGACTCTGGCTGATTATGACTCAGAAAATGGATTCTCTGGGACAGAATGCAACCTGTTCACCTGGAGTGTATAAAACACACCACAGAGAGTCAAAACAACCAATTGCTAAAGTGCACATTTCCTCTAAGAACACAATAATCTTTCTTTGGAATATGTGTGAGGCTTTTTCATCATAGCTGAGCTAAGAGTACCAGGTTGATCTAATTACAATAGTTACCCTACATCTCTGTAAAACTATCCATCTGAATTTCAGACTTCTGTAATTCACTATTATTAATTAGTCTGGCATGCCTAATTTAATATTATCTGTAATTCTGGATATTTGGCATGGAAAGACTATATACTAAAAGACCAGCTGTAAAGCTGTCAAGTAGAAAGTATCCTACAATAGCTCCTCCACTGTGTTACAGATATTTTCCAAGTGATTCCATCTTTAACTACTCCAACTTTCCTCCTAGAATTTTTTTGATTTCACTGTGTATTTCTAATAGGTTATCATTACACAGGTAATTAGTCAGATAAATGATATTTATTAAAATATTACAAAGGATTTTCTTATTCAATACATACCATAATTTGATTCTCATTATGAAATTATGCCTCAAAATTTCTCTTTTACCCACACTGCCTGCAGCTACCGTGTGCAAGCACATGCCAGTGAGAACAGGGGCTTCCCTACCTCTCTCATCTGCTTTTCCTGACTCTGCCCACCCATCCACACTGTTTTTTATACACTCCCTGAGAAGTGCCACGTACCATGAGAGTAATCTAGGTGAAGCTTTCCTTTCCGTTGTTCTCCCCAGAGTTTTATTCCCAGCGTGGTTCCCTCAGCGGCTGCTCCACTGTCGGCAGCAGGGGATTAAGGACAAGTCCCTATTGTGGTTGAAGCTGCTTTTTTGGTAGGAGTGCTGGTTTGTACCAGTTAGACATACACAATATCCTTAGATTACGGTAAGAAAATTTACCCAGATCAGCAGTACTGTGAATATAACAGCTCATGAATATAACAGTACAGAAAAGATAAAGATGCGAAAAGTGAAGAGTAGACAGCTGCTGTCCTGAATATTTATGAATGGAAACCATTACCAGAAGATTTTATTAATTCCTGAAAAATTTGGATATTATTTGAAATTTCCTTTAAACATTAAAAATATTCTATTTAATTTTCATTGGCCACACATCCTCCTTTTCTTGCATTCTAATCTGATAAACTTGGGTAAAATCCTTCAGACAAAGAAAGAATTTTTTTAAATCTGCTTTTTTTTTCGCATGCCAAGCAGCAAAGTAAATGGATTTCACTGTAGCTGGAGTAGAATACATTTAAACCTCACATTTTGTACATACATTGACTACAAAATTATTGCGCTTTCAGGGTCATTTGAAAATAAGTGCTCACAAAAATAACATTTATGAGGACTTTAAAACACACCATGTCCCATGAGCTGCAGTAGTCTTAATTATTAAGTGACGGTCTCAAACACATACACACAGCTGAGCAATCTCTGTTAAATTCCTAGCTAGCTGAGTTAAGGTGCAGGGATTTGGGAAACACACTGCTTTTTTCATACTACAGGACAGAGACACAGATTTATACTAGCTGCACATACTAATGTTTCTGTACTATAGATTTCAATTTCAAGTGGAATGGCTTCATCCACTTTCTTTATCTATCCATTCTTCAGTAAAGGGAAGTGGGGGTAAGAAATCTCATGCAAAAACCCAGCATGCCGTACCGAAGCTAAAGCAGCAGGTACACAAAATATTTTAAAATGCAGAAGTAAAACAAAATTTCACCTTTGGCCTATTTATAGCCATATGCAACTGGTATAGTGTCCCTATCATAATAACTACTTCATTACTAATACAATACAATACAGATCTGTTTGATTTCTCCTAATACACCTAGTCCTGTATGGTTACCTTTTACAGTATTTCAATACTTCAGGGAAAGGAGGAAGCTTCAGTGCTTCCTACAGCACAGGAGGTGACTGACAACATTACAGCCCCGCTTATACATAACAGCCTGCTCCGCAGAGCATGGTGACTATGAGATTATGATGTAATAGAGTCATCCTGGCTGCACAGTTATTGGATTTTGTGTTTCTTTCCAGATGTTTAGATCCAATCTGCATATCTCTTCACTCTCAATGGCTTCAAAGTAAGTGTATGACTATTTACTTATTTTAGTGCTTTCAAGCAAATCTGTAGAGGTGAGTGGAACAATTTCAAGAAACTAGAAGAAAAATGGCAGATTGAGTACTCTATCTAGGTTTTAACCGATGAGACCTTCTTTATAGCATTTTCTTCCTTCTTCCCAGTGAGGGAGTTTGCTCTAGGGCTGAGCACCTTTGATGGCTCTGTGCTTCAGCAGCTTGACATTACTTAGGCAAAACAGAAGTCACCAGTAGTTTTCACTGAGAAGGGAAATTTTTTTTTTGTCTTTCCTAGCAGTGTTTTATCTTAGGAAACTTGAGACCATTTTTTATTTATTTGTTTTCCTCTTCTTTTTTAATTTTAAGTTTCTTCAAGTTGTCCCTGCTTTACTGTCTTTTCTTCTAACTGCCTCCCACAATAACAAAGTGGAGAAATAAAATAAAATGAAATGGTGTAGAGAAGGGTAAAGGGTAAGAGACAAATGAAAAACAAATCTGAAATCGTATAATTACAAAATGGAAACATATAACTTTTCCACATGGACTTTACAAGAATCTGAAGTTTGATTTTCTTTCATCCAAAAAAATAAACATCAGCTCAGCTAAACAGATTTATACTGTTCCCTTTCTGTTATGCAACGTACAGTTGTGTCATATTTTTCATATTTGTGGCATAATGAGAGAACACGCCTCAAGTTGTTTATTCAGGGAACCAGAGGCACACAGCTTCTGCAAAACTCTTAGACAAGATTAATTTGATTATTTATTACAAACTGCATTAAAACTTGGAAACACCTTGGAATCCACTTTGATACAAGTCTAGTGTGCATTGCTGAAAATCAGGGCATTCAAGGATTTGTTTCTTTCTTATGTAATCATGAGGAGTAAGCTTAATGCTATTTCAATAAGAATTAATTACTCTTGATTAGAAAAAATGTTTTTAGGTCAAAAGTAATTTAAAATAATTTAGAAACACTGTAGATTCCTGTGCATTTAGTATCAGTGGGGTCCAACTCGCTGTGAGTAGCTTAATAGCTTGCTTTCTGTGTACAGCAATTATTTTAAACAGATGTCTGTTTTCTACATCTATGAAGCCAGAATAAGTCTAGCATCCAGTGACAAATTAATGTTGGTTTTAGCATCACCACCTGGAAAGCGTTATATGGAGCACCATAAATGTGTTAGTGACCTCGTAATGTATTATATCATTATTTGGTAGTTCTTTCTACATTTTTATATGATACAAAATATGATTGTATAACGCTTTGACAAATTCCCACTACAGCATATTTTCATATTTCAATAGTTGTTACCTATCTATAATATTAAGCAAAGGGTTAATATTAGTGTTAATATTTTTTCTTCCAAAACCCTGTCAACAGTTCTTACCCAAAGATAGCATCACATTTGAGTAAGACTGAATAGTTTTGAGAGTTTTGTAGGCAAAATAAGAATTAAACATCTGTAGAAGCAAATGTGAAATTTTTCAGATTATTTGTTTTGATCATAGGTTAATTCTTTTCCTTCACTAAACCACCTTACTTTTCAATAAACCCTGTTACTTTACACATATTTTTTCAAATCTTTTTATATTTTTCAATAGCTACTTCTTCTTCCTTCCTTCCACACTGTTTTTCTCACAAAAAACCCAAGAAATTGCAGTACTTGATTTAATCTCATCACAACCTACACACAGCAGAAGAAAACTAAGATGTGTTCTCCTGCTAGATATTCTGAAGCAAATTGCCTGTCTCCATTCTCACTGCCTGTAAACCTTTCCTTTTTACTGTTCCTTTTCCTTCTCACCCTCCAGGGAAGTTTTACAGGTGCTATGCAATCTTTGCCACAGACCACACAGCTCCAGCTGTAACCAAACCTACAGCCTGCTCTGTAGCAACTCTCTCATAGAGGTTAAACGCCTTGGTACAGTGGCACTAAATTAACAATTTTTTGATCTTCCACATGTAAAATAAGAAGACAGCAGATATTAATTCTGTCTCTATTGGGGTGCAACGGGGTACCAGTAATTTTTTGCAGGATTTTCCTCAGTCCTTGTGTCTGGGGGTTATCTGGTCAGTCATTCCCCCTGCCAGCAGCAATGGGCTGGATGGAGACATTAAACAGGTCAGGTGTGATCTTCAGGCTGTCATTTTGACCTTATGAGTTAATGTTACATTGTGAAGAAGTATAGATATAAAACCTGGATTCAGAGTCTATAATTGCATTTTCTGTTTATGAAGACTCCAAGAATACCTTTGAGATCATAAACTTTTCCTATCTATGGTATGTTTGGGCCTTTTTAAATCTTCATAAGCTATTTGTGTGTGTCTGTGTCTGTGTTAAGAAAGCATGAAATACCTAGAGAAAAATTTTTGAACACTTAACCATGAAACTTTGCTGATAAAGGCAGTGCATGCAGGAAAAGTAGAGTTCAGTATGCCAGAACATCTTATATATAGGAACAGGGTGTGTATAGAATTCCTTGGCCACAGAGGATTCACACACTAACTGGCTACAGACAATTTTCACACCTGTTTTTAAATAGTGCTGCTGCCAACACAACCACAGTTCAAATTGCTTTGGCACCAAAACAAGCAGAAATGAACAGACAAGCATAGTAATGACTCAAACTGTTTCATAGAATGTTCCTATCCCAGAATTCCCAGCAGATAAAAATCAGGCTATCTCCTTCTTTTCCTCATCCATTGATAGAGCCTAAATTAGCAATGCCAACACATTGCAAAGTGAGATGGAGTAGCACCCTACTCAATATGGATGAAAAATTGATTATCATTGTGTTGATTAAGGAACAGAGAGTATTGGGTGTGAGCACCTATCAGAAACTGTTCTGAGCTGACCGAATTTTCCTGTAGTTGAAAAGCATGGGTTCAGGTAGCAACCACTGGGCATGTCCATTTCCAACTCTGTCGGATGGGTTTCCCAGATAGGTCAGTGCAGATGATCCTTTGCCTGATGTTCCCAAGTATCAGACTCCATACACACTCCATGTTCAGGGATTGAAGAGAGTGGGACCTTGGACACCTCCTAGGGGTGTGTCCCGATTGCGTTGATACTTCTAGCTTCGTACTGAGATTTTATTCCTTTGCTTGGTAACCATGATTGCGTTCCTTATAAATCTGCCAAGCCCATTGCTAACAATATCTGCTGGAGTTTATTCCATTCCTATGTAGGAATTTCTATAGAGCATTATACAGCCTCTTGCCAGCCAGTAAATAAGCTCAAAACACAATTTATAAGTCAGGATTTTAAGGAGATTTATGGAAGATATCACTTAATATTAAAAACAAAAACAAAACAATTTTAAAAAACCCTAAAAAGCAGCTTTGAAAAACACATTATGGACTACACAAATATAGGGACAATTCTGGAAAGACATGGGAAAATAATGTCAAATACCATGTAAAGTATTGCAGGAATTGCAAACTTTTAGGGAAAGATCAGATGCATAGCTGTAGGTGTTTACATTATTTTTAAAGTATATATATTTTTTTAGGATTTTTAAGAATAGGTTTCACCAATGGAATCTGAAGAGAGGGCCCAGAGCCTTCCACTTTACCCTGTTAAATAGGGAGACTCCAGGGCAACTGGCTTGGTATTCTACCACTTTTAACATTTCAAAGAGAGACATTATGTGCACCAGTGCGCTGATGGGATGAAACCAGTGCCACTGCACCTGTGATGCCAGCCTCAGCCTGCAAGGACTCCCAACAGTTTTATCTCAGTTCTTTGAGTGTAGGCTCTCTCAAGTGTTAGAGAATAATAGTGGTCTAATTTACTCCAACCAAAATAAAATCATCAGCTTTCTTGACTGTCATCAACAGCTTAATATAAAATTCAATTTGCTGAAGTAAATGTTAGAGGGATTTTGTTTTGTTGTCTGTTTTGGTTTTTATTTTCTCTAAAGGAGCAGCACAGACTGGGATATCATTGATTTTCAGCTCCAGACACAAATCTGTTAAGATCAGAGTTACCATAATATTATTTGTTTCAGTTGTGTGAAGTTGGCATGGGATTTATTTTTCTGTAAAGTGACACTAATTATCTCATGTTATCAAGAGTTTTAAAAGCATTTTCAAATATGATGCTAAATAATTGCATATGTCAACAATCCTACAACAGATAACACAAGATTTAAAAATATCTGTCTACTATCAGTCCATTTTGCTTACTGCAAAAGAGCTATGTAATACTCAGCTCATAATTTGATAAACCTAACCCAGAGGAAAGGGAGGAAACAGATGTTTTATTTCATCATGAGAAACATTTTTTTCTCCTCCATTATGTTATTAGTATAGATTCAAAGGCACAGAGATGATAATTCTGGCCTGGAAAATGAAATTCTTCTCCAGGGATACTTTTCAAACTGATTTGCTCAATCAGAGCTCTCGCCTGCTACTTGATCCCAGCTATGGCGTTTCAGAATGTCTAATCAAGAGATGATTACAGATGATGACATTAAGGAGGTTCAGGTTTAGTGCCATCATGGTGGCCAATCGATAATGTGATTGTCCAACTCAGTACTCAGGAGATCTGTGTATAAATCCTGTTATTTACTAACTCCTCATGTCTTGCTATGAAAACAAAATTGATGTCCTCTTACAGTGTAGAAATGCTCATTCTAAGAATATTTTGTCTGGCATAAGCATTAATGTTTCCGAGAAAATTATTTCAGTCTCCTTTTTGGCTTTATTAAGATAACAGCTGTTTTCATACTTCTAGTGACTTGTCACTTTATCCGTGTTTCATATATTTCAGACCCAAAATCAAACCAGGCTGTGAATATCAAGGTCTCTGGTAAAAAAAAGCCTCCACAATATTTAGACCCCTTTGATACTGGTTTTGGAAAGGGAGTCTGATCAAGGAGATTCAAATTCTAAAAGTTAATTAAAAATACAAACTAAAAAGCCTCCAACAAAACAAAAAGCTTATTATGGAATAGCAACAGGTTCCCCCTACTTGCACTGTAAGAGTAAATCAATTTGTTTCTTGTGATTCAAAACTAATAAGGTTATGTCTTTGTTCAAACATAATTTTACCTGGAAAACCACAAGGTATGTAAGGGTTCTCCTGATTTCTGTCTCTATGCACCAGATGTTCCTCTTCAACTAAGGAGTAGTAGGACCCAAGATTTCTTTCAAAGTCCTTTTAGACCGAAGGAACTAATAACCATTCATGTTGATTAATTTATAAAGATTCAGAGTTATCCAGCTTCATTTACTTTGCTGCAATGTACATTTTTGCTTTAGAACTAAGTACAGTGTTTTTATAGCTTCCTTCAGGATTTATCTGTAAGTAGACAGTTTGCCATTCACATTCCTGGGGGGTTACATCCTGGTCATTGTCTCTATGCCATCAGTATAAGTCCAAGGATTTTTATGTTTTGGCCAGAGAAAATGACGTCTGGATCTGGCAGAAGATTTACCAAATTTTGATTTAGAATGCTTGGTTCCTATCCTGCGGTGTTCCAGAAAAAATCAAGGTAATACTGCAGCCGTGTAAGAAAATGTCTGTGGCTAACATCAACTTTCTCTTGATGAAAAAGTATACAACTGTGCTGTACACTGACTGTCTCAGCAAGAATCCCCAAAACTGCGCCACTTCTGAATTCACTAGGGCAAAACAAGATTATGTGGTGTTGTGGGTCAAAACATTTGAAACAAAAGCACACTTGGCACAATATTTTCATCATTTAATGAGAGAATAAATAAATATTCAGTTATTACCTTTGCCTTGGTATCATGGACAAGGTTTGTTGCCTTGGTCTATCCTTACTCTTTGCAATTTGATCATCAGGTTAGATCGACTACTTCTTATTCATAGATTTTGCCAAAAGGTTTTTTTTTCTACACGAGGAGTCAAACTTAAATATTTATTGATGTATAACATCTCTGCGAAAGCCAAAAAAAAGCTTCAAAAGGTGAAACTAGAAGTGAGAGTTGAAATTTAAAGCTACCAGATTTAAGATGCTTCAAAGATTCCAACCTGTTATGCGTAATGGTTTGCAAAAGTGCCTTTTGAAAGTAGTTTTCCCTAACACTTTTGGGCTATGAGTGAAATCTCTTCTGTTTATTATTTTCATGATGTTCAGACACTTATCTGATACAGCGTGAAGGATTTGATCCTGAAAAAACACCTGCAAATGTAAATAAATCAACTTACTGTGACCAGGGTTAGCTAACAGGAGCAAGAAAGAAAGTAGTCAGCACTTAAGTTCTGCACTACAAACAGAGCATACTTAAGAAATAAATGCAAAGGCAAAAGAGAGAGAGAAAACAAAAAAAAAAATCAGAAATATTATTTTGAAATAAAGTGTAAATGAAAAGCACACATTTAATATAAAGCACCAAACCATGTTAAAAAAAATTATAGTACCCTAAAAATAAGAAGGAATTGAGGCAGTAAAATCTAGAACTTTATAGAAATAAAATTAAATTTGAAAAATAACAGAAGGAAAATGCGAGAAATAAATAATCCTTTAGAACCAGAAATAAATAAGTTGAAGGAAAATGCAAGAAATAAATAATCCATTAGAACCAGAAATAAATAAGTTGAAGGAAAATGCAAGAAATAAATAATCCATTAGAACCAGAAACAAATAAGGTGAAGAAAAATAAAAGGAGTATACTGTTTGGTAAAACCAAAGATGTTTAATTTCTCATAAAATAACATTACAGAACAATAAACCTATACAGATAACAAAAAGAACATTAGAGTTATCTGTATTTGAAACAAGGATCCAAGCCCCAGGTGTTTGCAAGAATGGCTGCAACAAGATTTTAAAGGGTTTTCAAACCACTAATAGTTTTATTTTCTTGCTTTACTTATTTTTACACAAGCAGTTGCAAAGTGATAAACTACAGGATAAGCACAAAGTGATAATAGAATTTGATAAGACAGAACATGTTCAGTGCGGTATAATTCATGCCAGATGGTGAAACTAGTAGAAGTTACAAACAAATAAATGATGTTGTTCATTCAAGTCCAAAGCTGACCTCCCAGTTTTCACAGGGGGAATGTCAGATAAAAGAAAACATCTTTGCCCCAAAGCACAATTTGACGGCAGCTACTGTACAAGAAGGCTCATGGCTAAGCAATTACCTGACTTCTTCCATATTTACTACTTGACCGTATTTTGGCCCAACACCAAATCTACTCCAGTTCTAGGACCTCAATACAGTTGCTAAATCCTCTCATTCAAGATATGTATTTCTCCTCTCTTCCACCACTGCTTAATGACTCCTTTTCATAGCAGGGAGGCATTCCTAATTCAGTCCTAGTCTAAGACTTATTGCAGACTGCTTTTGGACTCTCAGGGGATGAAAAATGGACAAACAGAAAGACCATCAGAAGCATTCATTCTTGACACTTACAAAGGTTACCCATGCCCCAGGCCTGATTTGTTAAAATGCAAGTAATTTTATTGCTAAAGGGGAATTTTCATGAGACAGACTCCTGCTAACAAATAAATAGTTCAAGACTATTGATTACCATCAGAGAGACCATCATCTGGTATAGTTTTGCCGTTTCTAGTGTGAGCAGCCTTCGAACTAGCAGCTAAAAGAAAAGAGTTTTTATTATTCCGTGTCAGCCACTCACTTCCCTACAGGCAGGATAAGATTTGCCAATACTTCTGTAACACATTCATGGGCATAACAAGAAAGAGTATTGCTATTAAATGGCCACAGTACTGACTTCACGCTTATTAGCTCCTCTGATCTCCTCTTCCTCTGTTCCCAATTAGCAGAGGATGCCTGCTTGTAGGCTTCAGGCTGGAAGCCATCACCCTCACATCCAGTTGGATGTGTGGCAGTAATTGTTCCAGCTGCAAAGCTGCCTTTAAGATCAGAGGTCCCTCCAGCCCCAGAGGCTTTCTGCAGCTGTGTGCCCTCCTGTCAGCCTGGCTGCTGCTATGGAGTCTCAGCCTTGCTGGGGTGACTGCTGTGCTTCCACAGCTCTTTGGTAAAGCGTAAGGGCCTGACTCTGCAGTGCCTTGGGCAGCGTGTTGTCATTTACCTCTATGCAAACTGGGTGTAACATACTGCTGGAGCAGTACATTAGACGAATAAAAACTACTAAGATCAAGCTAACAACATGAAATGGTTTCTTCTCAGCAAGAGACTTCAACAAGTCTCTTTAAATTTAAGTGTAAAATTCTCTTTCTTTTTCTGTACTCTAGGTTCAGCAGGGGCTGATTCTTTCACAAGCAAGCTTCTGTTGTTTTGTTGTTTTTTTGTTTTTTGGTTTTTTTAGCGCTTCTTGTTTTTCTCACAGCTCAGCAAACACAATCAAGGCTGCTCTGTAAAGGTATCTTACCAGGTTTACCTGATTCACACAGCAGGTTGCAATGACAAGAACAAGATATCTGATGTGAAAGCAGACTGATCCAGAGGAAAGGAATAGTAATCAAAGATAAAATTGTTAATGGAAAGGAGAAAAAAAATCTAAAGATCTATGCAAGCAAAAAAATGCTGGTAAAGAAAAATTGAATTGTTAGCTTTAATTACAGAAGAACAAGTGAGAAAAAAAGGAGGGGAAAAAAAAAAATCCTCCTGTCTCCTAGAGATGAAAGTGACACTTCCCTCCCTCCCCTACATAGTGTAAGGAAACAAGCCCTTAATGTAAGTGGCAGGATGGATTCAGCAAAAATGCAAGAAAAGACTGTAAGTCCATCAAAGTAGTAAAAATGAATGATGTAATGCAATACACAATTGTGACCTACAAGCTTTAATAGCCCAGAGGAGAGACATATCTATTTGCTTACTTTGGGGTTTGTTTCTTTTTTTCCGTGGTTACTAGTTCTCTGGTCTGTTTCATTTCTTCTCCTGGTAATTTCACCAAATACGCTTTTACTACTAATTTTATAACTGAGTGGTTTGGGGTTTGGTTGATTTTGTTTATTGTGTGTGGGGTTTTATTGATTTTTTCTTTTTTCTTTTCTTTTTTTTTTTTTTTGATCAGATGTAACATCTTGTGGAGTAAAAATGAACAGCTTGAAAGAAAGTATGGCTGTATGGCATTTTTCCTTCTACCTAAAGGGGCAGGGGCTGCCATAACAAACTGTTTGGAAAGCCGGCAGTGCCTAAGTAGTTCAAACATCAGCAATGTTATGTATCCAAGCATGTCTGAACTGCAGTCAAAGGCAGAACTGTACAAACTAGCTTTGAATTAGACAGCTTGTGTGCCAACAGCAGTGTATCTCACATCACCACTGTTCTTCCTTCACTAGTTCAAATGAATTTCCTGATGTGATCTATATGAAGAGAATTATAGAGTCCAGCACACCTGTCACTTCAGCCTGGGGAATATTAGTAACAACAGCATCTCTTTTGCAGTAGAATTACAGTGATGTATAAGAAAATATGCTGCATTAAAAAAATTTTTTTGAAAAATACTTTTAATTAATCCTCTCATTTTTTCATAAGGGAAAATCATTTGTCCTTCTCTAAACATCAGAAAAATCTATTCATTACATTTGATAAGTACTCTATCCATCCATCCATCCACCTGTAGACAAGAATATCTCACAGTATGATGCATTTCCATCTCTCTCCATGGAATCCCAATATTTGCTGTTAAATAAAACAAAGACAAGGTCCAGTCTCTGGGCAAATGGTTTGGCTTAGCTGTATCCACACTACACAGCACTTAGTATTCATCTTTCCCTGAGCCTCAGTCACCTTAAGTCATGTTTATCATCTCTATGTTTTCTTTCCAGTTCAACGTGTCCAGACTACTGAGAAATCTGTATTGCACTCTACCAGTGTTGCATTGCCTGAAACTGGGGGATGTTCTGGGGGGCTCTGAGTGTAGCCTAAGTGTGGACACACGGCATGGCTTGAGGATGCCAGTCTTGCTGGGTACTGTTGGAGGACTGTACAGGGCAGAATTGCTACACTGCATATTTCTCATGAGTGGGGATAGGAGAGCTCCCTGACACATTCTATGCCCCAAATTTTACCCAGACATTGTTTGAGAAAATTATGGTGCCAAAACCATGACTGGGAGCATGATAACATTTAAATAACAGGCATGATGACAGAGCACCTCCTCAAGTCCATCCCTGCGTCCAGTTTATTTAGCAATGTATACAAAGCTTATGATGCACACATTCCTGACTAATTTTTCCACTTCTTTTGTCTTTTCTTTTCCTCGAATACCCCTGACAAAGGGATTGTACAATGCAATTCAGTCAGTGAAATCTTTTAACAAGACTTAGCAGACAGCAAAGAATAGAATAAAGTCAGGAAGCAAGTATAAAGGAACAAAAAACTGATTACAGCAGGACATTGCGTGTAATTAATAATAAGCCCAAGGAAAAAGAGGCTTGGATCGCCATGTCAGCAGTATTTCCATTGTTGTGGTGACCTACTCAAACATGTAAAATATTTTGTCCTCTGTGTCACAGATCCCTTACAGAAAAGCTACGAAAGGTGTCTCAGGGTCTGGGGAGTTGTTTGCTCTTCTTCCCCTGGGGACAAAAAAAAAAACCACAGAAAAAGAAGAAAACACAAAATAAAACAAAACAACAACAACAAAGAAATAAAACACAAGCTAAAAATCCAACTGCAGAAAGAGACAATAACAACTGCCTTTTACTGACAAGCTACTCTAGCATTATAGTTGGGTTCCTTGCTACTTTACAATTACTTATGAATTTTTGAAGCCCCTTGCAGAGAACACACAATGGAGATGATGAGGGCTAATCGTGGTGTGTGAGCCAACACTCCCATTAGCAGGGGCTCTGATACAGTCACAACTGTGCTGACTGCATCTGAGCACTGATCAGTGTCTGGCACAGAAAACCCGAAGTAAGAATAAATGTAGACTGCAATCACATTTATAAAAACACCTACATAGGAAGAGAATGAATATGTGCAAAAACGATGTGGCCTGTTTTTCCAGGGACATTCACATTACAAGTTATTTTGCTGCAGTTAGTCTTCAAGTAAATGAAGGCAAAATCATTATCTGCTGACCAGTGTATAAGTGATTACTTTAACAAGTAATTGGTAACAAAGTGCATAACCAGTAATCAGAAGCACAGACCATATGTTCTTAAATATGACCAAATCATTTGTGTAGTGTTTATGTGCAATAAATAAAAACCAAATGAAAAATCTGCTGTCAGGGAATAAGTAGCAATAAGGGTAGAGCGATACGTTAAATCCTTCATTCTGGATCATTTGGGTAATGTTCCATTCATTTTAGATTCATGAGTAGAAGCCTTTACAGATTGGGCATGTATACCATAAATCTCAGGTTATCCATTATTAGGTGGCATTCTGCTGTTTGCAATTGTACATGTTTACTTTGTGCATAATTAACTGCATAATAGCTGTCTGTGTTCTGCACAGAATTTACACTCCGGCTCTCATCAAAACAAATGGCTCTAGAAAGTAGGCCAGTTCCATTAAGCTTTCCACACTCTGCATTTTCTAATACTGCTTCTCAGAAAACGGAGTTGGAACTCTGATTTTCCAGCTGCAGTTAGAGTAAAATCCAGTCTTTCAAAAGGCCCTGTGTTTGTGTTTTCAGGGTGTTTTATTAAATCTTACACAAGTAGTTGGAACATCAAGGGGTGGAGACAGAGCAAAGCTTGAGTATACATAATAGAAGCTGGGATGATACATTTCCATAAAAATAATAAGTACGGAGCGGATTTGGACAGGCAATTGATCATTGCACAGCTCCATGCTATGGATCAAAAAGTTCACCCTGCAGTTCTTCCATTTCTGTGCATGATTACCACTACGAGATCAACTACTTCTGCCATCCGGTTTCTTTATACTCTGTATGTCAGCAAAAGCTTCCAGACTTCTTTCTCCATAATGCAAAATTGGATGGAAAAGAGAAAAAATAAAGTAAAAGACAACCATGCTGAAAGAAAGGAGTGAAAGCTACTAATAAAATAAAATAAGGCTCAGAGAAAGAGGGAAAAGCTGCTAATAGGAAGGCCTACACCTACAGATTAAAATGAGACAAAATATAGAGAAGTGGTAAATTTGACTTCTTCATGGAACTGCAAGATGATGTCCCTATATTTTTTAATTATCTAGATGCTAGCTAAGAATATTTAGTACAAATGCAGGCATGAGGTATGCAATGAATATTATTTTACAGCTTATATGCCACATAAAGAAAGTGTTTTATAACAGGAGTTGTTTGAAAACTGATTATTAAAAATGTGGAGGAAAAAATTGTATAATCTACCCTTTTGTTTGAAGGATGTACTGTGATAAAATGTGGTTATCACGGTGCAGAATAATATAAATATTCGTAATAAATAAAATCTCTCCGATTGGGCTTTAAGCTAAAAAGCATGAAGAATGTAAATGGCCCACTAATGCTAATGAGCTCCCATTTTTCCTGTATGAAATGTTCAAGGCCTACACGTGAGGGGAACAAATTATATGCAAAATTAATTGCAAAGATAATAACATGTGTTTTACAATGTTTTTGTTTCTGTTGTCCTACAGGTAACTCTAATGTAAATTTACATTTTTTTCTTACAAACAGCTATACCCTACATTCATTTGGAGAGGAGGTGGGGAGAGAATTGTTTCCTGGTTTTCATTTTTTTCCTTTAGAAGAAGCTGTGGTTTTCTTTCAGGACAGTAGTGAGACGTGCCTTTTAAATTTTTTTTTCCAATTGCTTTGTTTGGAAGGGGTCCCCCTCAGTCCACACCTTGCATCCCCCAGAGAATTCTGGTATATCTGATTTGTGTAATGTCAAAATATAGGATTTTTACTTTGAGGAAATTCCAAGATCTCGTGAAGCAAATGACAGGGCCTTTCTAAAATTCACATTAAAACAATTATATAATTCTACAGCCTGGCATGGTTTCCTTTATTTTTTCATTCCAAACTCTTCACTATTGAAAATTACATATCAAAACATATCAAAATCAAAACCAAAACCTGCCACATTCTGCAAGACGATGTCTATACATTTTCAAATTATCCAAATGGTATGTAAACAATAATTAGTACCAGCTCAGGTAGGCAGTAAGCACTGATCTGCTGCATAAATAAAGTGCTTTATAACAGGAATTGCACTCAGTCCCCATGCTGATTAGTCCCAACATATTTTTCTTTTCCCTCTTGTTTTTGGAATACAAGAGATGAGAAGCTGGGAAAAAAAAAAAAAAAAAAGTCCCTACTGCAGGAGTTTCCAGGCTGAGATTTATCTATTTCTTCTCAACTCAGACATTGTTACACTGCTGCTTTATACCCTTCTTTTTGCCAAACACCTCATTATTAACAGCTGCTTCTGTAGATTGCTGGTTTGTATTCTTTTTACAGATGATTTACTAACATATACAGTTACCTAAAGTTAAGAAAACGGGTCAACAAAGACCCTTAAGAGCTCAATAGAAGGCGATAGAACTTTCTGCTTATTTCCCATTTATGCCTTTGAGAATTCCTACCCTTATCCCTGTGAGCACCATTGTACAAGTTGCAATAAAAGTCTTCATTCATCAAACAGCTGCTCTGGTAGAGTCATCCTTTGCATTCACAAGACCTCATCATACCTCTTACCAAAAAAAAAAAAAAAAAAAAAAAAAAAAAAAAACCAAAAAAAAAAAAACCCACAAACATGAAAAGAGATGGAACTCTTCAAAGAGAAGAAAAATAAAGCTTTAGACATTCGAGGGGTACATTTATAAAACCGTGTACAGGTGAGTCTTCAGCAAACTCTCTATCTCAGCTACGATCAAACTCAGCACTTCACTTTGAACACCTGATGCTCCCGGCTTTCAGGAGGCTTGTTGATTTTCACTGATTGAGCACTTGTTTTTTTTCCATTTGTGTTCTCTCTTGTTATACTTAGGTAGTATATACACATTATCTATGTACAAGTGAATATATATGTATATCTTCCCTATACAATTTAGAAACACAAAAATACATACACATGCTATGCTATGGAAGGTTATTCCCAATGTATTTTGTAACAAGAAATATACATTAAAGCAAGATTTTTCCACTAAAGATTATCTGTTCGTGATTTTAACATTTTCATGAGGCTATTTGGTGCCATAAGAAAGGTGAAGTAATAAGAGAATGAGAAAAAGATTCCTCAGGATTTGTATTAGATTTTTAATGTTGTTGATTTATAGTACAGTACTGAGAAGCATGCTGGAACAAAATGAGAGTATTTACTAATGAGCTAAATGCTCATTAAATACTAAACATGCATGCTACATATACTACATTTATATTATAAATATAACATATTTATGTAAACACATTCTATTAATATATTTCTAGAAAATTAATTAGATTATCTGAATATGCATAATTATATATAAATTAAATAAATATATGTGAATATATAAATATAAATACTATACACATACTAAATGTGCATAGTAAGGAAAAAAAAGCCTTCTCTAGTTACTAATCTTCTTTTTAAATAACATCTGATGATTCCAGGGCGAAAATTTTTCCCTTTCTTAATAATAATCAATGGTGCATAAATTGTTCCTTTGTTAGGGCTCCAGAAATCGGGAGGAATAAATTTGCCCAGTTTGGCACCTTCTTCTTCCTGGAAGTAAGCAGTGAACCAGGGAGTGTGAAGGTGCATGTCTACAGTTTATAATTAGTCAAAATTTAGGTAGATGCATTCCAAGGAATGGCCAGAGAGGGGAAAGGTGAGTCTGAGCAGCTTCAAAGAGCTATGTCAGTCTTGGGCCATGGTTTGTTTTGTTTGCAGCAGCTCAGGACAAAGAGGGAGCAAGGACTTCTCTGCTCCTTCTTGACCCCTGGGTTATATTCCTATCTGACTGCTCATAGTTATTGACAATAAAGGCCTCCACATATGAACGAGTAATGCCTGGTCTCCCTCCCAGGTGATGGAAAGGGGTTCAGAGGCCTATTTTTGATTGTTCGTGTGTGATGTACCCTATAAAACCTCTTTCTCTGACAAGGAAGAGAGATGAGACACACACTTTGGCAATAAGCACACATATTGCCGATGTCTAATTTGGTTAGACAAATCCAGCCTTTTTTGTCTGTTCTTGTTTCAGCATCTACCTAAGTGCTGCTTAACGCTCATCTTTAAGAGTTTAGTTCTCTGAAACAAATGCTGATAAAAGGGGTTTTTTCGTGAAAACCTGTGAAGGTAGAAATTCTGCAGCACCAGTATTTAATCTGGTCTGGTGATCTAAATCATTCTAGAAAAAAATCTGGGACAAAGCTCATAATCTGAGTAACTGAGCAGGTAATGTCTGAATCCTGGCTCAATTTTTTGTTTACTCTTTTGCCTTGATAACATCTGTCAGACGCGATCTTCCCTTTCAAGCTCTTTCCATTCTGTTGGAAGAGCTCTAACTTATTTCCTTCTCCAGAAGTGCTTTGTGCTAGGATAGAGAACTGTCCTACTCCGCCTCACCTGATAGTCTGTATTACTGAGAAAGCCAGGCCACGGGGTAAACAGGACCTGCCTGAGCTGCTGGTGATGAGACTGTCATGCATTGTCCTATATGAGGTCTTACTGCAAAGGGTTCCAGCAGTTCTTTCGCTCCGGCAACCAGGCAACAAATTTTAGTCCTGTTGCAAACTTATCCTGAAAACTACATTCACTTCCAGGCTGGTCTTAAAATCTGTAGAAGAAATTCTACTAGAAGCTCTGGATTCCATAAAAAAAATACCTTTAGTCACTTTCATCTATGCAAATTTATGTTTTGTAGACAATGAGGTGTGAATTTCTATTCACTGGGTAGGAAGTCCTACTCCTCTGTGAGTCAGTATATTTTTCAGGAACAAAGAGAATCACGAATGTTTAACATACAAAAGCACAAAAACACCAGAAACAACTGAACATAAATTTATTTCATCCCAAACAGCCATTATAATAGCACACGTTTTTTAAATGCCCTGATTTTACATCATGCATGTCTGAACCACCCTATTTCTCTCCAGTGGTTACAAAGGAAGATCCCAGTGAGAAAATCAGGTGAAGATGCCTAATCAAAAGCTAAGCAACAAAAATGCCAACATTCCCATTTTCTGATTGAGTTTTCATTCTTGCAAATTGTACGTGTAAGTTTAGAGCTCAAAGCCTACTTCCCTAGTGAGCTGTAAATATTTACAGTTATTATCTGGGATATCATCCTGGTTCATGGCTACATTTACTCTTCTGATTTCTCTTATTCTAGGATTTTGAGCAAAGATTCCACAAGAAAAGTCATCTTCCAGCCTGCTAGTTTTGCTTATTTAAGGTAGCAGAATTTTTCCTAATGGTAAAATGTGTTCTCATCTCTAAACTCTGCTGTGTTCAGAGTAAAATCCCAAGGCTGGTGTTCTCAACAAGAATCCTAAGCTGACACATGCGAAAGATATGACTGCTTAGGTCTATAGTCCAGCATGTATATACAGGTGCAAATTAAACAATTTAAACTTTAAGCTTTATGTTACTGATTTCACTTTTAGTATGAAGAGAAATTATAATGCCCTGGGCATTTATAACTGTTCTGCAAAGAATTAGATTATGAAAAAATCTACTAGCATTGACAGTAGAACCTTTTCACAATGTGTCTTTCCATTGTATTATGCAGAATTTACTTAATGTTTGCCGCTTCTATGTGATTCCTCCATACTTTTTAGGTTAATTTGCTCACAAAATGAGCCCTTTACAACTTATCAGATATAAAGAAACTATGAATGTTTTTTAAGTATTAACAGAGGTTAATACTCAAAGTCCTGACTGCTTTCTACAGGGCTCTACTTGAATCCATACTTAGATCTGTTTAAGTTGCTTTCAGAACATGATTGTGGTTAATACAAGAGGAACATATTTATGGAATCAGGAACCATTATAAAGTAAGCTTGAGCCACTTCTTCAACCACTCTCTATAAATATCAAAACACGAAAATAAAAGAGCATACTCAGTTCCTCTGTAAACACAAAAGCTTCTCAAATATGCTGCCTCACAGTCAGATTCACTGACATTGAAAGTGCTTTTCACAACCATAATCTCCTAATTGTTGCACAATGACAATACTCCGATGTCCAACAAACAATTTCTTGCACACTTGTAAAGTTAGCCCAAACGATACCCTATATTAATCATATCAGTAGTATTGACTGTTTCATTTATTTTCTCATCTAAGTCTCTCAGACATACTTGACTAAGAAGCATGTCAACCCATAATTCATGGTTTCTATGTAGTAATGGGAATGACAAATGTTTAGTCTGCAGCAATTTGTGTCAAACCAGTGTCATGTTATTTTTTAACTGTATTTGGTAGGGAGTTTGAAGTGTTGTGAATAGGGCTATCAGTCTCTCTACCACCTACAACATCTTTGGAGACAATTTTCATCACATTTGAATAATGTTTTGGCATGGGAACAGTTTATCGCTAAGATCTGGAAGCACATTCACACACAGTTTTCTTACATTTATCATGCTCCATATACTCTGAAAAAGTTAGAAAGAAATGTGCCATTTTATTTTCCATTTCACTGGAAGTTCTGTTAGTTCTTGTCATCAGTAGGGCATAGAGGCCACCAGAAACAAAGCCAGGCATTCTGCAATGGCTTATACAAACTAAGTCAGAAATAACCCAGTTTCTTCCCCAAAAGAGTGAGACTATCACTTTCTAACATTGGTGTCTACCGTGTCTGTAAGAGTCAAAAAAGGAGGTTAACTTTACTGTCTCCCACAGTCTAGTAACGCATGATCAAAGAGCCACATGTTATATATAAGGGAAGATGGACATACTAGAGAGGACATTTCATTAACAAAAGAGAGAGAACTTCTATCAAAACTCAGTGAAGACATCTCCCTAATATTTGAGAGACCCTTTTATACACAACAGTGTGAATTACTGCTGCCTGTACTCTGGTCTCCGAGCAGTCAGGGGCTTATCTGCAAAGAGTGGCAGATCACCATGACAACTTACATCAGTCTGGAGGTTTCTGATTAGCTGTTTGTGGTAGAAGTTTAAATTCTGTTCCTTCCTTAGTACTCTTAACACATGAACACTGAACTAAGAGAGCATGTATTTATCTTTATTTTCTGTTTACTATTATTTGCCTTTTCTGATAGCTCTTATTGGTGACACTTCCTGTCTTTGTCATTGTCTTAGCTTGCGTTAAATTTCCACTAACATTAATATGAATTAGGCATTGCAAAAGGAACTGTGAAAATGAGAATAAAGAAGTTGCCCTTAACACAGAAACTTTTATAAGTGGTACTACTTGATAACACATCAATTATATATATATGGAAGAAACAGAGAAAGCATGTTAAGACCAGAGATAACATAAATTTTTCCTATAGTAATCAGAATTCATGTACTGCTTCCTTCTAATGAAACACTAATGAGCCATCAGTTGCACGGGCCAAACAACAAAAGCTACAAGTTTAAAAAAAAGGGTGCAAATTAGTCTGTTTAATTGTTGAATAATTTCAATTTCTTTTACTGTGGATCAGTTGCTGTTATAAACAAACTATGTTTCTTTCAGATTATGAGGGTTTTTTCTTAATTCATCAGGACAACTTTCCTATTTTATTCTTTAATATAGAACTCCATCTCTTAGAATTATCGGGATGAGATTGGATCAAAGGAAATTAAGGGTTCTACTGTGCATGCAGTTCTTCTCTCCTTAGTAGAAACAGA
Organism: Cnemophilus loriae; assembly: GCA_013397755.1. Taxonomy (NCBI): domain Eukaryota; kingdom Metazoa; phylum Chordata; class Aves; order Passeriformes; family Corvidae; genus Cnemophilus; species Cnemophilus loriae. The sequence goes on from VZTF01008130.1 coordinate 2,078,836, forward strand.
ATTACTGCTATTCTGAATGGAGAGGGCAATGCTTCACCACATTAATCACCATTATTTAACAGAAGAGTCAGATCCCATCCTTCACTTCTGTCTTGAAACATCCCTGAATAAAACACCTTTGAACTTTTGATGCTCAAAATTAAAATTTAGCAAAGAAATATTTAAAGTAACCGTTACCAGATTAAACATGTTTGTTTTAACTGAAAACAGAAAGGAAATAGGAATTATTTAAAGTCTCAGTACCACAGTGATGTTCCACCATACACAGGCTCTTTTTGAACAGTTAGTGTTTATGCAAAAGCAAACTGTGAAAGAGAACAAGATCAGGATACTGCCCCTGACTATAATCATAATGTGTGGCCAGCAGGACTAGGGAAGTGATCATTCCCTCTTCCTTGGCACTGATGAGTATCTGTGTTCAGTTTTGGGCCCCTCACTACAAGAAGGACATTGAGGCCCTGGAGCGTGTCCAGAGAAGGACAACGGAACTGGTGAAGGGTCTGGAGTACAAGTCCTATGAGAAGTGACAGAGGGAGCTGGAATTGCTTGCCCTGGAGAAAAGGAGACTCTAGGGAGACCTCATAGCTCTCTACAACTGCCTGAGAAGAGGTGGTAGCCAGGTGGGCATTGGCCTCTTCTCCCAAGTAACAAATGACAAGACAAGAGGAAATGGCCTCAAGTTGCACCAGAACAAGGCTAGTTTAGCTATTAGGAAAACATTTCTTCACAAACTATTGGAACAGGCTACCCAGGGAAGTGGGAGAGTGACCATCCCTGGAAGGGTCCGAAAAATGTGTGAATATGGCACTTGAGGACATGGTTTAAGGGTGCTGGGGCTAGGTTGATGGTTGGAGCTGATGATCCTAAAGGTCTTTTCCAACAATGGTGATTCTTTGATTCTAAGAGCGAAAATGAGGTAAGAACGTCTAATGCTTTCCCATTTTCAGCTGTTTTCAGCTACTTTCAGTTCAGCTCCTGATTTAAAGATGAGATGTTTTCTCTGATAAATATAGATGTTAAGAACTATACAGAAGGCTATAGTATTCTCTAGAGATAACAAATGACCTATCAATAAGCCAGTTCAATTATCACAAGTAATTTAGCCTATGTTTTGCATAGGTTAATTTAACTTAATTATTACTGAATTATGTTGTATGTATTTGGGTCAGCTGGAGAACTAATTGTGGACATTTTTGGAACAAGGAGATAACATTTTATTCCTAGAAACTTCAATGTTTAATGCAAGGGCAAGCTTAATAGTTTACCATAAACTCAGTGAAAGATATTGAAATATAAAACACACTGCTGCTATCATATGCAACCTTAATCACCTCAGATTTTGATATACCAAGAATCTAGGAAAAGAGTTGTAATATTGCTATCACAAATATTTACTGCCCCATTACTGCAGCTGTGGTAGAGATATAGATACAGGTCATTTCTGTGATAGATCAAGACATTGACATTGCTAGTATTTAGCCTTTTCAAATCCATTTAAAAGAGATATAATTAGAAATCCCCTCAGCAACCTTTTCTGGTTCATAGCCTGGGCATGGGGCAAGTAATTACTGACTTAATTTTACTGTGTTCTCTGAAACCACTTATTTAAATGAACATAGATTATCTCTTCTCTAAGGACACCAATTTTGTAGATATTATATGGCTGATCAAGTTCACTAACTTGTTGCTGAAGGTACAAAATTATTTCTGTGAAACCAAATAAGCAAATCAGTAACCATGGTCTTTGGCAAGGTACTGTGCTGTTGGAGTTGTTATCCTTTCAATGAGGTGTTACAGGGAAGCCACATCTGCTTGCCTTTCTTGACAGATGGAAGTCAAAAGACCCCCAATAGTACTATATTCATGCTTATCCTCGTGTCCTTGCCAGTGTTCTTTTAGCCAACAGTCTAAGAAGTCCTGATCCTGGGTCCTGTAAGCTTGAGTCATTGCTGAACGTAATGCATATTGTAATAGGCTACGTTGTCATTGCACAACACTTTTAAAATATTATTTATTGAAATATTGTCAATACTGCACACATGAAATTGACTTTGCAGAGACAAACCTTTCAATTTAGAGGATCTTTTATTTCCACTCTTTACAATAACCTTTCCCAGACAAGTCTTTAGAAACAACTTTTGTATAAGTAATCAAGGGAAAATAAGAATTTACTTGCTACTTTGTGAAATGGTCGTGAAATGATAAGGAGCCCCCCTGAATCATCTGCCCTTGATAGACGACCCAGAATCCAGTCTCCAGAGAGACGCATCCTGATCTGAATTCTATGACTGAAGACTGATTTCTAATGTAAGTCAGACTATGCTGTAACTCAGCATGCATAAAATGAGTAAAGGACTTTATTTACTCTTATCTCTAAGTAAAGCCCCAGCTCTTCACTCTTTTCTAATATACATTTAAATTACTTCAAGTCTTCTTTGCATTCCTGTCTTAAAATGATACTTGATATATTTCTGTATTGTATGGTTTGTGCTCAAGGAAAAGAAAAAGAAGCTTCATTAGATATTCACTTTGACATTCTGGCCCCTCAAGAAACAACATTAGTTTCATACTTATCCATCTGCTTTTCTGTTTCAGCTGGAAAATCTCTGCTTATAATTTTCTAGGGACATGTGGGCGATTTTCCAGTTGTGCCATTAAAATCCGCTACATCCTAAAAACATGCTAATTAATGTTCTCTGGTGGTTCTGCCTGCAAAACTGCAGTGGAAAATGTGTCCCAAAATGAAAAAGTTTTTAATTCACAAACAAAATTCAAGTGATACATCTTATTTTTTTTTGGCTAATATGAAACCTTAGTTTAATGTGTCTGCAATCATATTTAAATACAAACAGTTTGAATTTCAGAATAGAATACATAAAGTATTTTTTAAAGCCAGCTCTCACAAAAAAAGGGCTGACCACTCATATTGCCTAGCAACTACATTTTGTTACAGGCAATCCAATATCCGATTGTAATGATTTGGGGAGTGCTAGTTAGAAGTAATAATTTGCATGAGAAATATTCTCATGCAAATTCTCTGTTCTCATTAGGAACCGCATCTCTTTTCTAAAATTGGTCAGCAGTAGTTTGGAGTCAGCCATCTGCCCAGAGGTCTTTTGTATGTATGAAATGGCAGGAGACCATTGTATGATCAGCAGCGTATTGATGGAACAACCAAGTGGTTCAGAAATAAACAGGGGAAAAGAACAGAATCTTGCTTGGTCCTTCACAATGCTAAGGTAGTAACATGTTGTACATTTAATAGTATGTCCTACCAAGGGTTTCAAAGTCCTTTACAAGCATTCAAGTTAGAAAGTTATATCAGTCTTCATGGGCAGGTCTTCCATTGACCTCTTCTAGCATTTTTTTGTTTGTTTGCTGTATTTTTTCCTTATAAACAATTTTTCATATTGGTTTAATTTTCCTTTACTGCCCTACTCTGGTTTTCTTGTTTTGTCCTTTTCGGTGGGTTTTTTTTGTTTGTTTGTTTGTTTGTTTCCCTATGCATTAAAATTAACATTGAAATGTGGAAATTGTACATGCTCTAGCTCTGTGGTTTTATGAAACGTTCCTATGATCAGAGAAATTTTAGACAACAGACTCAGAGACAAATTGACTGGAAAGAAACAGGCCCTGGTAGGTTGCTGTTTATTTGGGTTTTTTTCCTGAATGTTAAATTTGTTGTTGAATATAGGTCTTTAAAAAATCACAAAGACAAAAACTACTGGCACTACCTCAACACATCCAAATTAATTGATTATTTGCATTTGCTGAATTCTGACTTTTGATGTCCAAAATCTTAAGCTGTGTTCTGTTCATGAAGTTTTGTTTTTCTGTCTGTCTTTTTCTCTCTTGAGGAATTGTATTTACAAACTTTTAAACTTCTCCCAGAGGAATTATTACACTCTGATATATTTTTTTTTTAAATAGCATCTTATAAGCCTACGGTTCATGTTTATGATGAATACAAGCACAGCAGAAATCAATTCCATCCAGACTGTAAGAAGCTGGCTTGGCTTCAGGAATCAGCATTTTCTTCAATCATTAAGCACCAATTAATATGCTTCATTTTAAGCTTGCAGATGCCCCCACTGGAATATGATCTCCCTTGAGCTCTCTCTAACTAATTTCTGACAGAGGTTAGAAAAGCCTGAAAAAAAGAACATGCTATTGTACCCCCCAGTCATTCTTCTCAGCTAATATCAGTCTATGGTTGAAGAACATACTGACAGAAAAGTTATACCTGTACACCCATATTAAATAACCTTTTTTAGAGTTGTCTTCCTTTAATTCATTAACTCACCATTGATTTCTGTAATGGCATAACTGTGATTTCTTGTTTTCTTCCTTTCCCACCCCAAAATTCTCAAACTCTGTTGATAAGTTGATTGCTGCAAACTACTGAATGTAGAAGTAAGTACTCACTCATCTACTGCGTAAGAGTTTATGGACCTTCGCATATTTTCTGATATCAGAAATAAAGAAAAAAGGCTCCAGCTAATTCTGATTAGGTGCCAAGTTATAAAGATTACATATTTTATTATTTTGGGATAGTTATACTCTGTGGAGGACTGTGAGCCTTCGGCACACCAGCACTCTGCACTCCCTTGGAGCACAGATGCCTCAGGCTCAAAAGAATTTCCCCAGACATAAGCAACCTTCCTCAAAGTCAGGGTGAGCTCCCAACATACCTTGTTTCTTTATGGTAATAGCCTGTACCCCATTGGTATCTGGTTTCTACCCCATCCCCTGCCTTTCCCATAAAAAGCCCACCCTTGTGTGCCAGATTGGTGTGGGTGTTTGTTTGTGGCCTTGCTTTTGCAGTGTGGCTGGACAGTAAAGGCTACCTCTGTGGAGCTGCTATATGGGGCTCCTGTTTCTCTGTCCGTGAGTTTGCCTTGGGTGATTTCACAAAGAGCTGAATCACAATATCTGGAATCACTTGTAGCTGAGAAATTGCTACACTTGCTGAAATCACCTGTTGCCCAGGGCGGCCTGGCAGTTCCTCTTGGAAGAGCTGTTCCCTCCGGGACGCTCTCTCTAGGAAGGTCGCGGCATGATCGGTGCTGGTCACATTGGACCCCTGTGACAATACTCTTCTTGATAAGTTTAAAATTTAAGCCTGCAAGATTCAGATCACACCAGGCGATTGCTTGAACTGAAGACCAGCCAGTAAAACGGAGCATCTAAAATGCTAACCCAGAAATGTTGAGCTGCTAGCGACAGAACATGTGATCCTGTGCACTGAAATGTGTTCAGGGACAGATATTTCAGGGAGTAGACTGAAATTCATCTGTGCATACCTCGGAGATCCAACTAAGGCATTCAGTATTTCAGCTGAGAGGCCTGTTGCTGCTGAAGGGTGTAGTCCAAATATCCTATCACTGGAAAAACGAATCATTAAGAAATAGAATGTGCTGCTGATGGAAGAGATTGTTAATCTCAGAAAAGATCACAATAAGCGCCTTACTGTATGGCTTCCACTCATCATAATCATTGAAAAGATCAATATTATAGGCAAAGAAGCACCATCTCTGTTTTTACTCTATCAGTCCAAGCCAACTATTAAAATACCAGGTCATTATTGTTTCTGTCTGCATCTGCATGCTTTCTCCAACGACAGCTACATCACGTTTCTTATTAGAAGTTCATCTCATCTTACAGCTCTCACTATAACCCTATCGTTCATTACTCTTTCTGATCTGATTTTTTTGGGGGGAACTATTGGTAGAAAAATGAGTCAAGTTCAAATACACATATTCCTTTCAAAATTAACAAATGTAGAACTTCTGTCTCTTGATTTAGTGTCCTGATTTCAGCTTCTCTTTCCATCCCTGCACCAGAGAAACATGAAAACACTTATGTTTACTTCTCCTGACTATTAGAACATTCATTGTAATAGACTGCAGAGTGCACGTATTCAGAGCTTTCTCATAACATATAGATCATAAAAAGCAGCCCATATACCTAGGGGCAAAACTTATGTAAAAAAGTACTAGACATTTCCCAAGTCTAAAATGCTGCTGAGTAAATGTGCATTTAGCTTCATAGAAACTTTATTTTCCATGCCAAATTTTTTAAATGCGTTGCTGATGTGTCTTTCCAAACAGCTGTGGCACTAGATGCTAAGAACCCAAAGAACATTAAATTATATAGATGAATGCACTTTATTAAATTCGTAATGATATTATGGATGGTTCCAAAATATGCAGATTTACATTGCTACTTAGATCTCAGCTTCCTCAACACGGAGGAATCTCAGAATCCATTTTCAGGGGAGAAGAAATATTTTTAATATTATCAGCAACTTATTATATATTGCCAGCTGAGATACAGGAAAACATTTGCTGATGGAGAAGTCACAAAAATCATAATTTGAAAACATGTTGTTTTCCATGCTAAAGTTTCCAGCACCAGACAGGGGTTTTTTAGGTGTCTCACCAAAAACTTCACTTTTGGCTTTAGTATTCCACATAGCTAATGCCAACATTTATAAGGTGGAATTTCTCCAGGAAAAAAAAAACCAACCAGTCAGAGAACTAGTAAAAGAAGAGATGTAACTAAGACTGTGCTTCTGCGATGTCATCAAGTAAGCATATTTGCTTAAGCATAAGATTTTGCTAGGACTTTGTTAGTTTTGGACAGTTCAGAAATGTTAGCCAGTTCAAATAACAGTGGAAGAGTTTTATTTATTCAAGAAGGGTCTAAGCAGTGACCCTGGCATTGAGGGGATTGTCTATCCTCACCTCCCTCTGAGGTGAAGACAGAAAGTAAAGAACACCTTCTTTTGCAGTCAACAACCTTCTTCTGTTCTGATGCCTCACCTTCTGTTGCTGCTTTATTCTGCTTTGAAATCATATTCCTACATCCATGACAGAATGGGTGAAAACAGTCTTGAAAACATTGAGATTCAACAGTTATTTTTACAAATTTTCTGCAAATGTGGGATGAGGAAACACTCATACAGCTTGTAAATATAGCTGGTGTGGATCATCATAAGGGGGGAAAAAAGTAAGTTCCTCTACTGTCACCTCTTATCACAGAAATAGATGCAAAGTGAGAGTGGCAGGAACCTGTTGAAGGAATAAAGAGAAATCCTGGACTGTGTTTTACCAGTGCTCACTTCACCAACTATATAATCTATTGCATGGATCTAAAATCAGATATACTAAGTTGATACTTAGCAAGCAAACCAGAGAGGTAACACTGCAGTCTCTCTGCTGGTCTAGAGTCTGCCTGCAGCTGCGGAGTTGTGCGCGACAATGGAAAGTTCTGTTATTCCCAAGCATGGCTCCAGAGAAGGTCTGCTCGGCTACAGCTGCATAATACAGTTAATTAGCTTTCAAAGCAGGCTCTCATTCCCATCAGCAAATTGAAGATGTTCTGCTTCACAAATCCTGCACCAAGGGAAGCCATTTCTTTTCTTTGGAAAACTCCTCTGGAGCTCAGTTCTCCCTGCTTCTCACTTTCTCTCCAATGGTTTAATTAAGCATTCTCTGTGTTTCTATGCTTTAGCTTGATGCAGTTTATGTTTTTCTAGTGGACATGATTTCCTTCAGGATTAGATGAACAAAACTGAGTCAATATCTTCTGAAAAGTAGCAAAAATGCTTTTATAAGGAATCATTTCTGGTTTAGCCTTTTTGTGGGCAACTGTTTTTTTTTTTTTTTTTCTGGAACATTTTCTAGTTGCTGAGAAAATTATATCTCTTCTTCAGAGATATAATAGCAAAAAGTTTCTCAGTGAGGCATGAGTCTGGGTCACTGACAAACATATTCCCAAACATTACATTGCCAATGTAAAATCTACACCACTGTTACCTGCAGATATTGACTCCTTTCTCATATGAACTCTGGAAAAAATGTGTTCCTGATTCTCCTCTAACACCTCTGCTCAACAGCAAGTATTGCTTATACTTCCCATGGTTATGGTTTCAGCATACTAAAAGATTTGCTTTCATTTTACTCTTTTTATTTTCTGGCTTCTATGTGCAGTTCTCCATCTTGTGTTCTGCTCTTTATATCTCTCTGTTAGTAACTATGTTTGGAATTTTCAGTCACGTAGGAACAAAATACCCAAATCGCATTAATGTTCAATTAGATAGACAGGTCTAATGGAGAGACAGTGAAAATTCAGCCATTACTTTTAAATCTGTTCTAATTTAACACATTATGGCTCATTCTTCAACTGTAAATTAGTATTTCTTTTTTTTTTCTTCCTTTAAATATTAAATATTGGCAGGACTACCCATTTAAATCTTAACTAGACATGTCTTTACGCAATTATCTTTTTGTGGTTTTTAAATGTTTTATCTCCTTTTTATGAACTGATAACACTGATGCTACATTTGTCCGAATCAACACATTTAACTTTTCACAAGTTCATTTCTTTCTAGTCATACTTAAATTATTGCAAGAAATCCAAAATTTGTTTAAGTGGAAATCACACGCCAGAGTTAATATTTCCTCATTTCTTAAGAAAAAGCAGTCCTTAATCCAGGCTGATATTTTTGTGTTGTTTACTTTAACACACAACAGGGAAGGGGTATAGGAGGAAATGCATCAACTAGAACACAAATAAATGCTCTTTCAAAACAGTTTTTGATATATATTTTATTTACTTTACCTACTTACTCCCTAAATATTTCTTTATCTTACAAGCTAAAACATTGTGGTATCAAAATACTGGTGGCTATTTCAGTTTCTTGTAAAATTTTGGCTCTTCTCAAATATGTGTCACTAGCTATTATCATATTGCAAGTCTAAAAATATATAAAAATAATATTTAGCTAAGTAAAATTTATTGTGCTATTTCTTTGACTAAACAGATCTTTCATTTCTTCATTTTCCTTTCCAAAGGAAAGGATAGTTTTCAAGATAACAGAGAATCATCAGTGTTTCCTCAATTGACTTAATTTCAATTAAGAACTCGTTTCAGTTCTGTCTTCCCCAGCTTACCAGGAAAAAAAAAAAAAAGGAGGAAGGCATTGAGGTCATAAAGGAAGAATTTCCTATTGCTCTTATACTTGACGCAGAATATTCTCTTTACCTTGCTGTCTCTTTAGGACGAATTCTTCAATATTCTTTTGTGCTTTTTCTAAGCTGCAGCCTAAACTGGAACCTATTCTCTAATTACCATAACCATGAATCCTGCTTCCATCACTGTTATTCTCCATTGAAACTCCCCTTTCCTTTTGATATTTTTTTATTGCTTCTAAAAAGGCACTAAGTGCATTTCAGTGCTGAAAATTACAAATGCAATAAGAAATACTAACTTATTTAGACTGTTGTTTTCATCTGGAAAATTACTTAGTTGACTCGTTTCTATTGCTGATGACTTCAAGATGAGTGATGCTGTTGACACACTTGAGGGACAGGACACAATCTGGAGAGACCTGGACAAGTTTAAGAAATGGGCCAGTGGAAATCTCATGAAGTAGAAATCTCATATGACCAAGTTCAAGGTGTTGTACCTGGGTCAGGGCAACCCCTATTACCAACAGAGGCTGAGGGATGGACAGATTGAAAGCAGCCTTGCTGAGAAGGACTTGATGGTGCTGGTCAGTGAGGGGCTGGACATGAGCTAGTAACGTGCACTTGGAGACCAGAGAGCCAATTGTGTCCCAGGCTGCATCCAAAGCAGTGTGGCCAGCAGGGTGAGGGAGGAGATTCTGCCCCTCTGCTCTGCTCTGGTGAGACCCCACCTGGAGTGCTGCATCCAGCTCAGGGGTCCCCAGAACGGGAAAGACATGGACCTGTTGGAGCGAGTCCAGAGATGGCCACCAAGATTATTAGAGGGATGGAGCACCTCTCATATGAAGAAAAGCTGAGAGAATTGGATTTGCTCAGCCTGTCAAAGAAAAGGCTTAGGCGTGACTTAATTGTGACCTTCCAGTACCTGAAGGGAGCCTAAAATGAAGATGGAGAGGGAGTTTTTACAAGATCGTGTAATGATGGGACAAGGGGGAATGGATTCAAACTAAAAGAGAATAGGTTTAGATTATGTATTAGGAGGGAGTTCTATGCAGTGAGAGTGGTGCACTGGAACAGGTCGCCCAGAGAAACTGCGGGTGCCCCACGCCTGGAAGTGTCCAAGGCCAGGCTGGATGGGCTCTGAGTAACCTGGTTTAGTGGAAGGTGTTCCTCTCCACAGCAGGGGGGGGGTGGAACTAGATGACCTTTGAAGTGCCTTCCAACCCAAACCATTCTATGATTTTATGAAAGAATTAGTCAATATTTTAGTGCAATTATATCCTAGAAAACCTCCCACTAAGCCCTCTCCCTCTAACCCAGGCACTGTCATATCCCGTAAATGTTAACCCAGATGGCCAATTTCAGTCGTAACCAAATTTAATACAGCATTTCCCATTGTCTTTTTCATTCAGCGGGCCACACACAAAGTGCTAGACAATGTGAAATACAATTAACATGTTCCTTGTGAGAAGAGACAAACAGTATGATCATATTTTATTTACTTCCTTCCTTCCTTATTCAGGAGTTTCAACATCAGGCTAATTAGGAGTCTCTTTTAGTCAAAGATATTTTTTGGGGGTGGCCATGTCCAGGTGCTGGCAGCTGATGGGCTGCAGGGATGGCCTCTGTGAGGAAAATGCAGCAGCTGTCCTGTGTCAGACACTGCCAGCTCCCACAGACCCACCATGGGACACTGCTGAATCCTTCAGCCTGGTGGTGCCCTGGGGAAAACATTTAAGAAGGAAAAAAGGATGCACAGCAGTGAGGAAAATAACAATACTGTGAACACCAAGTTCGGAGAAGTTGGAGAGAAGATGCTCGGGGACCTGGAGCAGGTATTTCCATGTAGGCTGTGGAAAAGACCACACCAGAGCAGGTAAATATGAAGGAACTGCAGCATGTGGAGTAGACCCCAAGACAGAGCAAGTTTATCTGGAAGGACTGTAACCCATAGAGAGGACCCACGCTAGAGCAGAGAAAAAGTGTGAGGAGCAGGAAAAAACTGTGAGGACAAGGGAGTGGCAAACAAGAGTTCAACTTCTCACTCTCCACCCTCCTGTTCTGCTTGGTAGGGGTGGAGGAGTTAGAGGAGTCGGGAATAGAGCAGTGAAATTGAACCTAGGAAAAAGAGGGATTTGAGGAAAAACATTGTTTTAATTTGTCTTTGTTTCTCACTTTTCAATAAATTGGCAAAAGATTAAAATAATTTTCCCCAAGCAAAGCCTGTTTTGCCTGTGACAGTAATTGGTAATTGATCAGTAATTGATCTCTTTGTCTTTATCTGAGCCGTGAGCTGTTCCATTTTGTTTTCTTCCCTTGTCCTGTTTAGGAAAGGGAGTGAGAGAACAGGTGGATGGGTGTCTGGCAGCCAGCCAGATACCAGCCAAGGTCAACCCACAGCAAGCCTTTACTTATCCTTGGTCCAGGGAACTTATCAAAGTTAAGGTTCTAGTTTAGAAGCAAATATGTAGATTTTTCCCAGATCAACAGATAGTTTATACTTTAGGAGTCAGAACTTTTAGAGTAAGGTGCAGACACTTTCTCTCTGTTTCTGGGTTGTTTGGGGTGTTTTTTTAACAAGTTGGAAATTATCTAGTGTAATTAAGGGTATTTTGAATTATACAAGGTGCCTTTTTTGCTGAATAGCATTATGTAAGTACATAACAAATATGATTTATTGTATAACCGTGATTAAGTGAGCATAGTGTGTTATAATAAACAGGTTCATTGTATTAGCAAAGGGTAATTTTGTACATACTGATGTATCACCAATCTGCAGGATTTTCTGCGTCAAGAAATGGGATAGTTATGAGCTTCTCATTTTTACCATTGCATCAAAATGCATCCACTGGAACACTGCACACAAGTGGAAACCACTTCTACTGGAATGTGGCAGTATGAAATATTGTTCGCTAACCATTCCCATTACTCATGTTAGATAGAAGCAGGATGACATCAAAGGAATCCAACTACAGAGACTCGAGTGGTGAATAAAACTAATTAGAGTCACATTTAATATCTTTATGTGGTTTATGTCAAACTAACAGTATGTCTGTACTTTCCATGGCAAGTAATAGGCCTCTTAATTTTTCCACAATAAATCACTATAGTTCTACATCTCAGATAATACTTGAATAACGTGAAACTACAAGAATTTTGTTAGAGAAGTATTTTAATCTTCAGTCTACCTTCCCAGAAGGAATGTTAATATATAAAACCAGTTTTGTGGTTAACATTTCAGTCTGAGGTGTGAGATAATAATAACAACTTCTATTTTCAGAACCAATGTAGAGTACTCAGATTGAAAAAAAAGGACCATGCTACTTACAATGACTAGATTAGCTTGAAAAAAATTCACTGGTAATGAGAGAGAGGGTTTTCTTCCATTTTCTATTACATATGACTTTTCCTATGGGAATAGAAAAATTATTAATTATAATTAATGAAGTCACCGTGTCTATAATGGGTTTAGACCATTATAAGTCAGAGCAAAGCTTGACTCATTTAGTATAAATACTGGGAAATAAACCTCAATATTTTTTCTCATGCAAATTCAGGTGATCTGAATTACTGACTTTTGATGAGAATAGTTTTCCTATGTTAAAGAGTGGACAAAAACAAAATCAGAAGGGAGTAAATTTGTTATTCATTTCCTCTCTGTAAAAATATATGCTTTGTAAGATATATATCAATGATGATCCCAATTTACCTCTGAAAATCCAGACCTGTTGAATATTATGAAGGAATTTTATCTACGTTGAATTAGGCACATTAATATTAAGCATTCATTTGAAAGATAGGCACTTCAAATCCATTTTAAAGATCATAGAATGTCGTAAGTTGGAAGGGACCCGCAAGGATCATCAAAGTCCAATTCCTTGCCCTGCATAGCACAGCCCCAAGAATCACAGCTTGTCTTTGAGAGTATAGTCCAAATGCTTCTTGAATTCTGTCAGGTTTGATGCTGTGATCGCTTTGAAAAAGGCACATTGAATCTACCCTAAAATACAATGGAATACAGGCTCACAATAAGTGAAATAAATAGCAACGTCACTATTTTTTCTCTTCCAGATTTGAAAAAAAAGGCTAAGAGGTCTGATGTAGAGTTAGTTGAGACCAGTTTAGTCCAGATGATATCAGTGCTGTCATATATATTTTCCAAAAAAATAAAACAGAAACCAAAGCCGTGCTCACTTGTTTTTTTATTCATTATGACTTAAGTAACACACATATAAAAAGAAGATGTCAGGCAATGCCCACATAGATGTGGGTCAAGCATATAATGTTTGCCTCCAAGTGCAATTCTTATCATCGATGATAACAGAGCCTTCATAAGAGCTGTTACAATTTTACTCCAAAATACATAAAGTGCAAGTCAAAATTAGTTGCCATTCATTTCAAACTGATGGAAAAGACACCAGATATATGGCAACTGTGTCTATTACAGATCATTATTTAAAAGAATTTCTAATTAGTATTTTTATTTTGCACTAGTAAATGTTAATTAATATTAATATTTAATAAAAGGAAATACTAAATGTGTGCAACATAGTAGAATAAAACTGACTTGCTTAAAAGTCTCACAAAATCAGAAAATAACCTATGTTATATCTGAGCAATTTTGTTCTGGTTGTAATTACAGTGATGAAAGTTGTGGATCAAATCCTCCTCATTTAGAGATAAATTATCATTGTCAGGAGGGAATTTTCTTCTGTTTCCTTCTGTTCACCCACACAAACGCAAGTACGTGCATTTAAATTGTTTTGTCTTTATAAAATACGGTTGTGCATTTCATAAAACACATAAGCAAGGATCTAGCACGGTCACTAGCTATGTATTTGCTAAAGAACTAACATTATTTTTAGCAACTTTCAACGAGTATGATAATTTGCATGTCAAAATGCCATATTTCAAAACTGTTAACTTCTTATACGTTCCCTAATGAAGGGTACTCCTAGTGTTTTCCCAATTTAGAGAGTTTAAAATGCAAACACCTTCAGAATGTCAGTTACATTTTGCAGGACAACTATATGTAGGCCATATGGGTTTAACGTTTTTAAATAATCATTAAAATTAATTGCAAGCAGCTAATTAAATACAGCTTAACTATATAACTAATACTTAGTTATGTCCAATGAGAGGCTTGTATATAGTCAATAACTTCCTAGCAATTAGTTAAAATCTGATTCTGGTTTATTTCTTACAAGTTTATCTTTTCTTCTAAAATGCTTGAGGCCATTTTTAGCATTTTAATGAAGTTCAGCATTTCAGACTGAGATACATACATTTCCAGCAGCGATGCTGGGAGTTGAAAAAGCTGATCTCGTAAAAACAAGAATTTGTATTTGTCAGTAATGAAATTGATATGATGCTTTCTTGTTCAAACACAGTGAACAGCAAGCTAATTTAATAATCCACCACTATAGATGAGACATGTGCAAGTCTTTCAAAAATATATTTGCTACATTAAATGAATTTTTCTAAAAAAAAAGCTAGTGGATGTAGTAATAATCCATAACAAGAAAAACTCTGGTATCCTGACAAACTAATCTTATTTCAGCTAATCTTATTAGCAGAACGAGCATTTCTGGAGACCTGTGTAAGTGCATTACTTTCAGATATGTTCTGCAGCATTGTGATACATGTGGAAGGCTTTGGAAAACATATTCTTACTCAAATATTCAATAGTTAGGCATCAGACTTTGAAGAGAAAAAGTCAGACACAAATGTATTCTTACCGTCAAATAAGTCCATGAAACTACTATGGGAAAATACCCATTTTTAAAAAGTCCTTAAGTATTTAAGATAACAATATCACCTTTATTAGGGAACCCCTCAAAACTAGTTAGTTTTCTATTTACTAGTGTGTTTTGACATTTACCCACTGAAAGTTGCTTTAGAACTTCACCATGCCCTGAAACAATTCAAGCAGCCATTGTTCTAATTGTCTTTTTGATGAGGCCTCTCACTTAACAATATAAATGCATGGTGGTCTGATTTCTCTTCTGGCTGGAGATGCCTTCAAGCAAGTGGCACATACTGATCATTTTCAAAAACCAGGTGCCATATCATAAAGCTTACTGGAAGGGTTTTGAAGTCTACAGAGGAAGTAGATTTAATTGCATTCCACTGTCTGTGAGACCCTAGACATGACAGCCAAGTGAAGAGCCCTGATATTTATCTTTGCTAATGAGCACTGTTCTATGTGAGCTTCTCCTAAGAAATTGCTCCTTAAAAGGAGCATTTTCCATTTTCTGGAAAAACTCCAATCTCCCACAAAGAAACCCATAGGAACTTGCATGTGGCACCCATTTTCTTTGAGTTTAATGCGATTATCAGATTTGGAACTTTATTTCAGTTTCACTGTTGTGCTAAAAGTATCAAACTAAGATTACAAATCTAGTAGATGTTCTCACAGATGGGCAAACTGTAGGCATGAAGACAACTCAAGACTTTGCAGGGTTAATGGAGAAAAAAAAACAACTGCGAATGCTGGCCACGTCCTTCAAGTTTTTTATTTTGATTATTTCTTAGCATGCCATTTTTTTCTTTCAGTACCAGGTATATGTGACTCATAACTGGGAGAAGAAAAGGAGTGAAATAAAAGAATAGGAAGTAAATAGGTTGGTTTGCCACTCAAAGATGAAGTGCACTACATCAATCCAAAGGTTAATAAACCTTAACACAGTTTGTCTATCAAATGTGAGTCTCTAAAATATTAGGTGCCTAATGGTGTCACTGACAGTAGATTGCAAAATTGCATTAGCTTATAGAAAAAGTGTTTTGCAATCTTTTCACTTGATATCAAAAACTTTGTTTGCTGGCACCTGTAATAAAATACCATCTGCAAATGATTCACAATGTGACTCACCACAGTCTGTGCTAGGTGAACAGTAGCACATCAGAATTACTCTCTAATCAGTTACCTGAATCTCTTCTAAACAGTAAATTGACTTTGTGTTGCTCTTTTATAAATTGGTATTACATTGTACTGATCTTTGTTTTTATTCTTAACTGCTCTGTTCTATGTCTACACTTTTTAACTACTAAAGATAATAATGTAGGCATCCATTTCCTTGACATTTACTTTCCCATTAAATATGATTGATAAAAAGTAAATACCCAGTTTAGACTGGGATTAAAAGTATTCTCATCTTTTTGTCATTTTGACTTTGGCTGGGCTTTATGCACACACATTTCCTTAAAGAAGCACCTCTTGAAATGTCTGGAATTGATCTTGGCAAAACAGAGGAAAGGTAAGTAGAAGTATTACTATCTCATTTTGCAAATAGGAAACCCAGAAAAGTTAACTACTTTGCATGGGCTGTCACACCTCTGACTCATGAGATTCAGTTCCTTCATTACAAAACAAAGCCTCTTTAAAATTCTGGGACTTCTAGCATTTGCTTCTTCTTCACAATGCCAACTCCCATAAACCAATTCCTCACTTGGAAGGAAAGTTGAGAAGTTGAGTGGTTTTTTCATTCTTTCTAATCAGAAAGGGGTTGGGGTTTGGAGGCTTTTTTTACTTGTTTGGTGAGTCTGAACCTGAACATGCTCTAGAGTAACATAAAACAAGTGTTAAAGTCAGTGTCATCTTCAACATCTAAGGTATTACTCATGTTTAGGGTTGTGTTAGAGAATAAGACAGAATGGCTCCCACAGAATTTTTCACAGGATGAGACTGAAGCTGTGCAAAGTCAATTCATTTTCCTTTTCTCATATTGTCAATATTGACATAAACCTTTTTCATGAGGAATTCAAGACAGACAAGACCTGCTAATTGGGAAGGGGAGGGAAGAGGAAGTCTTTCATCACCAGCACAAGCTGTGCTGCTTCATAAACAGTGAGTGATCAAATCTATGAGAGATAAACCCTTGAATGCTTGCTGCTCTACTGCAGCAACACACTGTGAAGGCTTCAGGCACTGGTTTGGGGGAGACTGCATCTCAGCATATGGAGAGACTGCCAATGGGCATGTAGGAGAAAAACAAAGCTGAACTCCTGCATCTCTGTGTCCTGCTGCCTCTCTCTGGCCTTAGGCTGCAAAGCCATTTCACATGCTGATTTTTAACAACACATAAACAATGAAAAAAGGCCTTAAAAATCAGTCCTGGCATATAAAGACGTTCTCTTCAAAGAAGCCAGAGTGTTTGGTATGGGATAAAATGGGAGAAGGAAGTTAAGGTACAGAAAAATATAAAGGGAGAGTCATTAACCACCTTTTCGCAGCAGAAATTTCCACATTTAGAATTCAACTGTGAGAACACCAGTATGTATGCAAATCATATTTCTAATGCTGAAAAAACATTTTCCTGAGAAACACAGTATTTCTTTACTATTTCTGTAAGGCACAGAATGCACGATACCCTCCAAGATACCACTGGGTTTCTAGAGGTGATATGGTTCCAAAATTTAATTCAACCAGTTCTGAGTCCCTAAGCATAATTGATGAAAGAAGGAAAAAAGTAAGGAATTTCAAGAAGATGGAAGAGGGTGATAAGTCAGGATAAATGTATGGCCCTTGCATTTCCATCTGTATTTCAAGAGGCGTTGTAACACTGGAAGTTAAATTATTTAAAAAAAATTAAAACTCACAGAAATATAAGAAGAATGTTTGGATATGGTTATCTATCTAATTGTATCAAAGTACAGGAAAAAGTTTAGAACCACAAATGTATAATTTGAGCTGAATATTCATAACAAAGCACTGGAGTAGATTATTTAGTAGTTCGAGTGGTCTCCATCACTGAAGGATTTTAAAAAAAGAACAAACCTGACTGCAATGAAACAGGTACAGTTGATCCAGCCTTCAGAAAGCTGGTCCATTTAAAGGTTCACGTCACTCTGATTCACTAAGACACATTGTTTATTAAATGCACACTTTTCAGAAAAATACAAACATATCTAGTGCTATACCATAATAAGTAGTATAGCAGCAAAGATGCATGACAGGTTTCTGGGCACAGTTGCCTTCTGACCTCAGCAGAGAAAAGAACAGGAAAATGGAGTTCTATCTCTCTTACCTATGTCTTCAGCTTTTTATGATCCATCAGCCTGGTCATGATGTTGCATGAGCAGAAACAATATATGTCAAGTGCTTACTGTCCAGTTTTGTGATCCTAATAACTAAATACCTCAGTATAAAAAGAGATATGCTACTGTATAATGCAAGGAGGGTTTCTGCTCATGAAGAATTTCATAGAACTTAAAAATGGTGAAATGCCACTACTTCAAATGTTGTAAGACACTTGACAAATGTGTCTTTTAAACTATTATTGAAACTAATCACTCATTGTTCTCTGTTATTGAATAAGATCTCACAGCTGGCAAAAACTTTTAGAGGCAAAATCTGTTTCTTTCTGTTACTGTGAGAGAAAAGCAAAAAGCCTTGGGTTCTGTTTGTTGGGGTTTTTTTCCTATTGTTATTTGGGGTTTTTTTTCCCAGAAAACCAGCAAAGGGTGGCTATGTTCTCTTTTAAGTTTGGATATGAAGATTTTATTTCCAAGTCAAATAAACCTCAATCTAATTACATTTAAGGGTAAGCAGAAGAAGGAAGGGACATTAGAAAAAAGACAGACACTTGATTCTCAAAATATCTATATTAAACTGGCTTCACTCATCCCTAAACACTGGTACCTACTTATCAAGTCTCTTTCTAACTAAATACATCAAAGAAACTGGAGCACTGCCAAATCTAGATACATTAAAGCAGATAAACTTGACTATACTGAGACAAGAGACAGAGGATTTTGTGGGATTTTTGAAAGAGATTATATCCAGTAATGCTACAGAAGAACGTCATGATTTACATTATTAGAGAGCAGTGCCAAATGAATTAGTAAGCATCAGATATTTTTTTCTAAAGTGTCACAAGAAACTCTTTAGCAGTCACCTTCTAGAAAAGCACAAGTTCAAAAATTTGTCACATCCAGAAAATGTCATAGTACATAATGAAAAAGCATAAGTTATCTGCAGTGTAGTTAACCCTGTGCTAACCCATCACACTACAAACTTGAGCTCCACTGTACTTGATACCTATGATGTCCTGGACACCAAAACCTACGACTGTGTAATGTTGTTTGTTCCACAGAGAGAAGATGTGAATCATCCTGAGCATTTGCTGTGACTTTAGGAAATAAAAATAGATTCTCACCTGACAGAAGACTTGTTAATTTTCCCGTGGTTTGATGTCTCTTTTTACAATAGGCTCTTACAATTTTGGATTGAATCACTTCTCATCTTTCATGTTGTCACAGGATTATTAGGAAAGAAAGATTCATTAAGAAAAAATGAAAGCAAAGTAATATAAGCAAGTGCTTTGCTGGGAAAGAGACCGGCCCTGGGAGTTCCAATGGGCCTCCCTGTCCCTGCCTGACCCGTCCAGGACTCTGCCAGAAGCCTAAAGCCTAGTATCTCATTTCAGGTCCCCAGCTCCTGGCTGGGACGGTGGGACTGGTCCTGGCTGTCATGTCCTGCTCCGCTAAACCCCACGGGAAACCCCCGGCACTCCAGGTCCTCAGAGAATGCCTGTCCCCTGGCAAAAATGACAGAGATCAGGATCCAGGTTCCATTTCATAGACCAGATTGAGATATTTTTTCCAGTTCCATTTCGTTTCAATTTACACGTTCAGGAAAAAACTATGAGAGGCAAAGGTTGCATGCTTGATTGTGAGCCCCAACCTCTACCTCACATGAATGTGTTGTGTTTCCCCCTTTCTTGGTTTTCTTACCTTCAGTTCTCTGTTGCACAGTGGTTCAGCAACATATCTAAGAATTAAAGATGAGCCTTTTCCTAAAATTTACTGCACAGGATTCTGTATGTGCTGGTTTTCACCATTTCTTGCAGATAGTCTGTAGAAGAGATGCATGCTGCTCTGGATCCTCAATTTCCCCAGGCACTGCACAGTGCACTGAGCACAGGTACGTGCAGAAACAGCTCGGTCTTTCCTCTAAAACTGCATTTGCTAACATGACAATATGTCATGTCAAAACATGACCCAATTCAACATATCAGGCCTAGCCCAAAAATCATTGTTTCACAGTAGAGGAGCAAATCACTGGGACCCAGATGTGCCGTTGGTGTCAGTTGTTTTAAGGATGATGCTATAAAACCGAAGCAGGATATAATTTTTACCACCCCTCTCTGCTTGCTTTAGATATTATGGCTTCAGTGTCGTTATTCTAAAAGACAGTTCTGCTTCTGGAGGAACTATGGATACAACTGTATTCCCAATTTTAAGTGAAGAAACAGATCTGAAAACAGCAACTGAAAGGTATAATCTGCACCATTCTTATATTTGCATTTATACACAAATACTTAGATGATCAGGCCATTGAGTCAGTTTGTGGATAAATATTTGGCCTTATGTAGGTTCCTTCTCTGAACAAAATATTTATATCTAAAATGCTTTAGCACTGCATTTGTTACTAGTGCAAAGCCCTGAACCTAAATGCCAACACTACTTTATTGCACAAATTCAAAAATAGAAAATCTGACTTAAAAATGTTGTTAGGTGTTTCAATTTGATCTTAAATTCAGATTCAACTCTTTGTTAAAAATAATGGATTTCAAATAGACTTTTAATTTAACTCGATATGTTATTATTAAACTTGTATAAATGAGAAAATATGAAAGTTGAAGACATATGCATAAAACGCCTTTCTTATAATCCTACATCGTTATGGTCAAAGTCTTTCTAAGATGGGCCTCATTTCAGTCTTTGTGTTTTCTACACAGTGTTGAAAACAAGCTGCCAAGGAACAGGTGTTTTATCTGGATGTATTGTCTGTATTAGACACAATTGTCTAAAAGCCCTCATTGAAGCCCATACACAACCCTCAGGGAATAGACCAGTGCTGCAAGTTTTACAGATCCAAAACAGAATTTGATGTGGCTATTCCCACTAACTCAGACTGAAGTATCAGGGAAAGTAACACCAAAGCTCTAAGGTTTGGATTTAAGGAAAAACAATTTATTTTCAGATCAGATACCTGCTGCTTCTAATTTAGATACTGGATAACCTGTCTAAAATGAAAGCAGCAGACTGAAATTGAGTATTTTCTAACCTCTTCTAATTAGAATCAGCTATTTCAGTGCATCTTTAACCAGAATTACCTTTCCTCATCTGATCAGGTTGACCTGCCAAACGGAAGGGGTGAGTGTCATCAAGGAACATCACAGACTCCAGTTATGGAATTAAGGTTTTGAAGAAACTGTGAACACCTTCTGTGGAAGAAATTAGACCACTGAACTTGGAGGGGAAAAAAAGGATGCAAATGATTTAAACAAGAACTTAAGACACAGATCAACAGGGATGTTTCTGAATGGAAATCACCTGCTGGAGAAGAAATTAGTTTTGAACACCTAGCACAAATAAATGGAGTAGATAGGGAACATTTTAAATTGTCATTGTCAGGAAACCCTGGTTTCTATCTTCCATGGTCCTCTCTCCTCAAAGTGTGTCACTGGAAAAGTATAACCTGAGATGAACTGCAGTCTAATACTAAGAACATAAATGTAAGAGCAGAGATGGAAATGATTCATCTGAGCAAAGGTCCATGTAGCTTGTGTCCCATTTCTGAAAGGGGCCTGCACAGAATGTATGCTGAAAGAGGAATACCAAAAACAGATGCTGCTACTTTCTCTCCCTATTTCTTTGGTGCCCAGCAGTCTGCCATTTGGGGATTCTTTTTTTTTTTTTTTTTCCAGCTAAAAGCTGCATCTGCATCCTGTTTTATAGCCCTTGATTGATTTTTCTTCCATAAATTTGCCTAAGAGTTTTTCAAACCCATTTACAGAGAGAGCCTCCACAGGAGCACTGGTGATGAGTTCCAGAATTTTTCTGCATGCTGTGTGTAAAAGCTCTTCCTTTTCTTTGATTTATACCTGCAGCCTGACCATTTCATCTGATGCTCCAGTGGACTGTTGTTGTGAGAAAAGGGGAATAATTGGACCCTGTTACATTTCTGCATGCTCCTCTATCAAATCCTCCCTCAGCTGTTTTAAAAACTCTTCATCTCTTGAAACTCTATTCATATTGTACTGGGTCTTGCTGGGATGAGTTAATTTTCTTCATAGCAACCCATATGTTTCTGTGTTTCAGATCTGAGACCAAAGAGTTGACAGTTGCACTACATGATTCTTGTGGGTTCCTTCCCACTGAAACATTCTATTCCATTCTATTCCATTCTATTCCAGTCATAAAACAATGTTGATAACACAACAATGTTTTAGCCACTGCTGAACATTGTTTGCACGGTGCCAAGACTCTGTTTCTCACTCTAACCTCACATGTAGATTGGGGATGGGCAAGAGACTGGGAGAGGATGCAGGCAGAACAGTTGACTCAATATCTCTCTTCTTCTGAGAAGAGAGATATTCCACACCATAAAACATCGTGCTCAGCAGTAAAACCAGGGGAATATTTTCCCCGGTAACCAGTGCTCAGAGACTGGCTAGGCACTGGTTGACTGGTGGTAAGTTAAGTTTGCACCACTTGTTTTTTAATTCTCTTTTTTTTTCCCCTCGCTACACATAGAAAACTGTCTTTATCTCAATCCCTGACTTTTCTCTCTCTTTCCCTTGAAATTCCCTACCCGATTCCATAGGATTGAAGCAAACAAAGACTCACTGGGAGCTTACCTGCCAGCTGAGGCTAACTCCACAAACATATTTGAAGTGCTTCATACTTATATCCATCCCGAGAAACCCATGTATTTTCTCATTTGCCATCTTCCGTTCCTTTATGTTGAGGATGATTTAAGTGAGTAGTACATTTCACCTTGCAGAAAACCGTTTAATAAAAGCAATGGATTTCCTAAGACCAGAAACATTACCAAATATTAACCTGAAGAACTGCAAACTGGAGAAAAGATGTTATGTCTATGACTGTCGCAGTTTGATACTGGCCAAATGCCAGGCACCCACGACAGCCACTCGCTCACCCTCCCCTGCTACACCTGGGCAAGAGAAAAGGAAAAAATTAAACAAAGGGTTGAGATAAGGACCAGCAGAAAACACTCCAAGGGCAAAATAGGCTCAGCTCAGAGATACAAACTGAGCTTATTACTAACAAAATCAGAGGAGGATAATGAGAAGAAAAATAAGCCCTTATAAACACCTTTTCCCACCCAACTCCTTCCCACAGACAGTGCAGGGAGACAGGGCATGGGAGTTTTGGTCAGTTCATCACCAAGATTTTCTTCCACTGCTTTGGGAGAGGAGTCCTTTGCCTGTGACAGCATGGGGTCCCTCCCACAGAAGACTGCTCTCCGTGAACTTCTCCAGCGTGGCTCCAAATCTCATGAACAGGAGTCCTCCCAAAACTGCTGCAACATGAGCCCCTTCCACAGGCATACAGTCCTCCTAAAACTGCTGTGGTGCGGGTGTATCTTCCACGGGGTGCAGTCCTCGAAGGACAGGCTGCTCCAGCCTCGAAGCAAGGGCCCCCTCTCTCCACTTGGTCTCCCACTGGATCACAGCCTCCTCCAGGCATCCACCCGCTCTGGCACGGGCACCTCTCCCCCAGGGGCTGCGGGTGGATCTCTGCATCCCCTGTGGATCCCCACGGGCTGCAGGGGCACAGCTGCTTCACCATGGTCTGCACCACAGCCTGCAGAGGAATCTCGGCACCGGCACCTGGAGCCCCTCCTCCCCCTCCTTCTCCACTGACCTTGGTGTCTCCATGTTGTTTTCCCTCACATGTTCTCACCTCCTCCTCTTCTCTGGCTAGAAAAAAAAACTGTGACTTTGTTTTGATTTTCTTCTTAAATATGTTATCACAGAGGCGTTACCAACCTCTCTAATTGGTCCAGGCTTGGCCAGCGGGATGTCCATCTTCAGAGCCATCAGGGATTGGCTCTGCCAGACATGGTGGAAGTTTCTAGCATCTTCTCACAGAAGCTACCTCTGTGGTCCCCCCGCTACCAAAAACCAGGCCATGCAAAACCAACAAAATTACAAAGAAGAAGCAGCCAAGCAAAAAAAAATCCATCTGATTTTCACAATAACCCACCTGCCACCATGTGGGAAAGTAGCAGCAGAATCGCACAGTATATAGTGTGAAGAATAGAAGGTGGAGGACGAAAGTTTAAAAAACTGCCTAGAAACTAAAACAGAGTCTGTAGAAAAGTGGGAATTCTCACAAGAGAACATCCTGAGAATTATCTCATGTAGACACCATTCAAGCTGCCAGTGCACTGCCTACTTTTCCTGCCTGCTCTTCCTGACTGCTCCAGTCTCCCCTGCTCCCATCCCCCTGCTCTCAGCACCTGATTTCTCAAGACCCTTTTGTCCAGGCAAAAAATTACCCAGGACAAGATACAAAGAGATGAGAGGCTCTGTGTGATTCTTCGTATGTGCATATGTGTGTTTCTGTGTGTGTGAGAGTGTACATGTGCTGAAGGCCTACAAAAGAATACGGAATTTACTCACTCAAAGTAGCCTATAAAGTAAACTGCAACCTAGGCCGCAGAAGAAGGCAACAAAAAATCTCTCCAATGTGAAGACCTAAATCCTTCTTGACAAACCCGATTCTTGCTTTAACTAAGCATGTGAGTAAGACACCTGGTACAAGGCAGCCACGGCAACATCCCAAAATCTGTTGAAACAGTAATGTACGTGCAAATCATCTCCTGTCCAGCTACGGCCATCTGCAAGGCAGTTGGAACGCCTTACAAAATACCAGAAGGCTCAGATTCAAAGTAGCCCATCGATTGGAGGGAAAAAAAAAGCAGCATCCTACAGACATGCTGAACCATGGAGAAGTATCAAATTTATTCGGAGTGATTTTTTGGGTGTTAAAGAGAGGAGACTTACCTCTTTTTTTCATAAAACAAAAAGAATAATAAGTACACTTGCTCAGTCAGACAGTCTCACAGCACTCCACCAAGCGTGTGAGTCAGGATTTTCACTTACTGAAGCTAAATGAGTCTTTTCCAACATCCTGTGCTTTTACATGACCTCAATAGTCTTACCTTTTAGATATGTTTACTTTGCCAAGGTGGAAATCAGACTTTCTAGTCTGTCATTACCAGGTTCCCCTCTGTGGTTCTCAGACTTTTTGTTGTAATGGGAGTTACTCTTCTAGCACAGTAGAAATTGCATTGCACTGTTCACAATTACATTTTCCAAGCCTTTGCCATATGCTTTGCCATTTCACATTTGAGTTACTCCAAAGATTTCTTCCAAATGTCACCCAGTTCTGGAGAATTATCTAACTTCTGTTTGGTCTAATTCCTCCTGCATATTCACAACATATTTCCCTAACTCCTCCAATCCCTCTGCTGCAAAGAATAATGAGGAAGTGAGAATTATCAAAGACTTAAGCAGTAGACTAATACAAAAATCTGGTACACTACTCTATCGTGTCTTGTTCATCCCTGAGTACCCTGCTACAGCCTGGTCATCAGATTTTCTATTTGTCTTTCTATACCTGGTGAAGAAGCAAACAACTCCTTACTAGCAACTTGAGCATTGCAAACCACTCCTCAAGTTTTGTTCTAGTCATCAGACTCTGTCTTTAAGCTCAAGCTGTC
Organism: Cnemophilus loriae; assembly: GCA_013397755.1. Taxonomy (NCBI): domain Eukaryota; kingdom Metazoa; phylum Chordata; class Aves; order Passeriformes; family Corvidae; genus Cnemophilus; species Cnemophilus loriae. Next base: position 2,104,348 of record VZTF01008130.1, read on the forward strand.
ATGTTTTATGGGCTTTCTTTTTCTTCTCATTTAGACAACCTTTTCATTTTCTATAAGGCACACCTTTCCTTATCAGAGCCTCTTTAAGTTTTCTATCATGTCAGGCAGGCCCAGTAAAAGCTGGACCTTATTTTTAACTTTTGTTTTACTTTGTACCTTTTATATGACTATCACTAATAGCATACATTTGTATAGTGCTTTTCCTCAGCAGATATCAGAGTTCTCTAGGAAGGAGATAATCAGCACTAGCTCTGCTTTTGAGAAAGGGAAACATAAGTGGTGAAATAGCTGTCCCTAAGCCTTTCAATAGACCACTAGCAAACCAGGAATAAAATCCCCCTCAGTACCAATAGTCCTCGCATTGCATACACCAATAGGACAGAATTCACATGCAGGTTTACACACTTCAGTGAGCATCCATCCAGCCATTTCAGATTTACTATGCAAGAAGACCTCTACAATCATACATGATTTACTGGACACTAACAGTAATGCAGACAAACAGAAAAGGATATCTAGGATAGATTAACAGAAACAATCTTGACTTTTAAAGTTAAAAAATGTCTGTATATTATAAAACCAACTGAAAAATGAAGCAGTTTCTTCAAACTTCTTTTCGTACTAAGAAACAATGAACTGCAATGGCTAAGCTTGAGTCTAGTAAAACTTGCATTTACATTTCAGTACTGTGACAAGATAGTTTTGAAACTGGAAAGGTTTCACACTGGGATACGTTAAACACGGCTTTGCAATGTTCCTTGGTCCATAAATAAAACATTTGAAATATTACACAAAGTGGAACCTTTAATTAAAAATAACCATAAGAGGCACCAAGAAGGAGAAAGAATATAATAGGGATTTGTGCTAAATGACAAGCACTGACAGCAGACTGACCAAGGTACGCTGAAATGTGTTGGAATTCAATTTTAAAACAATTCATTGGGCCTCATTTTCTATTGCATGAAGGCTCCTTCACACTGCTTGGCTGGAGAAACAGTCATAAGGTAAATAAGAATAAAAGTTCTTAGCACTAGGCAATTCTTGTCACTATCACTTAGTCGAAATGGTGCAGGGAATCACTTCAGTGTGAGATCTATTATAGCATGACTCCCACTTGAATTTAAACAGACTGCAGAGAAAAAGGAGTCAAACTAAGAATGAAGGAGAAACTGATGCAGTAGGTGAGAAATTCACATTTAATATTTAAAAAAAAACAACCACCAAACAAAAAAAAAACCCCACAAATAAATGCTGGAAACCAAAAGAAACTGAAATACTATAGTAGTTTCGAGGAGGTGTAGTAAAGATATTTTCATCTTGATTTTAGTGTATTACTTGATATCCATGTATAAAATTTTGTGCAATAAACAAATGTTTTATCTTTATTTCCTGAAGTTTTATTCTGTGGAGTCACAAGGTTACACATGCAACTGAATGTCAAAATAAAAAGGAAATTTCTACAAAATTCTTGTTTAAGAAAGTGTGCAGTTGTGTTTTTTCTTTTTTTGGTCTAATCCCAACTAAAGAATTTCAATCATTACAACAGGCCAGGCCTTTTTACTATGCCAGCAACTAATGCAGAAGTTGTGTTTCTAGGAGACTTTAGCTTGCATGCTTCTGAGACCATTGAGATCGTTAGTACATTACAGCTTTATTCTCACAACTAAAAAATGTGTATGTTCTTAGAATAATCATTGGCAAGCAATAAATATTTTGAGCCTAAATTCTTTTGAAGATACTCAGTTTTGCCATGATTTTACCATCATTTACCATCATACCCACAAAAGATTGACTCTGTGAAGTCCCTGAGGTACTCTTAGAGCACCTATAACCAGACCACCCTCTCCACTTCTACTTACATGCAGCTTTTCTTGCTTGAACTATTCCTAAACAATTATGAAATTGTGCATACAGTATTCCCATCATGCCACAGACATCCCTATATTCTTTGTGTGTCTTTTATGACACATTTTAAAACTATAGTATAGGAGAGGAAAGCTGTGCTTTGATAGCCAGTAACACCATAATCTCTGTAAACTGTACAGAGATGAGAACTAAATGTTATTCTTGCTGCATCAGTCATGTTGTCATAAACCAGAGCTGCGATAACAAGTTTTACTGTTAGCTTAGCAGTTTTACACTGCTAAGAGTATGCATACTCATCATTTTTACTTCTTCCTAAAATTATTTTTCTTTCCATGAGGCCATTTACAATTGCCATTTTAAATTCCATTGCTTCTGCGAACTCCACTTCCTGAGAAACATAAAAATGTAGCTCATTGCAACAAGAAGTGATGAAATGCTGCACGATTTTTAAAGTATTGTATTTTAAAAAAATACTTGGTGTAAATCCAGTCTTGGAGTTTAAATCCAATTCAGAATATGTGTTATTGACTTTGAGACTTCATAACAATGAAAATGCTTGACTGATACATCACAAGAATTATTCCTTTCTGCTCATGTTCATGGCAGCTGTGCTGAGAGAAAACACCATGGCTGATGGGGCCCATGAGAGAAAGCTGTTACACTGTTCTTTATTCATTACTGAGCTTAATTACTCTCAGATTACAATGCAAAATGCATCTGCTTTGAATGACATTCTAGTAAATAGACATGCAGAGTGAACCAAATAGCTCTTCCTAATGTCATACGAGTGATTTCTTCTTTAAGAGGGTGAATGGCATCGATATGCACATATATTTTATCGCAACAATTTAACAATTTAACCCTAATTATTCACAGTAGTTGGATGGGCTTTTTTTCATGTATCCAGTAAAACTTCCACATTGTAAGTGACATCTCTAGTACTGTATCCAGGAGCACATCCATGTCGTCTGGTCCAGGCACTCTCACAACAATGTGCTTGCAACCCAGTCTGAAGGACTGATGGTGGCCCAGACTTTCATTCCATCTCTGCAGGTCCTGATTACCATACAAATAAAATACAAGCATGTAGGCTAGATGGGAGCAGCAGAGCCCTTCAATGAATTGCCAGATCAGGGCAATGGGGAGATTGTGTTTCGTTCTCCTGCCTGCATGAGTTTTGCAACAAGCAGAGTGGATTCATTTGGAGGATCCAGTAAAAGAGAAATTTAACTAGTTGCCACTTACCAAGTTTGCTCCTGTTTTTGCGTTTGGTTAGTTGGTTGGAGGTTTGGAATTTTTTCCCATTTTTTTTCTTCTTAGTTATTGTTTCAGTTTGCCTAGAACAATAAATTTCAAATTCTAATTTTAGAGGGACTTAGAATGTCTTCTAGAATACTCAAGGGACAGCTATTCAACTACTACATCAGTTAAGAGAGAAAATAGAGGTGATGTTTTTAGAAGGAATTTTCTTTATCTTTTTCTGCTCTTGCTTTTTTTTTTTTTTAATATAATGATATTATGTCACGAAGAAAGAAGAGCAATAACATCAGTGTCCACGTAAAAAAACAAGGTATGGGTCCTCTAACTTGATAAAAGCAATCTACTAGAAGAAATGTTTTCTGTGGATTAGAAAGTTGTATGCAACAATTTAGCCTGCATTGAATTTGTAGTAATGAATTATAAACCACTCAAAATAGTAGTGTAAACAACTGTAATGAAAATTCTGATTTCAGAAGTTTAGTGGCATATGATACAGTACCACTGTAATAAGGCCTCTACATTTGCATAGCTCTTTAATATTTTATTTTTTAAAAAAATTAAACATGCTGTAAAAAAAGCTTAGCCACTCTTACTACTAACATTTTGTGTTCTCATTTTTTTTTCAGAAATAACTGCTTTAGATTAAAATTACCTAGGTAACTTCACCACAGCTACACTATAAATTGCATCACTTCATACTTCTCATAGGACCTCTTTCCACTGAAAATATTATCTATTGCTGCTTATCTTCTATAAAATCTAGTGCAGACTTTCGATGATTAACTGAAATTGGAGCATGAGAAAGACTATTTTTGGGGGGTAACTGTAGAACCTCTGTGCTCAGCATAGGAGATTTGCCTTTTTTTCTGTTCCTGGTATCCAGTCTCTTCCATTTCCCTCTGCAATCCTGTATTCTAAATATATGGAAATTAGTCCTTTCTAGTTGCATCAATGAACATGAGAGCAGTAAAAGAGGAGAGGCAGAAAATTGCTTGTAAGGCTTAAAAAGAGTGGGTAATTGTTAAAATTTGTGAAAGCAAAAATGGTCAATATAAGAGCAAGATACCTCTATAGTACACATTCTTTTCAAAATCAAATACACGAGATGACTCGTCATGTCTTGGAAGCAACATGGGAACGAACACCTGAATGAAAAAGATGTTTCAAATTGCCAAAATTAAAACTAGATTTAGAAAAGAAAACTTGAGACCAAATGCTTTTCCAGTTCAATATTTACTGTCATTTAATTTGTCTGGAAATGCTGAAAATTTGACCCATATATAGAAACAGGTGTTTCTGCAGAAGACAGAGCACTGAAAAAACCCAGATTAATAACAGTTTCAGGCATTCACAGATTTTAATATTACATTTTACTGTTCTCCCAGAGAGGAAAAAAAGAGAAGGTGGACGTCTGAAATGCAACTTCCAGCACTATTGTTTGGCAGCAGAAAGTAGACAGAAAGGGATCTGACTGACCATAAAACCTCCTCAAGCAGTGCAGTGTGAGGGGGAGAACTGTGTGGGGCTTATGGGGTTTCATAACAGAGAGGACTGTAAAAGGTAGTCTGTGAGAAAACAATCCTAGTGGAACACAATTCTAAATGTACACAACATCTGACAGTGAAGCAAGAATACTAATTCTAGAGATGAAGATGGCATTGGAGCTGAACAGGGTCATGGAGGATTAGAATGTTTTAGAGAATCTTTCCCATGAGAAACAAAACAGTGGCTTTCTTATATATAATTTATCATCCCACCTTGTTGTTTATACCTATGATAGATATCTGGTAAGCAAAATATTCAGGGTTGATTGTTGACTATGCAGCATGATTGCTGAGTGAAATGTCATATATTGCTTCATTGTTCCCCTGACTAAAAGCACCTTTTTGTTGAATATTTTTAAAGAATCCCCAAATCAATGCAATTGGAAGAAAACAGACAAAAATACTTTTAGAGTGCTTGGCTCTGACAAACTCAGATGGATCAGGAGAACGCACTTATTTATGCCACTAAAATTTTTTCAGTTAATTTTCAGGACTATAATCCAAGAAATTCTATGTATTAAAAGAACATAAAAGAGGAAAAACAAACAAAAACCTAAACAAACAAAAAAAACCCAAATCTGTAGGGGAAAAGACAACATAAAAATGTGAGAGAATCTGGGTTTTTCCACACTTGCTCTCATTCTCCAGCTAGATTCTCTCTCAAATCATTCACAACAATTGAAGGTGGGATGGCAACGTGTCGGGTTTGGCAGATATATGAGTGGATACATGCATATACAAAATACAATAATAATACGCTAATGGTGAGGATAGCTGGTAATGAAGCATCTGTATGGTATTTTAATGTGCCTTAGCATCACTGCTCCCACTGACTTGAAAGTAAACAGTGTCTTCAAGAAGCATAACCCAGCCTGGGGTCTTGTTGGAGGCACATATTTACCACTCTGTGGAAAAAAATGTTAGCAATACAGGTATTCAGCCAAATAGTGTTTGCATTTAGGAAGCAAAGTTTCTTGGTAACAGAGACAGAGCAGAAGCATCAGTTTTACTACTACAAACAGATCTTAAAAGTCCTGTTATCTCTCCTCAGATCCTAGTGCTTGCCGTAGTTGAAATTTCCTTCTGGGCTCCTCATAGATTGGACTCCAAGTCTGTGTCTTCATTAGACACTCATTAAAGTTGCAGATGACAGAAGAGAGTCAGCAAGCCAAAGGAAAAAAAATGTTTAAGTGTTTCTGCTATTTACAGAATAGGGCCAAAGCTTGGTCATGATGACTTAAACTTGTGTCTCAGCCACTGATAAACAGAAAAAAGAAATTTACTGATTTTGAAGTATGGAATTAAATAATAAGATTTTCTTTTTAGATTTGCCTGAGTTTAGCTTGTTACAGTTAGTGGTTATGCCTAATCATATATTTAGCTAAATTAGGAAAAAAAAATGGCAATTGGACATTCAAAAATAATCTCTGCATGCATCCAGCTATCCAGTAGGAACTATTATTAGAAAACCACATACTGAATTATACTTAGATTAGCCTGAACTGCCTGCAGTAAAGGACCCTGAGAGAAAACAATCCCACAATTCTTGCATTACCAAGGAGAAAGAAGACATACACTGAAGGCAATTGCTGATTGACAGGTTGATTGTTTGGGAAATTTTGGAGTTTTTTCCCATGAAATCCAATGCAACTATTTCCTCAGAGGAGAAATCAAATCTGTTGGTGAGCCATACATGAACACAAATTCAGCAGAAGTCTCTTAAGGTTTCACGATCATATCATATCAGCAGAGAAAAAATGTTTAATCCTTCTTTTCGTATCTGCTCAAAAAGATTTGACTGACTGATTCAAGGCTGCTCTCCTCTACCCCCTATGACGTGGCAATTGCTTTAATACAGTTATATTTGAATTAAGCCACACTGCCCACAGTTTGTCTATTTTCCTGTGATGCTGGGCTAGACCTGATCTCAGCCTGAGGTGTGAGCTGTAGGTAAAACCTTTCTGAAGAGCACAGTTTTCACACAAGCCCAGCAGTGGAAGGGAGCTCCAGGGAGAAACTTGGCCATTGAGATTGCAGCCCTGCAGTTGCCACCCAGAGCTGAGGGACCCTTACTACCCTGTAGGGAGAATGCAGTCAGCACCCATACAGTGCCCTATCAGTCAAGTGCCTTGATTTAGGTTTTGGGGTGACCAAACTATTGAATATTGGGAATGAGTAGTTCATCCCTAAGTCTGTTTCTCGTTGTGTCTCAGTGTCACTATGCCAATAAAAGGATTGACTTAGATGTCAAAATCATGGGTTTCAGTACAAAGAGGAAAGCCTACTTTCTCTTAAATCACTCCTATGGTTATTAAGCACCTTTTTTATAATGAACTTGTTGTCACAAGTGTAATTTGTCAGCAAAGTAGCCTGTGATGGGACCTGTTTTTACAGCTTTCCTGGAGTGAAAGAAAGATTGCATTCACTGTCAAGATTTACAAAAATCCCTAAACTTTATTGCCGTCATATTAAATCATTGAATTTAATATTTTATTTATTTGGAAACTTTTCTGGCCAAATTTGCACAGTCATGTTTTTATTTTCCTCTCAGCTTTCTATTGGTTTGTTACAAATCAAAGAAAACACACTTCACAGAGAGCTGTGTTATTTTCTTGTATTATTTTCTATAAAAAGAAGGGCTGAGGTAGATTTACTATTTCTTTGCCTCTAGGACAATGCAATATTAAAAATCAACAAAATTTTCCATACTGCCCCATAAAAACAAGCTTGGTGAAATACTTAATATTTCTAGGCTCTAAAACAAATTCTGTCCTTTTGATATTCATGTTACTTCTACAGTATTTTCATTAAATCAAAATAAAAAGAGGCACTGGGAAACTTTACTGTCTCCTCTAAAATTTAGTTGATATATTTCTTTTGGAGACACCAGAAAATCTTACTAAAAGTTGCAAAGCATGCGCATAAACTCTCCAAGTTTCCAAGTACTGAGAAACATAAATACTTAAAAACCAGTCTACTCTTTCAGCTGTTGGTAGCTTTTGCTAAAGAAAGCTATTCCATACCGAAGTGTAATTTCTATTCAAACAGATCATGTTCCAAAGTGATCCTGTTTGACTCTGTACACAACAGCAATGAGCTATTCCTGCCATGGGAAGGAACTGCTGTGCCACCATGGTTCCTCACAAAGAGGCTTGGTGTCCTAAGAAGATCATAGGAAGGTAGCCAGGAGATAGACCAAATTTGGGTAAAGAAAACAGTGGTGTGGAAACCAGTCCAAGCCACCAAGTGGTGGCCAGGGTTTCACACAACAAAAAAGCAGACTGGTATTCTCTGTAGGGTGCCACATCGAACACAATCAGGTGTTAACGTGGTTGGTTCAAAACCCTAGTGTGGTTCCTGAAGGAGTTAATGGTGCTGTATCAAACTGCAGGAGCTGTGCTAATGCACAGCTCAGGATCAGTGCTGGCTTGCTGCATTCTGAACTCTGGGGCCACACACAGCACAGGAGCTGACAGTAGGGGCAGCTCATTTCCATCTTATTGACTATGTTTTTTCAAATAATAGCCTGACCCTCTAGAAACTGTCATTAATTCTTGTAAAATACTGAAGCATTTTGAATACATGAGTACATGTGGAAAAAATACCAACAAATGTAATGCGATTCAGCATAAGGGAAAGAAACTGTTCAATTATCACAATGGCTGGGCTTAGGAACATTAACAAACCTCATTTCTCTTCTTTGTCAGTCGAAACTTTCTTTGACTCTCTTTTATCTCTGTAGCTTTGAGAACTTAACCTAAAAATAACTTTATGACAGCTGTGGCAGCTCACAGAATGCTACTTTTGCTACTTTTGATTTTCCTTCATTAGAGATTTAGGGCTGATCTAGATAGACACTGAAAATGAAATTTATGAAAGCTGCTTCAAAAATGCTTTACCTTCCAGAGGATCACCACTTCCACGTCCAAATTTTGACAAGAAAGCCCTCCTCCTAGAAGTCTCCTCCAGGCCATTTTTCTAATTTTTTTTTTTTCTCCATTAGCAATGAGCTCATTTCCTGTCTGTTGTAAGCTTTGAACCTGGTGCGGCACCCTTTGTTGCAGGATGAGCTGCAGCTTTCCCACCAGCTCAGCAAAGAGGTGATGTGTTTTTGGGTGCCACAGGTACAGCCCACAAGATAGTCTGTGTATCAGAGCTCTGCTCCGTGTCTTCTGTGCAAAAGCAGTGCAAAGGCTAGGGAGGGGGGAGATTAAGCCAGGCTACTCAGGCTCTGATTTAGTTCTATATTTATACAGGTCTCATACCACTAATTTATATGATAAACTGTTTATGCTTTAGTATTTATGTATGTTATGTCAGCTAAATTAAGGGGTCCAACAGTTCTAGCATAAAATAAGTAAGCACAACACAGCATAATGAAATAAGGTCCTGTTTTAAAGTGCCTGATGTCAGCTTGATGTGCTAGCTTTCATAAATAAAGTAATTACTTAATCCTTTGCTATATGAGAGTTCTGACCTGGGACTTGAGTGTACACCTTACTTCTGTATCTTTTGAAAGCTGCTATACCTTTATACCACATTAAACAGACACATTCAAAATTACACAGAAGAGCTTAAAGAAGAGTATTTTCAAGAGATACGGTCAAAAGATAAACATGATTCGAATCCTACATTCTTAAAAGGCATGATGGATATTGGCATTCTATTTTATTCTAGTGAAATATTTATGTCTAAAGCATCTGCACAGGGCTAACACACAACGTCATATTTGCTCCTTGCTAGATGAAGAACTGGATGCCAGACTATTCCTAAGAGGACTGCAAAAAGCTACATCTAAATATCCTTGCTACGCTTAAGTTAAACTTGCTTCCTTTGTGTTTCAAATCTGTATTCCAGAGGCAACAGCTAGCAAAAACAAAGTAAAATAACAATAGCTAAACAAACGAAGAAACCAATAACCCATCTCCCAGGAAGATGAAAAAAAATTATTAAAAAATAAAAAATAGCAAAACCAAAAAGTAAACAAATGAACAATCCAAAAACAGAAACAAATCTGTATGTGTCTTTAAGACTGGAAGAAGAACCAGCTCATTTTACTGCTCTCAAGGTTCAGTATGTAACATACTGAAGGACTCTCCCTGGCTTCCTTGAGTTTCTGGAGAGGACCGCTGTGATTGCTGAGCCATTCATAGCAGATATATTTTAGAATCCCACTTAATTCCAATTTTTTAGCATTTGTAAATTTTTAAAATAAAAGACAATTAAGTAGAGCGTGTGAATACTAAGATGCTGTATGGAATATTTGTCTGAATGTTATTATGAGCTAGGCAAAATGACTGGTTTGAATATAAAAGTATTTATACGCAATATTCAGATCCCCCACAAGCCGTCTCTTGGCTGAGGAAGCCCAGCTTTCTCAGCATCTCCTTATGTAAAAGACCCTCCAATTCCTTTATTATCTTTATGGCCCATCACTGGACTCGGTCCAGTAAGTCTACATCTTACTTGTACTGGGGAGCCCAGAGCTTGACCTGGCACACCAGATGTGTCTCACTAGAGCTCAATAGAGTAGGTGGATCACCAGCTCCAACCTGCAAACAACACTCATCCCAGGATGGTGCTGACAGTCAGTATTTATATACTATTTTTATTTTCCAGGTGTGTATTTTTATTACTGGCATATTGCCATCTTTTAAATTTCTGCTTTATTTAAAAGTTAATTGGCATAAAAGCAAAAGAAAAATGCAGTAATTAAAAGAGTTTCAATTCATAGAAGATGATCACGTTATTAGTAGTAAGGAGTAAGTGGAATAAAAAAAAATATATCTGGTCTTGATTGTATGAATCCTAGCTTGACATCCCTATCCACTCCATCTTTTATCTGCATAGCATAAATTTATATTCTACTCATGTAGTCATGACATCATTTTTAGAGAAGGAGAAATTTCTTTAATTTTTGAGTTGTCTTTTCGTTTTAAGAAAACATGAAGCATGTAAGTAAAATGTCTCTCATCATCATTTTTTGAAAAATAATAAACATTGTGTAACCCACTGTAACAATGTACTCATACATTTACAACTCTATTTGTTTTATTACTAATGTTTTTTAAGGCATGTAACGTTTCTTCTTAATTTTAAGAGGTCAAGTAACTGCAGCAGTTATATCAAAGCTTATTTAAGTTACTAAATGTTACATGTTACTAAAATAACAAAGTTATTTTAGTATAGGATTTGGGGGGAGGTTTTTTTTTTTCATATATTGCTGTCATTTGGTTTTTTCCTTAATGGCTATTTATCATTAGTTTTGTTTTGCTTGTAGGTAATCGTACCCACCTGTTTCATCAGATAAGAGAAATAACTGGAAAGCAAGTCCTGAACAGAAGGGAGGATATACAAGGCAACACACAAGAAGGTCCCAGATAAACCTTTCTGACTTGGCAGCAGCAGGGGGATAGAAGCTGGATGTACTGTAAGGCATCATGGTAACTGGATCTGTAATGACCTTTTCCACTGGTCAGACTTGCTCTCCTTCTCCATAGTGCCAAAGGAACTACTTCTGCTCCCTGGACAGTACTGAGAATCACCCAGGTCACTTTTTCTGTGCATTTTTTTTTCTTCTTCTTTCTTCTCTTGGGGATGACTGGGTTAAGAACAAGTACTGTGGTTTGACACTTCCACAACCTCACACACACAGTCAAGTCTAACAAGAGGTGAGACAAGGCTCTCAAACTAAGAACTTATGGAAATGTTTCACTGTCACAGTTTGCAGCAGGTGTAGAGTAAAAAAAAAGAAAGAAAAAATAAAAGGAAAAAAGAAAATCCTAAAAACGATTGAAAGATTTGAGATATTCCTACTTGATGGGTCTATAAAAAAAGGGAGACCTAATATCTTTACACGTTAATATCCTCCTATACTCCTACTCCCCTAATTTGTTTATGAGGATCAAAACCTAAGAGAGGAATTAAACAAACTAATGCATATCAGAGAGCCTGAATAAAATAGGCTGAACTATATGTGATAGAATAAAGAGCCTACAAGCTCGACCTTTTTGTTTTACTATAAACCGTGTATGCTACCACCACCAAAAATAAGTTACACTCATTTCTGCCTTACAACACAAGATTCTGCAGTATAATGTCTTCTCTTTGCTTCTGTCCCCTTACTTCTTTTTCCAGAGGGTTCTAATTCCCAGTCAATTAATACCAAATACAAGAATTAACCTAATAGCAGGATAATTTGTAAAGTTCTTTGAAACTCAGTGTAAAGCATTTAATGAGGCTATTGTTCTTTTCTCATTTACAAACAAAAAAAAAAAAATCCTAAACGTATTTCTGAATTGGGCTTTATATTATTACTCTTTGTAGTGGTTACACCACAACATTGTTTTTACTGCTGTGACAAGAACAATTCTTTCTCCTTTCTTTTCTCGTCTCCTTTCAATTGTTTTTCTGGAAATTATACATCTTGAAGATATTTACGATCAACTGGAGAAAAAGAGAACAAAAAAAAAAAAAAAGGCTTTCCCAAGATTGTATCAAGGATTCCATTACCATTCTGTTTCTTCCTCAGATAGAGTAAATAATTCATTTAACGCTGATGCTGCACACAAATGGCTTTACTTATAAAACCCATACTATGGCTGCAGCCTCTTGGCATACAGTGATACAAGTCAGATTGCAGCTGCATGTGCACATTTTTGTTGAAAACCCTGCTCTAGACTTCCCTCTACAAATTCTATAGATCTCTATAGAACCTTCTATAGAGTGTTCTATGTTCCTCGCAGCAGTACTAAGTTTCCACATCAGCTCTGGGTCCCTAAGATATGTTTTTAGCTTGGCAGTCTCACGGGGTTTCCCAACTAAAACATAGTCCAGATTCAGAAAATTACTGAAATATGAATTTAATTACACATTTAAAAGCTGATTTAAAAGCTGATTAGACTTGGCTTTTGTGATAATAAGCATTAGTGCTTAACGTTTCCTGATTATCACTTTAACAAAGTGATCATGCATTTATCTTTTTATTATCAATTTAAAATAGCTTTCCAACTTCTGCTTAAGCTGCAGTCTCTATGAGAAGTTTATGCCCTCTCTCTCAGGAGGTGCAAACACACACAGTGAGCTTGTCAGTCTGCAAAGGTGGAGCAACAGGCAGCTCTGGCAGAGGAAAAAGGAGTGAATGGCTGAGTAGAGGGCAAGAAACCCTCTTAGTTTTGTTTTGCCATCTGTGTGCGTGCAAGCAAGGTGCATTTGCCTGTTTGGAAGCGGTCCACTTGCACAGCCATGTAGCTCCCAGTACTCAGTTCTGCCTTGAATTTTTCTACCACCACATTTTCTGCCAGGGAATGTTGAAACTACCAAGGAAACCTTAAATCTAATTCTCTTGCAACATGAGGACGGTGATGATGTTATGATATATTTTAGCTAACTAACAATATCAGTAGGAAGATCTGGTGAGCAGATGGAAGTTCTGCCCAGAGCATCCATGCATAATGATCACCCTTTAACAATAAATTTTGTGGGTGACAGTGGAGAATAAACCTGATAGACCCCAAAAAACACAGAACTGGAAAACCTGTTTTATTTTAAAGTACTTTATTTTTCTTCATGTTTCCATTACAGCAGATCCTGTAGAGTCCTTATATAGAATTTTTATTTGCTAGACTGTGGAAAGAAGCAAAGCAAAGATAATCTGTGGGTGGAATTGTGGCATTAAGGGTGGACATCCCAGGATGCGCCTCTGAAAGCTTAGAATGAATTTGTTCACCTTTTCAGATGAAAAGATTTACTTGCAATCTCCAAAGGATTAGTAAAGGATAGCTGTTGCTTTTTCAAAGCATAGCTACTGGGAAATTTTAGCTGGACAATCTTAACAAGATTGTTCAACAGGATGAATTCAAAAATCTAGCAGAAAGTACTCGAGAAGGGTAATAGCCACAACTCAACTGAATGCATCATTCCCAGTGGTGAAAAATCCATCAGGCTGAAAATATATTGAGGGCATACAAAGATCAGAGGCATACTATAAATTCATAAGGGACTGATGTTGTAAAGACGGGTCTCACTTCAGGGTGTGTCCTAGGAGGTCCTACACAGAACAAGAGTTTACTTGCCCTGTTTACTGGTAGTATGGAGTCCCTGAAGGATTCAGGCTCATTTTGGAGATCTTAAGAATGATGCTGGCAAACTGCAGATTCCAGCAGGGAAAATGGGGGAAAATGTGGACATGCAAAGGGTTTTAGAAAGCATGACTTAGGAGAAAATTAGGAGATATGTTCAGTCCAAAAAAAAAGAATGGTCTGGCTAGTAGAAAACATTATTTTAAAAGCAGTTAGAAAAGAGGAAGATGGTTTGTTCTTCATACACATCGAGGGAAGGACAAGTAGAAATCAGCAAAGGCTTTAGGTTTGGAGCAGTAAAAGCATTCTAATGAAGAGTAATGAGGCACTTCACCAGGCTACCCAAGGATGTGATGAACCATTCTTCACTGTTTTTCAGAACAGATTAGACAAGCATATGGTAGTTTTACATGATCCAGCTTCAGTGCAGTAGATGGAATGAAATGTCTTGAACTCTGGAGATTCCTTCTGACAACATGTGTCTATGATCCTTTCCTCTTTTCTTATTACCCTGAAATGTACTTTCAAAACATCATAGTGATAACACTTTTTTGTAAAAGGATTATTGTCAGTAATAGTCAGTATACAATGACAGATTAATTTTGAAAATAACACAATCTAAAGTATGCTTCTCTGTAATACACTAAATGATTCTTTCATCCGAAGTATAGGAAAGGAAGGAAAATTTTCGATGCCATACATTCACCTAAAGCATATCTCCACTGTAATGCTCTTTTTCTCTAAACTGCAATAAGAAAGGATTTTAATCAAATATCCTTAAAATGAGATCTGATGAGTAAACTGAATATATTTAAATATAGGAGAAACAAGCATGATTAAGTGCATAAAGAATTGAGGTTAAAAGCAGCTACAATAAAAGGTTGAGTAAAAATTAATTTTAGCATGGTCTTTGTATAATACTGCATAAGGTACTCTTTTGTTTCATTGCCTCTTTTTTGGGACCTTAATTTTCGGTTAGTCACTGGCTTACATCTTATCTCACATCATAATGGCTGAAATTAATGGGATAAAAGTACTCCATTCAAAGACAAATTATCATTTCACTGATCTACTTCACTGAGTACAAATTCCCTCTGCTCCCAATAAAAGCTTTAGAGCAGTAGAAAAATACTAGTTAACTAAAATTGTGTTTCTTTTCTTAGACCATAAAATTTTCATTTATTCTGTCAGTAATACCCTTGTGTAAATACAGTAATTGTGAAGCCTTTCAGTATAGTGTGATACATATTTTGGCATTGTTGCATGTCTGGATTTCTTCCATGGTACTTCAATTTTGTGGTTCAGTGAGCAAAAGTAAGAGTTCTCCTGAAGGGCTTGTGCTTAAAACAGTCAGGGGTGTGTTGCCTGCTGAAATAGTCAATCTTTCCCATTGAGGAGAGTGTCCATCCATGGTTTTTATGAACTGCATCTTTGTTTAAGTTTGCATCAGTTCTTAACAGCAACCTCTTTCAGGACAATAAAAAAGCTGAAATAGACAGCTAAACAAGAAAAAGCATTTTCAGAATATGATAAAAATATGTAATGTCTGTTGGATAACAAAGGGTTGTAACATTTGGACAGGAAGTTTGAATTAAAAAAAAAACTGAGAAACTTCTTCAGATATTTGAGGTTTCAGCTCCCCTAAAATGACAAAAAAGATAATCTTTGTGTGTGGTTTAAGCTTGAAGATAAAGATCAAGATCTCCTTTGAAGGAACAGAGGATAGATTAGCTATAATTTCCCAAATACAGGAATTACAATTCTTTCTACTGCTAGGGGGAAAAAAATGTTCCCTGTTGTGATTAGAAGAGATGAGATCTTTGATAATGTTAATCCTTCGTATCGATCCATAAAATGAAGCATTACTTGATAAGGGTTTTACC
This sequence comes from Cnemophilus loriae, assembly GCA_013397755.1. Classification (NCBI taxonomy): domain Eukaryota; kingdom Metazoa; phylum Chordata; class Aves; order Passeriformes; family Corvidae; genus Cnemophilus; species Cnemophilus loriae. Next base: position 2,119,981 of record VZTF01008130.1, read on the forward strand.
ATGCTCTGGAGAGAACTTAAAGCTATGGACACTCCTCATGTAACGCAGAACCTGTAGCTAGAGCAAAGGAGGATGTAACAATGGCAGAGGCTGGCAGAGCAAAAACAGGTACCAAGCCTTCACATTTTCTATGCAACTCATCTGAACCAAGGTGCATTGGAAAGTCACTGAGTGAATTGCTAGGTCAGTAAAGGCAAAGACAATTTTAGCCCAGAGGAAAAAAATGGGATATTTTTCGGTCATTCTTGGCAGCCCCGGAAATTTAGCCACTTATCATAAACAAAAGCTCAGGTTAGGGAATTCTGTGGGAAGAAGAGAAAACCCAGGATCCTGACACAGACATTGTCTCAGCTGTTGCAGGCCAAGCAGCAAAGGAAAATACCCATTGGACTAAGTCCATTTGAAATTAAGTGCTTTCATTTCAATCCTACAAGTGGCACAGGACAAGTCTGCAATAACTTGATTTAATTCATACAGCACTCCTAAAACTATAAACACAATAACATTGGTTTTTGACAATCAGATAGAGAAAGTAGAAACTTTTGCTGGATCCTTGAGGAAGTTTTAAGTACATAGAACAGCTAATGCAGTGACAGGTAATAAAAGCACGTTTCTGTACATGCAAGCTTGGGGAAATCCAGTCTTCTCCTTATAATGACCTTCTACCTCCCTGGTCTAGGTGAAAGTGGATCAGAATAGATGGAACACTATATACTTGCCAAGGAAAGGCCTTCAGGCTGTTCTTCACTGAAACAGTATTTCCAAAAAATAATGCAAATGGATAATATAAACTGTATTTCCAAAAATAACATAAATTCAGTCTCTATAAACTATTAATCAAGTCTGAGTTAATGAGATCATTATATCTGGCATTCTGCATGTGCTAATAGCATCTAATGCACAGATGCTTTTTTTGACTGTTGAATGAATAATGATCTGGGATTCAGGTTTCCTTAATGGTTCCTTAATATCAACCACTTTGCTAGAGCTGCAAATAAAAATACATGACATTTATTTTATATTAGCGGTATGGAAAATACGTACATTTGTAATCAAGGTAAGATTTGACAATGTAGACTTAATGACTTTTACTGAAGAGGGAATGATTATGAAGAGCACTGCTTCCAGCATGTATATGGAGTGCTGTCACATTGAAAAGTGATAAGAGAATAAGCAAAATGTTGATAAGATACTATGAATTTACAGCAGCAAAATGAACTGCTTCTTTCTGAAAGAAACTGCTCCTTAGAAACCAAGCAGAAAAAGGTGTGAAAGCAAGGAAAGAATCAGAATTTCATGTGTTTTCTGCCGTGCATCACAGCAGGTAGAGGAAAAACAAAACAAAAAGGCAGGAAAAAAATTGGACGACTGTACAACTTATAAACTCTTATTTCTTGATGAAGTTAGAATTATTAAGTCTGTTAACCAAAATTCTTATCTGTGAAATTTGTGTCTGTCATCTGTATAAGACATAATTTTTACAGTCTCTTATTCGATTTTCTGCCATGGAGAAAAAGATGTAAACAAACCCCACCAAAATCACAAATGAAAAAAGAATACAGATCTCTTCTGTATTGCCATCAGAAATCTGACTTTGGCATGCACAGGCATATGAAAGAGCATGGATATAGCTAGGCAAGCATGAACAAGCCACCTGTGAATGAGACAAGACAGTTCAGCTTGTATATGCCTAAACCTAAAGCTCAGTCCTCAAGAGTTCTTTTCTATCAGAAGTTCCTAAGTAAAAGATAATATAGGGTATGGTCACTTACAGTACAAGCTCAAATTGTGTTATTGCACACAGGCATTGATACAACCTTAGCAAATGTCCCTGCTTTCCTCAGTTACACTGATTTTAAGCAGATGCATGTATCATGAGATATGGCGAGTCTGTATTTGTGGGCAGAAATTGTCAAGATCAGTCTTAATGGTGCAACTCAAGCATTCAACTGGTCTGTCTCTGCTTGTTTGTGTCAGCAACTCACTATGAGGAAGGAGGGAAATTTAACCTCCTTTAGAAATAATTTTAGAGTGAACTTAATTCTGAATATATTCTCATACTCACTAGTGAGGATTTCCACACTATGAAGTGACAGAGGCATTGAGAGAGCAGGTGACAAGGCCATTCCACTCGGCTTCAAAAGCTGCTTCATGCAAGAATTGAAGCTGTCAGTACTGGAATGGGACTTGATATACAATGTGTGTTTAAGTTACAGATTGGTTTAGGTTTACCGCAAGTAAATACAAGACCTTGGTTATGTTGCTACTAGTGATACTAGGGATATAATCAGAATAAAAGGAATCATTAAAAAATCATTAGTTTTGTCACTTGAATAAGTAGTTGTGACAGTATATCCATGTAAAAGATCAAATATGAAGTATGAGCAGAGACAGCTGTATTTTTGAAAACAAAGCATGAATAAAACTGAAAATAGCAAATTTAGATTGTGACAGCAGAAAGGAGTCAGATTTGGAAAGTTAAAGCGGCAGTCTAAAAGCAAACTTTTTGAGAAGTTAAATATTCTTACCTTGGGGCTTGATTTCACACACACACACATATATACATTCTCTCTCAAGAAAATGTGTCTTAATGTTAATTAATTTTGTCAGACTGAAAGATAGTTCAATCTGGGTTCTGTTAAATTTATGGATCATTAGTCTCTTACCTTTTCATTATGGTCTCCTGAGAGGAACCATCATAAAGTTAAATGAACACAGTAGGAAATTATTACAAGCCTCCTTTCCCTTTCACTCACCTCCCTTGCTGGAGGAGACAGGGTATCAGTGCATTCATTCTATACAACAAGTGATAAATATCTTATATGATTTAAAGTCTCTAAGGATCTGATTTTTTGTCATTTTATAAGTGCTGTAATTAATGAGAAAGATGTACTATATGGATTTTCCCAATCCAATAAATGAAAACTAACAACCTCACAACCCAATTTCACAGCTAAATCTAAAGATTTCTGCACGCAACCAAAATGTTTGTGCCTAAAAATATATGTTTCACTCTCTAGCCCTAAGCTTATTTTTATGACTGACTGAAAGACTATTCACTACTTCAGAGAAGTGCACAAGTATACCAGTAATAAAGTAACCACAAAATTTGTTTTTTGTAAATCATACTGCCAGGAAATAAACTCTAAGAAACAGTGATCATTCATAGACTAAAATAAGCCCACAGCACTACTTGTAAATGTTACAATACACAACTTGTATTCACCCTAGGAAAAGAAGTAGCTTTTTAAAATGCAGAGCTCAATTTTCTTTGGAATCACATTTTCACTCACTAGACTTTTCAGCTGTATTCATCAGAAATGTTTCAGGGCTTTCTTTGTTTTCTTGTTTTATTTATTGTTCCCATTTTTGTTTGTCTTGCCTGCTTTAAAATATATTAAAAATATCTAAAAACAGGACAAAGAAGCATTTCACACACAAAAAGTTCAGCGGCCTGAATGTTTGTGCCTCTGCATTTTATCTCCTGCAAACAGTTGCCTCCTTGACAAGAGGCATAATTCACTGTAATAAAAGGATACAAAGTGCAACTGCTAGGAACATGGAGAAGAAAGCAATTAAGTGTTCACAAATGTAATTTGAAAGGTCCGTGGTGCACAAAGGTGATTTATAGTTAATACTGAACCAAACAGACACCCTTGACTGTTGGATAAAAGTAATGGTATTTTCTAGTCATAATTTTTTTTCTGCTTACCAGATGGGACAGCAGAAAATTCAATTTCACTCATTGTCCCAGAGATTTTAACACTGAGATCAGCAAGAGTCATGCAGTACCTGATAAGCTGGCCAATCCTTTTCATGATCATTCAGTGCAGCTTGTGGCAAGATACTGCAATCAGAAGTCATTGCTGAAAGAAAACTTGGCAGTCAGTGTAATCAGACATTGTCAAAGTCAGCACCAAGTGTGCTACGTGGATATATTATTTTTGAAATCTGCCACTGGGGTCTCAGTAGTGTTCTTGAAGGGAAATGACAATCAATGATGACAGAATCAAGTACTTTGGTTGGATGTTGCATTTGATTGTATAAAGACAGTGGTCTTATACAGCTGCAGCTGTGGTTGATGACCCACACGATGCGCAGATAAAGTACCTCCTGACCTTAAGCCATAAAGAGAATGCACAGTTTAAAAAAACACTATAATTCTGAGCCTTCTTGTTTTCTTGTTTTCATGCCTAGGGAGCCTCACCAATGTAATTTATTTCAGACTTCCTATATAGAATTCAAGGCAGAAAGTTTTCAGAGAAACTGAAATTTTTCTAGACTTAGCAGGGTAGTGTCTTCCTTCATCATGTGACAATTCTTTTCACTCCTAGGAGTTATTTGATACAATCTTTATTTTTTTTTTAATTTTTTGGGTTTTTTAGTATGAGAGAAGACACAAAGGTTTTCCAGCTTCTTCAGATATTTAATTGGTAAAATTCTCTTTTGTGCCACAACTTAGGTTTGAATTTCAATTTACTTAGATATCTAAGTAAGGATTGAATTCTGGTGAAGGTTTCTGCTGTAGTTTTGGATGGTACTGTGCCTGTGATCTGGTGATTTGCAACAAATGCATCTACCTATGTACTTCTGTGCCTCAAGTCCAGCCTTCTACTTTAAACTACCTTCTAGAAAAGTCCACACAAAACTGCAAGACGTCACTGAAATGACAAAGCAACAGCAACCCAAACTAAATGAAATTTCAACAATATTTTGGTCACTCTGAGTTGATTAATGCCAAGAACTGGCTGAAAAGACCTTTGCAGACAAGAGATTTAGTCTTATTATCCTTCTATTTTGATTTGACTTTAGTACCTAACCCTTTAAAACTTGTAAGCGTGGTGCAAAAATACAGAAGTATCTAATGTCTCATGTACTTGAGTCATTCACAAAACTACAAAGCAGCAAAGACTGATGAATCCAGGAAAGGAGAACATCCACATGATCCAGGAAATCTCTGTAAATATGAAAGTGACGTGACTGACTCCTGATGCAGTCTATCTGCTGCTCCAGCTGCGGAGACCTGAAAGACAGAAGAAAGTATCTTCCTTCCCTCCTCTCTTGAGCTGGTAGCCAGTTTATTTAGCTCATATTTGCTTCACCTAACGTAGGGACGGGATTGAGCAGAAAACAAGGAAAAGTGTAAAGGGATAAAAATTATCTACACCAAATGTCTACCTTAACTTAAATCACCTACAACAAATGTCTGTCTTACTTCACTGCCTAGAGCTCTCACTTGGGACGACTGAGTTCTTACTTTTGGTTACCTCAGAAAGATGATGAAAGAACCTAGATAGAACCCTTAGTCCTTTGGCACAAAGACTGGTGACATTTTTGTTTTAGAAATATCAGGCAAGAAAATGAATTGAAGGGATATGCTTGGGTAGGTTTCAAACACATCACTAGCTTCACAGGTTCACAGTTTCGTGAAGGATACTCACTGGTCAGGGAGAATTTGCAAATGAGGATAAGGTCCAAACCTTCTACTCAAATGATTTCTCTGAAACAATTATCAAACTGGAAGGCACTTCTGCATGCTCAGTATATCCTTCTTTCATAAAGACAAAACAACTCTTTAGTGGTCTATATTTAATCATATTTAATTTTTAATTAATGTAGGAATTCTCCTCTCTGTGAGGAGAGGCCTTGGCTGGCCTTGCTCTAACTAACCCACCATAGGGAACAGCAGAACCCTGCAGCCAAGGAGCTGGCACCTCTGGGAAGGCATATTTAAGAAAAGGCAAAAAAAACCCACAACACAACTCTTTCAGAGAGAGGAAATGGGGACCAAAAAAGTGAAAAACAGCTGCAGTGTCAGAAGGGAAAGAGGATGAGGAGGAGGTGGCACAGCAGAAGCTGGAGCAGGTATTCACACTGCAGCCCACTGCGGGTCTATGGTGGGGGTAACTGTGAGAAGCAACAAGCAGCAGCAGCAAGAACCTGCTGTGGACTAATGCTAGCCCTCCCCATTTTCCCTGTGCCGCCTCTGCTGGGAGTGGAGGACTCTGAGTTCAGCAGGGCAGAGAGGTAGGAAAGCCCATGAGATTTTTCATCCTGTTTCCCTCTCCTGTCCCACAGAGGAGAGAGAATGAGTGTTAATATCTGGGTGGGCATTTGGCTGATAGTCAGTGAATAACCACAACAGAACAGGTGGATCAGCAGAAGTGGTGGAAACTGGCAAAGAATACAAAATGCGCATCTGGTAGTCAGAAATATCTAGCTGTGTACCTAGGGACAAACCTTAGCTGCACTTCCCAAGAGATAGGAAACATTTAAATCAAGTTTGTATGTTTGTAAAAGCATGCCAATCGCATATGCTCATCTTTTACTTTTTGTTGGTAGAATAACATCAGAAAGCAAGGTAAGAACACCCACTGAAATAATAAATTCTTTGAAAATTTAACTCAGTTTGAAGAGAGCAACAACATCCTGTATGCAAGTCCATAGCTAAAAATAATCACTGAAATATTATGTTGGGAACCTGGTTGTCCTGAAGCAACTCCTTGCACACATTGGAGGGTAAATGAACAGGGTCATATACACCTATTGTTAGAGTGATAAATGCTATGAGTGTACAGAGCAGAAGGTATTAAATTTCCTTGGAGGAAAGAGAGCAGCTTTAGACTAAAGTTGTCAAATTATGATTACATATAAATTATAGTGGCAACAAGGGAAGGACTAAGTCTGCCGAGCTGAGATTAGCAACAAAAAAATCCTATTAAATGTGTGCATATGATGAGAATTTAATGACTGCATAAGTCTTCTAAACTTTCTAAGATATTCCTTGCAAATAGCCAGATGATTTTCAGGGATAGGTTCAGGCAGATTATAAATCTAAGATCAATATAATTCACACCACTTATGATTGCCTAACATTGGTTAGGCACATTTATACAGAAAATGAAACTTTCATTTGAGTCTCTGGGGAAAAAGCTGTGTTATGAATCAAGTCTAAAGTTACATTAAGAGAGACAAGATGTTGCAGCTTTATAGCCATGATTTTCTTAGCATACTGTTCATTCCAGTGATACTAAGAACTAGTTTAATTAAAAAAAAAAAAATCAGAACCATGTAAACCTATGCCTAACTCACATAAACACTGATATGCGGGATTTAAAACCATAGCACTTTCAAAATAAATACTTCTAGATGTAGTTTCAAATGAAAAGCTCTGGCCAAATTTCTTTCAGAAGGTGACTACTCACATTACAAGAATCATAAATCAGCATACTATTACCAATGCAAAGGGCACTTTCAACTGACAGACAGGTTGTTCTACCCAGGGACAATGACAAAGAGCCACAGAACATTAGGCAGGAGGCAAAAATGGATCTTGATCTAAGGAGTCAAGACATGAACATTTTCTCTACAGTAGGACTGTATTGTACTTCAAAAAAGCTTTTGACCCTTTTTCTGCTCTTGATAATTTTTATCATTAATTAGAGAAAAATACTGGTGCCGGGAAACATGAGCAGGAGTCCTAGAAGCAGAGCCACTCACCTAACTGAAATCAGTGAGTGAGCCTTGCAAAATCCAGCAAACTGCAAAACACAAAATATACCTTTCAAATTCTGGAAGAAGAGCATTAGTATTTTAAGTAGGATAAGTGCTCAAATATTCTAAGACATTATCTCATCATATATTAAAATACATTGTAGAAATATTTTTAAAATAACAAGAAAAGAGTTTTTCATTTAAGAAAAATCAAGGACTGGGTAAAGTTCTAGTTCTAGTATAAAAAACCCAATTATTACAATTCATTCTGTAGGATTGGGGCTTTTTTCATTTTCTAGTTTTGTATTTTCTAGTGACTGTGTATTCTTCATCTCATGATATCCTTTAAAATGGATATCAAGATGAACCTTTTTACCATTCTTTTCTCTCTCACAAACATCATAATTATCAGCATTCACTGAAATGACACCTATTATGAATTCTGCCTAGTTATATACACAACTCCAAATTTGGCCTTATGCTTTGCCAACTGAAAAATCTCAATAGACAAAGTATTTTGAATTACTGTAAAAGTGCTCTCTCATTTGTGCTCTGAAAACCTCCTACCTCTCCTTTTTCCTTTGGATTAAGAGAGACTTTTTTGCATCATCTCTGTCTGGAATGAAAATGCAGAGGTTTAGATTTCAAAAGGCCTCCTACTGTAGGATTTTTGAGATTCAGACATGAGTATTTTCCTGTTATTCACTGTGAAACAGTGGTATGCACTAAGTGGGTTCTTTTATATTGTGATTTAAGAGGAAGGTTTCAAAAAAGAAAATAGAGAATAATGTAAGGATATATAAGGATATATGTAGCCTTGACATGAAGAAAAGACCAAGCAAAAAAAAAATGGAACTCTGAACAAACAAAAATGAGAAGCTCAGATATGTTTTTTTCTTTGAAGCCAAGTGTGACATGCGGTAACCAAAGCTTAGTAAAATCTCAGTGCCTATGCTGATTAGACAACAACCTTTTTTATTCACACTTCAGGCAGTGCCCATTCTCAGCTCTTTTTGCGAATTATGCATATACGGTTTTTTTGAAAAATGTGATTTCATGCTGCAGTGGCAAGTTTCTTTCTCATTGTTGTTCTGGTGCATGACAATAATCTCTGCTAAGTGTGAAAGATAAGAGAAAATAAGAATTAAGACCTTAATTGGCCTTAAGAAATTATGGCCAATCTTCTATGGCAGGTTGGTTCTAGCCAACACCTGGCTAAGCCCCACGTGTAAAACAGTGAGAGTCACACATATAAACCCGTATCTCCAGATTATTAGGTGACTCCTTCAGAGAAAATAACCCAAGATTTGGCTTTATGTACCAAACAGAGCAATACTCCTGCAGGAAATCAGTCCTGCCTCTACCATGTATGGTTTGGCCTCATTGAACCTCTGCACAGCCTGTTTACCAGTATCTGACACTCTCCACCCAACCCAGCCCGCCTTACCCCACTCTGCAATTGCACCATATCAGTGATATTTGTTTCAGCCTTCAGATCATGTACCTCTTCACCACGGATCAGTAACACTCATCATGCATTGCAAGCGATTTCGTGGCATTTGCTCTGTGTTCAAGGCATTTCTCGGTTTATTCTCTATAGTTTAGTTGGAACCGTGCGTGCAAGGACGCAATCAATGCGAAAACAGAACAACAATGGTCAAATGTGCACTAATTGGGTATTTAGCTTTCTTTCTATTTTCAAAGAGAACATTTCCTACAATTTCCTAGCAATTTTTCCTGACTTCAACCACCCAGAAGAGAGAAACAAATCTGTCAGATGCAGCCTGGTAGTTCCTTCATTTTGAGACAGAGAGTCAGAGGTGTGAGGGCTCTGTGCAGTGCTTTCACCTCATGCGTGTAGGAGAGTACCTCATACGCAGAAGCTTTAGTGTGGGATCAGAAAAAGGGCCTTGGAAAACAGAATTATTCAGATTCACTGTCCCACAATTACATCTGTAAAAGTTTGATCCAGAGCACTTTCACGCTGGAAGAGAGTCTGTTTTGTCACACAACTGACTCATAATATCGGGTGCTAGGCTATAGGTTATTCTCATGTACCCTGAAAAGATAGTTATTTCAGGCTTGTCATGTACTGGGACTATTAAATTGTACAATTTAAACAGAAGCTACAAAATTATACTTAAAATTAGTTCTAAAACAAATATATAACAAAGGAAATTAGCAGTTTAAGTGAAAGAAGGAGCAAGTTCAATTGATTTCAGAGATGTTTAAGATTATAACTTTAATGATTTTTAGGCCATTATAGGATAATTATTATTATTGTAGGTTTGTCTTTAATTGACATCTCTGAGAAAGTTTCAGCATATTTCAACTTAATTTGTAATTAAATTTTGGGTTTAAACCAAATCTACTGGAAACATGAGAGATATTGGACAAAGCTCTTCTCAGCAATAATGTAAATAAAAGTGTTTATACAGTAAAAAGTGCTAATTTTGAACACAAGGGCAAAGTATCATATAAGGCAATATTGAAGCCTTCACAATAAAAAATATTCATCCACAGTGGCTGCTTTCTTTGGACAGCAGTAGATTTTTCAATTTCACTTCCTAAAACAGAATTTGTATTGCCTGATATATTTTGTATACTTTTTCCAGCTTGTGAGACCAGGAAAGAATTCAGATATTCATCATTTCTTAAGCAATTTATGATTAATTATAAATATATAATAATGCAGCTCCACAGAACCATTAAAAAAATCCATATGGGCCTTTATAAAAGAAAGAAAAAACATATCTGAAGAGAAATTCAGACCAGACAGGTATGGATTTTTGCACTAGAGGCTTTAATAAAAATAAAGAAAAGTTTCTCTCACATTTTTAATTCCCTGGAAAGTTGCTAAATGGTGCAAGACATTGGCCTACATAAGACATTTCCCTGACCTTTCTCTTTTCATCTCCGAGCCTTAGAACTTGTAGTTAAAACAAAGAGGCAGACAAGAACAAAAAAACAGTAAAAAGACAGAAATGCACGTACAGATATGGCTCCACAAATGAGAATATTAGGGAATAAACTTACACTGTTCCCCTAGAAACGCTGTTACTTTGATGTCAGAGTACCTGCTGTGATGGAGGTCTTCTTTGAAATGCTTAAGATGATGTGGTTTTATAAAGCTTTGCAACAAGGTCTTCTTGGAAAATGAGAGATGTTGAAAGCTGATGTTAGAGGTAATTCAGCAGGTAACCAGCTGGACTGCTCATCCAGGCACTTGTTCTAAAAAGACACCAGCCACAGGTGACAAAAGGGCCAAACTGTTTCATTTGGCATCAATATTAGCTTTCACTGGCCTCTGGTTCCAGAAGGTAAAACTGACTTTCTTTGCATTGTTCTGTAAAAGACAAGTGGTTCTGGATGTCAGTACTGACTACCGTAATCTTACTTATTAGCAACAGGGGCTAGACAGTTTTGTTTAACAGCTGAACCCGTTATTTTTTCCATTAGTCACTAGACTATGCTCTAGCAAAAATGACTTGACAAACCTTATTCGAGGAGTTCATTGTGCAGTTCATGAGAGTAGTCAAGTGCTTAAAATTAAGCATGGCCTTAGTTGAACCAGGGCCTTACTTAAAGTCAATTAGGTATGTGCAAAAACAAGCATTTTTTCAGCACCATTCATTAAAACCCCATTTACTAAAAGATGTTCATTGATAAATATGAAGAAAAAAATCTTGTGGTATAGCAGAATATGAAAGAAAGGTACCAGACAGATGGGTACAGGTTGGGGGAGTATTTATAAAAGAAGGGTTCTGCATGAATTACATATAAGGAAAACTCAAAACCTCCAAATAATACTTTAAGAAGTTCAATCTTGGATGCAAGATCATCGTAGTTACCTGCGAATAATATCTGAGGGACTTCTCATTGAAAACACTAAATTATAAATATGCTCTTAGATCATTTATATTTATAATGCCTTTTATTTGCAGGAGTCAAATACTTTCAGTCCTTTATTTAATTTCACAATAAAGAAAGGAATAAGGCTGCCATTTATGAGCAAGATTGATAATTGATGCGTACGTTGGCAAACGCACAAGGTAATTAGGTTTTGCATAGTACAAACCGAAATTGAGATATATAATTTAGAGGAGATATTCCCTAGAAATAGCGTTTTCATTTTCTGAATAGTCTCTTTTTCAGTGTCTGTATGACATCAATACAACGTGTTATTATTAATTATCATAATATCTAAGTGCCTTAATTTTTTTGTTATCTTTTAATAACATACTATTATACATTGCTGCTATACATACTTTTCATTTTCTCACAACCTGCTTTTATATGCTGTCTGGGATTATCTTTTAAAATCTTATTGCAATGAATGCATCTTTTATCATTTTAATAATAATGATTATTGAAACAAAATATTCTAAGGTGATAATCCCTTGAAATCCCGTATACCAAAGTGGTATAGCGTACTCACAGGCAGACCACAGCTACTCATGTAAATACAGCACCTAAACACTGGTGCTTGTTACAGTTTCTAATCATGGTGCACATGTATGTAATGCACTCAGAAACTTAAAAGATTATCGTATCTCTTAGACAATCTGTTTAATTTTGTTTTTCTATATATATATTTGAGTAATTCATTTTTCATCTTTAGGCTTTACAAATTATTAAAATGGTGTAGAGAGCAGATATCCCACATACTGAGCACTTGACAGATTTTAGGAAAGCAACCCAAAAGCTTATGTTCAAAGACACATTCATCTTTTAAATCATATTCTTGCACTATGCTTAGCCAAATCTCATAAAGAAATATTTCATCCCTCCTTATACCTGGGATACATTGTAAATGTTATCTTAGTATTGGAGGGGAAAAGACAACTGATTTACATTTTTCTGTGGGTTTAAATGAGAAAAGATGCTTTGTCTTGCTGAGGATTTTATAGTTCTTACTTCTCTCTACATAAAGGTGGATTTGATCGAGGCTTCTCATACAATCTCCTTGGAAGGAGAGTAATAGTATTTTACAGCCTTGCTGAACTTCAAGCAACTACATTACCTTCCAACCCAAAGACACCCAATATTGCCAGACAGATTCCAGTCTGCCTAGTTCTTATTTATTTACTGTAAAAATGAATATTGAGAACTGGAAGTGGGTTCAGAGAATAAGCAATTTAAGGAGCTCAATAAATTCATTTTATTCAAGGAATTGAAGCAGTGACAGGACTCCGAACATAAGCAGAAAAAGAACACTTCAAACTATAGAAGGAAAACACAGTACAATAACTAGACTTAGAGGGAGGAAACCTTAGGCACAGTGCTTTAAAAAATATTGAAAAGTAAGTTAATTATTGATATGTCTTGAAAAACGTGGTAGTGTATCTATCACTGCATCTTTAAATCAGGGTTAGAAAACTTTATAGTATGAGCATACTTTCAATTGCCTCTTGAAATTATTTGGGCATGTAGCCATTGATGTAAAAGGTCAATATATATTATTGTAAGTTTCCAGATGTATCTCAAGAAAGGCACAAGCCAGCTCTGAGATTGTAAGGAGTAAGGCCTGTGAAGGACAGCAAATGGCAGAACAAGGGCAAGAGTCCAGGCCAACCTGAGCACTGCTGTTTGGGGGGGAAATACTATACCACTCTGCTTCTTTCCTCTCTTGCCTTCCTGACCATTGGATAATTCCATGCTTCCTAAAGGCTTGCTGTCAGTAGTGCACGAGAATTCTGATTGAAGAATTCTGCTGAACTCTTTAATTGCATTTATCTTATGCTAAAGATTTACTCAGCAGCCTGTAGTTTAACCTGAAAAAATACTCACAAGAACCTTGTTCTCCCTGCACTTACTTCACTTTGGATTATAAACAGAGTCTCACTAATTAACAAAATTCTACAGCTGAAATGGAGAACATGATGAAGAATGAGAGACCTGTCCCTGTGGGTTGACATGGCTACCTCATAGAGGGGTCAGGAATTTCCAGCATCAGATTATTTTTCCAATCAATAATATATCAAGTGTGTTTCTCTTGTCAGACAAATACCGATCCAGTTGTATATTGTTTTAAAGATCTGCACCTCTCTACTTCATGGACTGAAATCACAGCATATGTGTTCAAATTCTTTTCTTTTCTCTCATGAACAAAAAATAGATGTCTGAACTCATTGGTAAATCCATTAGTTCTAGTCCCTTAATTGCAACAGGCCTTTATTTGTACATTCCTTTTTGATTAATACCTTAAGAGTTCAGATTAACTGTTACCTAAACCATATTAATGAGTGTTGATTTCTTAGGGAAACAATGGAAAAAGCAGGATAAGCACCAAGCATCATTCTGGTCATTTTTCATCCATGTTCAGTGATGGCCTTGTTGACATCACAATTAATCATTTCATTCTTCAGTGAAAGTATCAATAAAGTCTCGAGAGTATCCCTCATTATACAGCCCTCAGTACATGCACACCTAATCACACACTTAATTGTAATTGTTAGAACATTTTAAAATGTAGAATTTGTATGAAAAGTCTCAGATGGAAAGGAGCTAATAAACTCACATGAAGTGGAAAAGTAAGAAATTGGTATATTTATATATACCATAACATCAAAATATTCAGAAATATATTTATACTCTATATAAATACATAGAATATAGAATATATATTCAGCTTTGTGAATATATATTCACCTTTTTATGACCATTATATGCATAGATGTTACGAAGTTGCTATTTTACATACATCTTGGCACTTTAATATGTCCTCATTAATTGTTTGGGCTACTCCAAAGTTTACATGGCCTAATTGTCATGCACCTGAACTTAAAAAGATCTGTTATCACCTTGCAGGAAATTTTCTAGATCCTTGGAAAAGGCAGTTGATTTTTCAGGTGGAAACAGTGACATTCAATTCTATTCCAGTGAAGTTATTTGCTCATAATACTTTCAAAAGATCTGATTTTTATGACTCCTGCCCTAGAACTACAGTACTACAGAACTGATTTACAGGTGTAGGAGAGTCATTGATGAATAAATTAAAACACGAGATTTTAAAGAGTTAGGAGTTGTCCTGGACCATATACAAGGACAGACAAGTAACTGGGGAAAAAAAAAAGAAAAAGGCAGCTCCTCAGGTCTCCTCTTTTTCCTCACCAGAAAGTATGGAGACCACAGTACTGTGGAATTCATTGCGACAGAGAAGGACTCTGGTCATCAGAGATGTCTGAATTCAAGAGGACCCACAGAGGGTACACCCTTTCAGAACTCCCTGCTTCAGCACCCCCTAATTGTTCTGAATGGATTAAATTTAGCCATTCCTTTCATGAGAATATTAAATCCTCTTGTAATGTTTGCATACTTCAGGATAAGCCAGCTCTGAAGTCATTTTTGAGTGTAGGTGCTGCTTGAAAACAAGTGATTATTTTGGACAAGAAAATGTTTTAGATGAAGAAAAAATATTTCTAGAATTCTACTGAAACATAATTTCTTCTATTTTTAATTGATTGGATGAAACCTATTTTTATGAGGAAGAAAAATCAGATTAAAACACCCAATGAGCTCTACATAATGTTTAATTCAGTTCCTATGAGAATTTTATTTGATAAAATGCTGAGCCAAAATTTCAGAAATGTGGAAGGAAAATTTGTATCCGGCACATATAAGAAGTTGGCCAAAATAGAGTTGCCTTAGAGGATGTCCTCCCTCTTTCTTGCAACTCCCTTTTTAAAGAATGACGAAATACCAGTTTTCACTGAATAAATTTTCTACTTAAATATATAAAATTACAGACTTATAGTTGAGACTTTTAATGAACTGAATTACAACAACACACAAGATTGTCACAGCATTATTTTAGCAAATGCATAGTGCACTATCTGCATATGAGAAGCTACAGTTAACCCCTAGTGAAGTTTCATTATATCCATTTTGACCAGAGCTGCACTGTATCACAAAATAATTTAAGGCTAGAAAAATTAATTACAACTATATCATAATTCCAAAATCTGCTGAACCTATAATAAGACAAAAAACAATCTTTATTGTACGATACGAGTTACTCAATACACCAAAGCTATGAATTAGATAAGAAGCAAATCCAAAGTATACAAAGTTCAGACATGATATGAACCACAACATCTTTAATTTGACCTCAAAGATGTTTGTGGAAGCTTATGAAACATTCCACATTTCGAATTCTGAACGTTATCGCCGTGTGGGGTGTTGGTGGAGGAACTGCTGCTTATCCCAAAGGGAACCTTTGGCTAAGGAACCCCTGGCGGTGCTTCTTGGCACCCCGCAGGCCAGCTCTCTCACCAGTGCGGTGGAGACACGCAGCCACTCTCACTGAGCTGGCCAGCTCAGGCGTCACTAGAGGCAAAAGAGTTGGAGGCGGCCCTTGCTGGAGCACCGAAGTTTATTCCTTATCTGTCTTGATGCAGTCTGAGGAGGCAACGGAGGAGGCAAGGGAGCAGGGGAAAGGGCAAGGCAAGGGGGAAAGCAGCAAAAAGGGCAAGGGAAGTAGCAAAGGGACACACTTCCGTTTGGGATAGCCTTATAAAAGGATATAGGAGGGAGTGGGGTAATACAAGAACAACCAATGGGAATAAGGAGGGGACGGAGTGGGGGCTGGATTACATCCTCTTAAGGGATACAAGGGGCGTCTGTCTGTTGGCCAGTCAGACAGACCGAATCTCCATAGGGGCAATGGGGGAGGCCTTTCTCACTGAGGTAAAGGGGAGTCTTGCACTTTGGAGCCTGCCCACCAGCGGGCTCCCTCTGTACCTGGGCTCTCTGGCCCCCCGGCCACCACAACTGGTGGTTCAGCCGACACAGCAGAAGGTTTAAATTTTTTTTTCATTTTTTCAGGGGTGGATGTGAGTTTATTCAAATTCTACATACAACCTTGATCATACTGATAATATTAAATTTTCTGCCATCCGTTACATCTCAGCCTTGTGGCCAAATATACCCTTTGAACATATATGTTCAAGACCTGTTGCCATCTACCTGAAATCTCACTAATTATAGAGGATCTAGTGAAATGTCTCTCTATACTCAAGTTGTTTTTTATATAAGCAAGAGGAGACACTGTGAACAAATCACAATCAGTACTTCTTGCATAAATTCCAGGTAGGTAATCAGATTCATTAAATGTTCTTCACGAGTTATTCAGAGAACATATTGTAATCTTTACATTGATTATCACAAAATGTTCTAGCCATTTTTTTTGATTAAATAAATTTAGTTCATCAATATCTAGGACAAATATCAAAGGCATTTGCAAATGACATTTAATTGATGTTCACAATGGAAACAAAACCAGAGCTAACTAATGCTATTAAATAACCATCCATGAAAGACAGGCTTGGAGTATTGGGAGCTCCCCAGGTTTTATCAGAAACTTCCTGAGACTTTATAATGTCAGCCGATTAGGCTGACAGTCATCACCTACACAGGTAAGTAACTGCTCTCAGTAAAGTGTCCTAGACAAACTAAATTAAAAAAGACACCTTTCCACACACCTGTCTTGTTTGTATACAACATGACATTTGCCTAAGAACAAAGTTTGAAGATAGTGAGATATGTTCTGAGAAGCACAGATGTAATGGTCATGGTTGAGTGAAACAGAAGAACAGACTCAGTGGTAAAACCAATTATATAAATTCAAATTTAAGAAAAGTTGGGCAGTGTTTTAGAAATTGAAACAATTCACCACCAGAACAATCTGCCAAAGGAAGGGATTTTTTCATCATTAGAAACACTAAATTTAAGATAAAACATGCTCCTAAAATGTGTGCTATACTTCAACATGTTTCTTCAGTTTAGGCAGAATACCAGGCAAAATTGTTTTTCTGGTGTGGCATAGACTGCAATGACCACAACAGCTCCTTCTGGCCTTGAAATCTATTGCTAATGAGTCACAGCATCTCAACTGAAAACAACTTTTGTGTGGCCTCCTTGAAATACTAGCTCTCAACATAGCCATACTCACTCTCCTGAGGTATATGTATCAAAAAGATTTGAACTGGATGCAGTGACATTGTGTTCTCAGGGTCAGGCTTTGTCTGTTGGGCACAATCCTCCAGGAGCTAATTGCACAAAGGGATTATGAAAGCACACCCATATTGAGGGCAGAAAAAAATGTTCCCTACAGTATCTCCAGCTCTCTCTGGGCTTCTCCTTTGTTCTCAGTGCCCACTAAAAAGACCAGTGTCTGTTTCCATAAACTCAGCCACGCTGTGTGGAGATATCCTAAGTAAAATTTGCACATGACAGAATATGATTTATTTCCCCTTATTTATTTTCCTAGAAATTGCAACATGAATTCCACTAAATAGATCCCTCAACAAAATACCCTCTAGGAGAATCAGCATCTGTGAAAACTGGTACACATGACAAAATAAACCCCGGTCGAAAATAAGAGAAATCTACTCAGTCAAAGCTTAACCGATGAAACTGAAGCATGAAAACCGGATTCATAAACCGTCAATAACCTTTAATATAATTGGATGAATTTGCATGGAAGTCATAGAAATTGTACCTGCTCATACCACATCTCATTTCCTTCAATTGCTTTTCATAGCTGACGTGTTTTTAATTATTCTCTTTTCATAACGCACCAGGAAGAGCCAGCGTTCACTGTTGAACCAGATGCTACACAAACTCAGGGAAGAATGAATGGCTTTAATATTTAGAGTGCTTCAAGTTGTTATTTACCAATAATCCTAAATTCTATTTCCAAAAAGTATATGTCTTCCATTTCACTAATAGAACATCACCTCTATCTACTGATGACAGTAATGTTATCAATATTATGAACAATCAACCAATTATTATCTTTAGCATTCACTTTCCAATGCATATCATAGATACAAAGATTCACAAAAACTGGAAAGAAATTAACTGTCCTGGAGTGACTTAAAACACACAAGAAATTTCTGGTCTACATTCAGAATTATTGTTCATTTCGCTTATATCACAAATCTGGCTTCATAAGCACACAATAAGCATGAAAGAAAATTGTTGCACATAATAAATTCTATTCCAAGCTGTGCTAATATTTACTTTCAAAATAAATGTACCAAAATTAAAATCCAGTGATGCAATACTATACTCTTGATGATCTTATGCCAAAATAAAGATAAATTCTTTTCTGTTGTAAGTAGAAAAAAATGTATCTCCAGCTGCTATCCTGACTATCAGCATCTGTGTCTCTTTGTTGATGCAGTATTAAGGTAGTCTGCAAAATATACTCCATCCTTGTACAGTGATTGGTATTTCTTATCAGGATGTGAAAAAGACCTTCAATATCTGTATACAGACAAGCTTCATTTGCAATACTTAAAAAGTTTACTTGGCCTTTTTTTTTAACTTTAGGACTTCATTTTTAATCAAGACAGTACTTTGCCAGAAATCTCTTCAGACTTTCATAGATTAGATTACTGTTCCTGAAGAAGTGTTCCAAGAATGCTTTCTGATTTCACTATCTTTCTTTTAATCTTCAAGTACTGTCCAATCATCAGAAAATGAAACAAAAAGTTCTCAATAATAAATTTGCACAACGATATATATTCTGATTAAAAATGTCCACAGCCCAGATTCTGTACAAAATTTACTTTATTAACATCTTTTTTTATTCTTCAGTATGAAGTCTGATACATTCAAAATTACAAAAGAATTCTTTACTTTTGACTGTCCACTTACATAAATTTACAAATCTAAATTAACTATATACCAATTCATATACATTGACGTTCTGCTTCTGCAATATTTATAGTACCAATTCAGTTCAATCTTTTTCTTGTAGCAAGTGAACATAAAGGAGAATTTAGTACAGTCAGAACAAAAGTGGTGATTGAAAAACAGCTGTTTCTTACAGTATTTTTCCAGATATATCAAATAATAATTTTTATTTTTCCTATATGGGCAGCACATCTTTTTTCACACAAGGCCGCCCTCTTGTTAGAAAAGGAACTTTTTATAAATATATTTATGATTTTAAGTGCTTGTTTATCAATAATTAAATTTTAGTTTTGAAACAGGATTGGTTTTCTTCTGGGTCAAATCAGTTAGTTCTTAATAATGGTGTAAGAGAAAAAGGTCTTATTTTTGTAACCAAAAGGAAAGTACAATTATGATTTTCAAAGTTAAATGGAACAAAATTAATAATTAGGATCTAAAAACAGAAAAAAAAAAGAATAGATACAAATATTTAAAATAAATGTTAGAACTATACCAACAAGCACCATAGTCCAGTTAACACCAGTTCAGCTCGTCATAAGTACCCAAAAATCCCTATGTTTTTTAAGCTTTTTAATAACTATTACTGAAGACAAATGCTTCCATACTGAACTTTAGTTCAGTAAATCCTGAAGTAAGCTCCCTAGTAAGTCTAACTGCTTCACCTAATTTATAGTCTATAGCCACTTTATACTTCACTTTTATGGTAAATACACCCTAAAACAATATCAAGTAGGAAAGAACTGGACAATGGTTGAAATTCTGATTTTCTGTCTATAGACCCATCTAAAATTAGACTTGACTATTTTCAGTTACTATGGCTTCCAAAAAGGGATCTACTGCTTTTATGTCAACTGTATCTCAATTCATTACTTATGCCTGAAATACAATATGTTAATATATCTGCAGGGCTTCACAGCACAAATATAACAACTAGTATGGCGAAATTTCTATGGCAAATCACAAGAAAAGATTTCACACGGCACATTTATATCCGCACTGCCAGATCTACAAAACCACCAGAGACAACTTACAAGTGATTTACTACCACTGAGTTAAGCCTCCCTTCACTCCTGCTTTTGTTCTTCCATGTCCCTCTTGGAAGTACATTTTGCTGCAGTATGTGCCACTGGATGATGGATCACTGGACACTGAGCATATATTTATCATTTCAAGCTGATTTTAAAAAATAACTGAATAAAATAAAAACACCATGTCTCCTTGAATTTCTTTGCTACAGAAAAATACTATTCCATCCTTCAGAAAGTGTACTCATAGAAAGAAATTTAAAGATATATTTTCCAGGGTAAGCATTCCACCACTTGTCACTTGTGCATCAGAGTGTGCTTTTACTGGGCAGTAATTCTGAGGAACCAAAAAGACCTTACAGCAAGATCAGCACATATAACAGGAGCTGTGTGGAAAGCATTCAGCTACATAAAACAAAATTTTAAAAAGTCAATATAATTTTAGGAGGTAAGGCTGATAGGTACACTAATTTGATTCCTTGAAAATCATAGCTAGTCTCAAGAAGATATTTTTTTCCTCGCACAGATGACAGAAATCTGCATGCTGATAACAGCAACACATTAGACAGGACTAAACACTAAAGAATATGCTATTCTTAATAACCCCACGCTATCAAGAAGAAGACTTAAATGGTTGAGTCTTGATTTCACTAGCTTTTATAGTTCACAATCTATTTTCTTCATGTTGTCCTTACATTTTTAGAGAATACAACATAAATGCATTTCAGTCCCAAATAAGAAGGACAGTCTTTTGACCAGAAAGGCTGTGAAAACTTGCATATAATGATGAGGGCAGTGTAAGGATTCAGCTGAGACTTCCAGCTGAATCATGCCTCATGCAGAAGGAGAGCTTGGGACAGAAAATCCAGCGCAAATCTGATCATTTTCCATCTGAAAGTCAGAAAGTGCTCTTTACTGTGAAGGTAACCAAGCACTGACATAGGCTGCCCAGAGAGGTTGTGAAGTCTCAGTCACTGGAGGCATTCAAAAGACGTCTGAATACAGTCCTGGAAAACCAGCTATAGCTGGCAATGCTTGACTGGGGGATTGGGATAAATGACTTCCAGATGTCCATCCAGCCTCAACCATTCTCTCTTCTGTGGTTCTGTGACATCTGTATTCAACTGATACTGACTTTGCACCTGGATTAGGTGCTGTAAAACTTGTACCTGTCAAATCATCCTTTCCCCCATTGATAAAGGAACAAAACTGTATTAGGAATATAATCCAGCTGTCACTTTTTATGTGACTTTAATATATTCCCTTTCTGTATTCAGTATGCCATTTTAAATATGTAAACATGCCGTGAATATGTCACGGCATACACACAATCAGAGGCTCATTTCAATACCATTCAGTAGCAGGGTTCCCAAGTCTTCGCTCTCTTCCTGGTCCGCTAAGCTCGGATGCCTTTATATGAATTAGAGGCTGTTATATCCCTCCTGTCTACATCTTGCTTCACAGAAGCACATTAGAAAAAACTGCTGGCACCTCAGATGTGCATATAATGTTATATCAAGGTGAAGGCTTTTTTATGTCTTCAAACTGCTGACAGAAATATTTACCACCAAGGATAAATCCCATAATAGGCTGCATTGCATAAAGACCTGCAACAACCATTTACTTGCAGCATCAAAACTTTCCAAGCAGGCTTAGTCAACTATTCTGCCCACTGATACAGCACTAGAAATACAATCTGGTATTATTTTTAATAAAGAAGTGATATTATGCAATAATAGCAGGCACATGAAATCTGATTTTATTTTTGTGCACATTCTACTGCACAAAAACCCTGCAGTTAACTACTATTATGATACCTGTTGGCTATCTTTTTCCTTTAATTGATGTTCACTAAGCACTTCCCAGTGATGTTTCATGATTTACAGAACATGTCTGAACTTAGCTGAGAAATTATTTCAAAAGTAGGCTTCCACTGGGAATGTCAATGAGGTAAGGACATTTTTGACATATTATCTGCATTACTGAGCTTTATTTGATTTGCAAGATTAAAAGAGATTGAGTTGAAAAAAGCAGTGAGCTGCACCTTAATGGAACAATGGTCTGACATCAAAGATATACGTGATTTGAAAGACTGAGTGGCAGCTGCAACAAGGAGATTATAAAATCAGAATCCAGGCTTCAATAGTGCACTCCAAGCCTTGGTGTGGAACACAAACCTGCAGTTCAGTTCAGGAATAATTTTAGTACATCAAACATGATCTAGGCTGACTACTTTCTCACTTCCATCTTTTTCTGTACTTAGGCAATAATCAACATCATACATGACTGTCTGAAATATCTATAGAGAATTATATGCTTTTCTATGTGTGAGAGGTCTATTTTCAGCCTATTCTTAAACTTACTGTCCTCATCACCTGTGGCATGATTCAGCGAGGTGAATCAGGGATGACAGGGTTGGCAATCCAGACATAATTTTACTTCTTAGGAAAGGAAAGCAGTGAGAAATTACTTATATCAATCCCTGATTCCTATACAGGGGGTACATAAGCATTTGAACCTGCAATTCTCTAATTGGTCTGGTTCCTTGGTAATGTATCAGACGAAGAATGTAAATGCATTTTTTGTTCACCTTTTTGTCTTCCTCTTAAAATAAGTGTCTGACCTGGTTTTGACACTGAGATGTAGGATGTGTTTAGCAGCTGTGGGTTTCTCTGATCATGAGGTATGCTCCTAAATGTTTGCATGACTGGGATAAGGTCATGCTTTAGCACTTCAGCATTTTCCAGTGACCTGTTAACACCTGCTAGCAAATGCCAGTTTCACTCTTAGGCACTTAGGTCCCCTTATGTGGAGAGCCCTGGCATTTAACTTGGGCTCATGAACTCAGCTGCATGGCAGGATTACAAAAAGGAGTTGAAATGTTCTGTCGTACAAATCTCGAGCAGTGGCTTTTAACTCAGCGATAATGTAAGAAGTATTCTGAAGTTGGTATAAAAGACCGAAGGTTTTAAAAGCATTTTGAAGGGCAAATCAGGATGCTCTCATATTTGGGCTGTGTTGGTTTTGGCAAGATAAGAGGCTTGAGGGAAGGGACTTGGCTATGGATGCTCACATTCACCTTCTCTGGTAGCTGTTAGCTTATCCAGAGGGCTGTTTCCCTTTATAAATATGTCAGCTCATATTAAGAAAAAAATGCATAATACAGAAGTATAAAAATAATCTTATATATGACAGGATAGAGAAGTGGTGCTTATGTTTCAGTTGGAACATTGGATCATCCCAGTGATACAGTCATACAGGGACACAGGAAAAGAGAAGCTGCTCATTGTGCCTGTAAGAGTTATCTGCATTCTGCTTTCCTCAGTTATATGCCTAATTCAAGGAAGATTTTTCAAGCACTCTGGAACTGAAAATGTCTATAAATGGCATTCTCATGCAGTCTGATCATGCATGTTTTAAAATAGTACCTCTTGTATCTTTTGAAAATTTGAGTTACATTTAGAATTAAGAGGTAGGAGGGCAACAATGCAAAAAAAACCCAACGTTTCTTAAATATTGTTTCCGGCACAAAACTCTGTGTACTAGTCTTTTTCTCACTTCATTCCTACTACAATTCATATCTTTACTGCAGCATCCCTATGATGGGAAGTCAGCCTGGCTGTGAAGAGAAATTATTTTTAAATTTGAAGCCTTTTGTGTTCATCAGTGGTGTTGATACACACGTAGATCTGCACAATCAAACAGATGTGATAAGTGACACATTGTTATAGAGATGCCAGACAAAACTGGATGTAGGTGTCACCCCTTCATAATTCTTCTGTACATACCATTGCTTTACTGAGGATGCTTACTGTACTGAATAAAGAGAATTTCCTTTTTTTTCTGTAAGGAACAATTCCAAACACAGAGCTTTTGTAACAGATAATTTATCAAAAATCTTGCCTCATAAGCAAATAAGAACTAAGTCCTTGAAAATATTAAAAGCCTAGAAAATAAATTCAGAAGGTAATATAGTAGAAATAAGTAAATGTAATTTTTAGAGAAGGAAAATAAATTTTCACTTAATTATTATGAAAGTTTCCTTCCCGGTGGCCTAGTCTTGGCGTATTCCTAGACTCAGGTAGGAGCATCACAAAGCTCTTAAGGAATCAAACTGAAGTTAGTTAATCTTCTTGGCTTGACAAGCTTAAAGTTATTTGATTCACGGTGTATTTATGCACTATCAAATGCTTCTCAGAGGCAAAATCCTATATATGAGATAATAATCTCTTACTGAGCTAAGTAGCATAAATCATGACAAATTTTTTTTGTTTTCATTTTTTTAATGTGAACTATATTATGAATACTATGTGCAATTAAAGACTGGTGAAAGTACAGTAACCCGCCATTGACAAAGTGTTTCAACAGTCATGTAGTGCCTAGAATTGTCCACAGTGTTTAGAATGACAATAAATCTGGAAAAAACATGACATTTTTATCACCTGAATGTTCAAAAATACATTCTTAGCCCAAACCGTGAGCATTATTTCTTCTAGAGTCAAAACTCTGATATGAAGATACAGAATATTCAATAATTCTCAGTGAAATAATTATGTAGTAAAATTTTTCATGTGATGTCAAAATAAGTATCACAGTATCAGTCAGAAACAATATTACTTGGAAGAATTCTCTTTCAAGAAAATACTTCCCACAACAAAATTTTTTAAAAAGTTAAATAATAAATCTAATACATAAATTCATCTATATCTTTTTGCTTTTGACAAAATAACATTTTTATAACAAAAAATGCAGTGAAAATACTTGAGGCAAAATTAGAAATTACATATGAATGAAGAAAAGAGCTTTAAACGTTGCAATTACTGCAGATGTAGAGCCTAATGAAGCTGTAAAAAGGGTAATGAATACTACAACTATTATTGCTGACCCAGCGTTTTTGCTTCCAAGACTCTTGACCTTGCTCCAAATGCTGAGCATGCCTCCATCTGGTACACACCCAAGATCATTGTCATCACAAGTATTAGATCAATGGTTGTTCCCATGTGCCTGCAGTCTAAAGAGTCTCATACTTTATCATTAGGAGCAATGGGATACAAAATATTATAAAATGCCTATGAAGTACCTAGGAGCATGTATTTTTTTATTTTAGATAACACATCATCAAATCTCCCCACCTGTGTCTTCATTTAGTACAAATTCACTGAGATAGTTTATCTTCATCCTAATAATTTGTTTAAGTTCTTTACTAACAATTGTGCTGTGCTGTGTTACTCATTTCTTGTGTCACTTAGTGTTGCATAATTTCCCTACAATTTCTGTTCCTTGAGAAATTCAGTCTTTCAGAAAAATATCAAGTCATGTAAACATTAATTTCTCTCTCATAAATCAAACTTTTCTTGGATTACCTATGAATATTCCAATACAAATAGAAAGAGGACTGCCTGTTAACCCATTGGTATAATGCTGCCTCAAAAGTTGAAATTTGTATCAGATATAAAATTTTTTACATGAGAGGTAGCATGGTCTGATGGTGTCCTTTTATTCCCCATCAAAATTTTTAAACCATCAAAAATTTCAACAACATATTACTACTTTAGGCTGAAGTTGGAATGGGTGTATTCTCATGATGAAACCCTTAATATGTCCCTCTTTGACAGACCAGTGATTGCTGGGTCATATAGTGCTTGCCAAGTCCTTGCAAAATTTTGCAGTTTGTCCATGAGAGCATGCTTTGCTTACCTGGAAAGGACTGGGGATTCACAGGTATGGGTGTAGAGGAAGAAGCTGATGCCTTACAATGATAAATATTAAATCTTTTATGTTTATATGCTTATGTAAAGAATCGCAAACCCCAGAAAGAGGTTTCGCTGTGCAAACCATGAAAAATCTCACTTATTCATATCGATATAACGAGCCTTGAAAGAGGCTCAGAGACGTGTTCTATCCCAGCAAGAAAAAGACATGCAGGAAAACTGTAGCAGATGCATCGTGTGTTACTATGGACAACAAAACGAGGTATTTATGTCACTTTTCCACCATTTATGTTATGATAAACCTATTTTATTGTTATATACATATGCGTAAATCAGTCTTAATATACCTAATTGTTCAGTGCTTAAATATGCTTCAAAATTGTAAAAATTTAAGTATTTCAACTCTGCACCAATAATTCTAATGTACAATGAACTAATATGACTTTTCTGTGCCCTGTATCCTTTTTGTTTGTAAATATTTTATTAACTGCATAACCTTAGAAAAACTAGACTAATGTGGATACCCTGGAAAAGACAAAGGAATAAAGCTGAAACTGGCATTGGCAAGAGTACTAATGGAAAGCAGCAAATCTTACATAACTATCTTCTGAAATAAAACTATCTAACTAGGAAAATAATGGGCTTCTTTGTTCTAAATAGAAACACGCATTTAATTTTCCACTCGGATCTTATCCTTCAAGTTGCTCCCATGTGAAAGACACATGGAATCCTAGTGGTATACATTATGCAACTCTTTGTAGTGCAGCCTGCTTTCAGGTGCTCAGAAAGCATTTACTGCACAAATTGGTGTACCTAAAAGTTAAAAGAATAAAAATTGTCTTTCTTCTGATGATAGCATGTTTTGTTATCGACATTTTGATACCAACATCTCACAAGTTCTTCCAAAGGCTGCAAGGGCATTGACACCTGAAAATCTCAATATCTTTATGTGATCCTAAATCAGTGTGTGTGGACAGGAGGAAATCCTGATCACTGATGGATGGTTTCAGTAAGCACAGGACAAAACTGCTAGCTTTTCCTGCAATCTCAGATTTACAATCCAAGATATATATCTGAAATCATGCAGGTAAGCCTCTTCAATAATGTCGTTTATTCACAACAGTACATAGCACTTGGGGGTTTTTAACTAGTAAAAGTCAAAGACGATTAGCACAATAATTTCTGTGGTCATCATGACTCAAGGAAAAAAATCAATAAATAGTGAGGTTGCATTAAGTGAATCACAGCTGAAGGAGCAGGGGAAAAAATAAAAATTGAAATGTTCTTCCTCTAGAAATGACAAGCAGAAAAAGGTCTAAATGAAATTAATAGTTCAGAGAAATTAGACGGCGTTTTGCTAAGTACCCATTTTCATGAAAGAAGAACACAAGGGAATTGTACAAAATTGAAAGGCTGAAACATCAATCTGGTAACAGAAAAACCTTTTCACCCAACAGCAATTAAACTATGGAGTCTCCTACTGCAAGTTATTGCTGATGCTAATAAAGCAGCCAGGTTTCAGAGGAGGATCGAATCTGTAAAAACATTACAGTAATGATATCAGTTACAGTAGAATAAAAATCTAATCAGGAATTTTGCTAGACATGCTCTCATACACCAGAGCTCGAAGTATCCTTCATCAAAATGTCCAACCTTTTATAGCTGTAGTTACAAGTTAAATTTCAGCTGTAGGATCTTCTCAAAGATCACAGGAAAAATCCATATAGCCTCTAATCTTTTAAAGCTCATACATCAGCCTTCCCTCTGTCATCTGGATATAGTAGCTACAGCTCAGCCTCTATGCATCAGTCTGTTTGCTAGGATAGGAGGAAGAGCTAGACAGCTGGGGAAAGAATATTTATTCCAAAATCCACAGTCATCTTTTGTTTTCTCTCATTTTTTTAAATAGGTGGTACTGTCTACTGCCAGGAACAGGTTAATATACCTCCATTTCAAATCTGCGTGGCAAATTCTGTGTCTGCATCTGTCAGAATCTGGCAAACCTTCTGTTTTCTCTGTCCAGATAGAAACAAATATAGACAAGGCTTCTGTAAAAATGCTGCTGGTTTCCCTCATTTTTAAACACTTCTTCAGCTGCATTTTGACAGCAGAAACATAGCCACTGTGTTGATATACTTGATTCAGTTGATGTCAAAATCCTCAATACAAAAACACAGCAAGGGCCCTGTCACATAAATGCATAAAACTCAATGTTCTTTTGCTATTTGTGATTTAAGTACCATTCATGTCTTGTTTTTGAAAGAATTGTGTAGCAAGAGAAATTCACACAAGAAAATAAAAACCTTAAGGCAGAAGAGGAAAGACTCAATAATGTTGTAAAATCTTTTCTGTACATAGGATTTATTAATATTTTCCTGTTGGTAGCATTCTAATTTAGACAGCTCATTAAACAAATGCTGAAGTATTTAATAAATTAAGATAACAAATTAACAGCTTATTCATTATCAGAATAATTTTGACCACAAAATTGTCTCCAGTTCCCTAAGGCTGTCATTGTACTATAACCTTATACCTGGTAAACCAAGCAGTACTTAAAGAATTTTTAATAATTATATTAGATAGATTGCACTTTTTCCTCTTTGAGGATCACGCTGAAAGGTTGTGGACTTCATATAATAGGTTCTAGAAGCAATACTGACTGAACTATAAGCCATAATAATATAATTATTATGCTCTAGAAAGGATGCCAGTCTTCCATTATTCTGTTTTTAAAACCACAATCATGTGTTAAATCTATAGCAAATCTACCTTTACTGAGACAGTTCCATAGACATAATAGCATGTTTCAGCAGAGCTACTCTGAAGCCTGCACAACTAGAAGAAAATAATAAACCGTCAGTGCGCATTTGAGATGATGAAAGAACCTTTTGCACTCTTATAAATGTCTGAGGACATCCTTTTCACTGAAGCACCCCTATGAGTAGCAGCTTCGCATGCACCTCCTTTGAGTAACCACTTTGCACCTAGAGTTCATCCTGCTGCAGCATAGATGAGCCCTAATTAATGCCAGAAATTAAGGTATCTGGATTTTTCTCTCTTTCATATTTGATACAAACTTTATTGTGACAAGTCCATTGTAAGATCCAAAACATATGTCTGTAAGACAAGTCACAAAAGCAGTGTTTATCACATCTTAGAGCATATTTCTACTGAAAGGGATCATGATCACGATTATGATCAACAGTGTAATGTGAGCAGATTGCGTATAATTTTAGCAGTTTAATGACTCTGATTTTGTATCTGAGTAACTTTTCCTGATCAGTGTAAAAATTTCTGTAAATGGTCATTCTAGAGAGTTTGACCAAAGAAAAATCCATATAGCCTTGTGAACTCACAGAGCATTTGTAAATGACGAGAGGGGAGTGGTTGCCATTTAGTCTGTCCATAGAAAGACTGTCTCACATAGAATTCACATAATCGTGTTAGGATATCACAGTCTGGATGGATAGACAAGGAGATGGGTCCTGTTTAAAACAATTATCAGTGATCTGGAGCAGGCAGTGGACTGTTATCAAGTTTGCAGATGACACTAGATTTGAGGGAACACATTTGACATAGCAGAGGGCAGGCTGCCATTCAAAGTGATCCAGAGAGGCTGGAGGAACAGGACAACAGGAACCTGACAAAATTCAACAAGGCAAATGCCAAGTCTTGCAGCTGGGAAGGAAGGACCTCCTGCAGTTATACAGGCAGGGGTCTGACTGTGTGTCTGGGGCATAAGTCTGCAGAAATTCCCCAGTCATGGTGGCAAACAGTGCAGTGAGCAAGGAAAGACAACAGCATCTCAGGGGTGTATTAACAGTCTGTCAACCCACAGAGAGAGGGAAGAGGTCATCCACCTGAACTCATGAGAGCACATCTAAATAGTGCAACAGGTTTTGATGCACCTAATGCCAGACAGACTTTAGTAAAATGGATTCAGTTTCTAACAGAGGCTGCCAGACAGTGGAGGGGGCTGGAGCACTTCCCTTATTAACAGAGGCTGGAGAAATGGGGTTTGCTGAGCCTGCAGAAGTGGCTCCAGGAGGACCTAATTGGGGTTCACCAGCACATATGAGAAGGTCATCAAGAAGATCTCAATGAAGATATGCCAGGATCTTCTCAGTTGTGCATGGTGGACAGACAGGCAACAACAGGCATAAATTGAAAATTAGGGAGGTTCTCCCCGAATATAAGGAAAAACTTTTTTCCGTGTACCAAGCAGAGTAGCAGGTTGTCCTCAGAGAGCTTGTGCACTCTTCATCACTGAAGGTTTCCAGCATTTAGCTAGATAAAGCTGTGAATAACTTGGTCTGATCTCATAGCTGACTCTGCTTTGTGCCAGAAATTGGACTGGAAATCACCTAAGGTCCTTTCCCACCAGAGCTCTCCCATGATTCTGCAACTAGCTTTATGAATTGGTAATCTGTGAGGCAGTCTATCAGGTAATCCCCATGTCTATCAGAAGTGCAAAATAAAAAAACCTGTTTTTTTTAATTGCTTTGATAATTTTGAAATATGATCTGAAAGAAGCATTAAAATTTACTATCTTATTTCAGTTAATAAGTGCATGCTCACAGAATTAACTCTGGGGTGCTTTTGAAAAATTTGATGTCTAAATTGCCAGATTTCTTTACATCTTATAGATTCTTAATTTTAAATTGTATCTGCATACTAAAAAAACTTCTGTTCCTTCATCTCTGTTTCTTACTTAATTCTCATTCTGACAATTCACATCGCATGTCAAAAGAATATGACCTGCATGTTGTATGTAAGACACTGAAAGGAGACACTGAGATTATTTTTTTTAATGAGTGGTACCATAGTAATATAACGCAATATTCTCAAATGACTTTGGTCTTCAAAATCATAGATCACATCTACAGATGAAGAGGTTAATTAGAACTTCCATAAACTGCCTAAATATTCTGTAAATACATTCCTTTCCTGGGTGCTCACCACAGACATATTCCAAATACAATCCACTGAGCTCTCTCATCACGGTTCTTTTATGATGCTGTAATGAGACCTGTTATTCATGCATTTTACTTCCAGATTTGCATTCATTTTCTGTACTAATAAAACACCAACGTATAAACAAGGTCCTGCTTTCTCAAGGACCACTCTTTGATGAGAAAGTTGGCAATCTTTTGAGGCAGCATGCCAGCCTGCATTTTCTTTCTTAATTTGGACATCAAAGAGGTCAAAGAGTAATACCAGTGAGGACCAAAAGAGACTGCCTCTCAGAAGCCACAGGTGTCTTATCAGCAAGTGCATCAGCCTGTCTGAGAGGCCCAGATAGCAGGACATGAGGATCTCAGCATGTTGCTGCCTTTCACTGCCTCCTTGCCCAAGATGCTGTGGCTTTCTTTGCCCTTTTAACTAAAATCCTAAACCAGCCTTTATTCCAGGCTTTTGCTCTTCTTCAGTAAGTTGATCCTCAGTCAAGTATTATAAATTATTGCATTTGATGACAAGTTAGACACACTAAAATAGGAGCTGTAACCTCAGTTACAATCTTTTCCGTACAATGAATAAACCCCTTCCAGCTCTACAGTCTAGTGGAAACCCCTCTCCGGAATTTCCTATAGATTAGACATGTTTTATAAAAATTATGAGAACAGATTAAGACAGCCAAACCCAGATCACACATATGGAAATAGAAATACACACTTCAAATAATAAGGAATTGTTTGCTAGAATATGGTTCCCAGCCACTGCCATTCAGGAAATGCTGAAACAGTAAAACAGCATGAAAACTTTATCATACTGTATTAGCTATTTCCCATTATGTATTATTAGGAACTGTCATATTACCCTAGAGTCCAGCACAATCATGGATCTCCATTAAGTTAGCAGAAGGGCTTTCTTCTCTCCCTGACATAACTGCTAAACTACACAATACTACTCTTTCCTACTGTCAGAATACGACTCCATCAGATTAACCATCTGGCCTGAAATACTTTCCTTTCCTGTTCAAAATCTGTCCCATATTCCACCCAGAAGGCTTTTTGACACAAAAGGGCTATTCAGGCCTTGACATTTATCTGGCAGAGCAGAATTCTATCCAACTGCAGATAGACTCACAGCTGTGATGGTGTTCTGCAGTGAGTAATTTTCTATCCACAAGAGAAACTGTTTAATAATAAGAACATGTTTTCTGATTCAGAAAGAGGGCTATACCCCACAAACACAAGGGCATACCATAAGTGTGATTTCTCTTGTTATTTGTAAATCCATGCCAGCTAATCTCAATTTGTGCTAGATTAGTTTAAATAATTGTATATAATATATACAGCATATTTCAGAGAAGGAAATAGGTTAACAATCATAGAGTCTTCCTGCTCTATATTACCAGTACAGTCATTAGCTATAACTGAGCAGGCCATAGTATTACTGTGCCATTTTAAGCAAAATAAAGATCTGCTTTGTAATAAAAGCTACTGAATCCTAAATAGACCATGAGATCTTTGAATGAAGGTGGAAAAAGCTCTGTGTATACTTATACTGTGTATAGCTCTTGCTATATCAGCAAGATAATCCTCTTCTTTCTTTCATTGACCTAACTCTAATTCAATCATCCACCAAAAAAAAACTGAAGGAATGTTGCTAAAAGCAATATGAGTAAAGACAATCTCATTGTGGAAAGTTTAGTCATTGCATATAACATTATGCAAACTCTTCTTCGAAAGTGTATTTGAAATCCTAGATGAAAGGAGACAAACTCTTTCTAATTTGCTTGTACATTAACTAGACAGCATGATTATTTCTCTATTCTTTTTCACTGTATTCAAGCATACTGGACAACTTTTATTTCAAGTCACCTTAACTTGCTAGTCTTTCGTAGAGCAAATAATCAAGCACCTTTCAATAAACGCTATTTTAGCTCACATGCAGGGGAATCTGAATCACAAACTGGAGTCAGTACATCCCTTAACAATCGTTGCTTGCCTTCTTCAAAGCGTGTATCCAGCAAAGGGATAACTAATTGGGCATCCAGTTACTGCTGGGCTCTATGAGGAGCTAGGGGAGAGCTGCTATAGTGTCAAGAATCCAAGTAACATCCGGAGTTGAAGTAAATAGATCCATTTTTTGGAAGTGAAGCGGCAGGCATTATCTGAAGCTTGCTGAGATCAAGAGTACAGACAGAATAGTTTGAGCACTGGACTGCCAAGCCACAGGTGTGCCTTCACTAGTTACAGTCACTGGAAGCTGTGAGTGCAAGGTATTAAGAGACAGAGAGTGCAACAGACCTCCAGTAACACTGTAGACCTGCTTCACGCTGCTGATGTTGGTTTGATTAAAAACGATTCAAAGATTACCAGTGACAGGTCAATGCATCTCAGGAGATCAATGTTTTAGCTTTGCCTTCTTCACTGAGATAATCCTCTGCAATAATAAAGCAATACGATTATGCACAAGAACCAGACACCATCAGAGCCTTTGTAACCTGTGCATTTGCCTGCAGAGAGAATGTTTAGGGGAAGCAGACAGAGCTTATCTGTCTGTCCCTGTCGGCTTAGGGACAGCACACTGTAGCAAAAATATGAGATGGGTTGTAAAAGTCCAATATTGCTTTTCTGTTCAGGTGGTTAGTTCCAGCCTACGTAATTCTTGAGTTAGTGTCTTTCATCACTTTCAGGGAGAAGATCATCTCTAGATACATATCTGACTAAAGTTCTGAAATCCACAAAAATTAAGATTTGGAAACACACAATAGCTTCAGGACCTACTATTTTTCATTTTCTTCTTTTTTTTCCTACTACATATTCATTCACACAGACATTATTAACAGGAGACTGTATATTCTAAAAGGCATAGTGACAGACTCGAAATGACTGCTGGTAACCTAGAAAAAAGAGATTTTTGTTTTCAGTTCATCTTGTAATTGCCAACATAAGGACTTTCTTTTAGAGCATATGAGCCTTTAGATTTGTTGCTCTTTTTCCTATGAAATGCATACCTTTTCATATGTTTTATTTCATTATAGATTTCTTTCTCTTTCTAAGACCGAAGTGTTCTCCCTCTCTAGCTTTATGTATCTTTTGGCAGACTATGAACTCTTTAATTTCCACTTGAGTCTCTGGGGTTCTTTTCTTACAACACTGGTGGTTTGACCTTGGCTGAGCACCAGGTTCCCACCAAGCAATTCTATCACTCCCCTCCTCAGCAGGACAAGGCAGGGAAGAAAATAAAATGGAAAAAAAAGTCATGTGCCAAGACAAAGGCAGTTTAATAAACCAAAAGCAAAGGCTGCAAACAAGAGGAAAAAAATATTTATTCTCTACTTCCCATCGACAGGAGATGTCAAACCACTTCCTGTTAAGTAGGAACCACGTCATGGTCTTTGTTCTGACTTTCCTATGGAATTGTGAGGAATTTTTCAATTAACTCAAATCTCTAGTATTTGGGACCTGGGAATGGAGAGGGTTTGTTTTCCTGAAGAAATGCTTGTTGGTGGTAGTTGTGAACTGTGGCAGATTCTACATCTTGGCACACAATTAAGAGGTGGAGTCAGTGAAAAAATATTTATTTTTTTATTTTATTTTATTTTAATTCATGGAATTAATTGGCAACTTTCTCCCCACATTGCTTCCAGTCACAGGCTTTTATGAATCTCACCTACTGCTTCATTCTTCATCTTTAGGCTGCATTACAAAGCTCTTATTCTTTTGTGCAGTAGCAGTGGTGGCACCATCGTCTTTAGTGAGACCTTCTTCACACAAATAGTATTTTGCTACCGATGTTGTGAAGGTTCTAGGAAGTATGTGGGTTCAAATTCACGAGCTCAGATGGGGAAATCAACAGGGCAAAGATGAAAGGCACCTGCCATCATTTTAAGGGGTGCTCAGCAAAGTAATCTGAAGCTGAATGTCCGTATGATTTTGATGGTTGTATTTACCATAAAGTACTCCAACGTCTAGGACTTGTATGAAGCTCACAATCCTCCCTGCCTGAGTAATCTCTGACTAACGTAATAGGATATATTTGGTTTATGTTCTTGCTATTTATCATCAAAACAGTATATATTCTTCTATATGATTCAAATTCATAAAACAAGAGGTAATAAAATCATTAAGATGAGACTCTGGGCCATTTCCAGAAGTGGGGTATATTACAAGTGAGAATAGGAAAAAAATTCTAAATTGAGAGCTTCTGTAACTCATGTACCAGAAAGCAGAGGGTTCTAGTGCAGCAAGAGAAGCTGGAGAAAACACGTGTGATAGACCAACGCACTCTGTACAAGTAACTCCATAATAGCTGCATGGTATTTCGACAAAGCATATATCGACCTTTTCAATCTGTGCATCTTTTCCAAAGGACAGAAATATAATTATGTCAAGCATTAATCTGCAGTCTGAGCATTTTATTAAAAGTAAGCTCCTGAAATAAAATAATAATCAATGAAATCTTTTCCTTTTTCCAGGAGTAGTATTGAAAGGTTTCCTAGTACAGGGCGTTCTGAAGGTCATTTGCTGAAGGAGAGCTAAAACCTGGCAGGGGTTGTGACTGTCATGAGTGCCTAACCATTTGGGATCAGACCAAATCACCCAGGTTTCTATTGATAGCATCCTCTGCGGCTGCATGCAGGCCAGCACAGCCCCAGCTGCTTCCTACACTCTCCGTTGCAGGTTCAGCATCTCCTACTTTCCATTAAAAGGCACTATTTTTAGATAGGCAATCAAATGCTCTTTGCACTTGTTTTAAGGAAGGGTATTCAATAGCAATGCAGGTGATCTGAAAAGTGAGCTGAATCCTTAATACAGTCTGAGCTTTTCATCACTTCTACCAGCTGAAATAGTACAGTTACAAGAAAAGACTCAGTACCTCTTGTTTTTTCTTCTCTCTCTGCAGACAGACAAAAATTTAGAAAGTAAACCACAAACCACTTAGGAAGGTGACAGTATGATTTATAAATTCAGGGGGCAAGGGAAAAGAATTCAGAAAAACAATATACAGCTTTTTCCAGTGAGTACACTGTTTAAAACATGCCTGTGCCATATGGAACATAGATGATTTATAACCAGGGGACTTCAAGCTTCCAAAATGTATAAAACTATTCCCAGAATGTTTATTAAGAAGAATAATTTACATGCAGAAGAGCATATCCTATGCTAATTTCTCCTGTTTGAATGGATAAATAAAAGAAATAATCCGTAACTGACAGGGTCAACCACTTATTTGTTTCCTTGTTCTTAACAATGCACTTTAACACAGCATATTATCCTTATTTATTTATTCCTTACTTGTTTGTTTTTTTTTTTTTTCCTTTAAGGCTAGCCTGCAAGTCTGGAAGATGTCAAGAGGTATTATCAGAGAACCGGAGGTCATGGGCTGCTGCTGGCTACCGTGGTGTGAAGCCGACAGCCTCAGCCAGGCGGGCGCAGCGCTGGCTCGCCGGCAGACAGAAGGCAGCGCGCTGTGAGGAGCCACTCCCTCAGCACCGCTGGGCGCATCTGCACTGCAGGCAAAGCAAGTGTGCTGCAACGGCACAGAGTGAAAACCACCGGTATACGTGAAACAGAAACAGCTGCGTGCGTGTTTTCCCAAGGGAAGGTGGTGTGGGTTTAGCCTTGGTGGGCAGCTCAGCCCCACGCTCACTCAGGTCACTCACTTTACCTGCTGAGCATGATGTCATGTGGTGTGGGATATCGCCGTGGTCAGCTGAGGTCAGCTGTCCTGGCTGTGTCCCCTCACAAATTCTTCTTCAGTGGTGGGATGGGGTGTGGGAAGCAGAAAAGTGCTTGACTCTGTGCAAGCACTGCTTAGCAGTAGCAAAAAAAATTGTGAGTTCTCAACACTGTTTTCAGCACAAATGCAAACCATAACTCCATACCAGCTACTCAAAGAAAATTAACTCTATCTCAGCCAAATCCAGTACTGAATGGCAGTCCCATAATATAATTAGTAAGAAAAGAAAATATATACTAAGGGCAGAATAACAGCAGAAGAAGAAGCAGGAAAAGGAGTTCTCTCTGTGGCAATGAAAGCAAATATTTCTGTTCTACCCATTAAGGTTAACTAGATGGATTTTCAAGGATAGAACAAGTCAAGAGGAATAATTTTTCTGAAACTGAGATATGCTGGCCCTGACCCTGTTCCCTCTTGTACGGACATGTAGACATATAATTTGAGCTTGGCCCCTGCACACCTGTACAAGGAAAGATCTGATCAGTAAGGCAAACATTGCAGACCATGGCTGCTCGTCAAAAGAAAAGATGGCTTCTACCACCTTCCGCAGTGATAAACCATGCCATTTTCAGACACTACCAGTACTATAGTTCTGAACATTATTTCTATTAAATGTGGTGGAAGGTTATTGATATGGCAGCTATTAACATTCTTTGCAATTATATGATTGTTACTGTGCCTGGCATTTTGTAGTTATTATGCTTACAAACAATTATGTAATGAAATTCTTGTTAAATGGCTGTTAAATGTAGGGGGGAAAACTGGGGAGAGTGAGGGAAGTTTAGGTCCAAAAAAAAGAATTACATGAGCACTAGCAACTTTTTAAGAGTGTCTATTATTCTTACATTTTAGGAATGTTTATTATTGTCGGTGAGCCTTATTCTTTCTGTGGGCTACCATCACAACTGGAACCACAGTCTTGGCTTATTTCAAATACCTAAGAGAATTTAATTGCTGTGATTAAGCTCAGTTAAATAGCCAAACTAAATCCTTTTTTAATATAAAT
Source organism: Cnemophilus loriae (assembly GCA_013397755.1). Lineage (NCBI taxonomy): Eukaryota > Metazoa > Chordata > Aves > Passeriformes > Corvidae > Cnemophilus > Cnemophilus loriae. The sequence continues at coordinate 2,157,612 of VZTF01008130.1, forward strand.
TAAGGACTTCATATTTAGACTTCAAACTTCTACGTTGCTTTGAAAAAAAATATCTGTAAAATATCACTGTGGCAAGCACAGTTCACCAAGTACTTAGGACCACTGATTTCTTTATAGAACCCCAGAGTTACAGCGAATTTTTTTTAAATCCTCTTTCAACTCCTTCTTTTTAAATTTTGTTACAGAAAAGAAAACTGAGATAGCTAAAGCCTTTATAACATAGCTTTAAGACTTTAATATTCTGTCTTACATTTTCACTAACTACTTTGATTGCCTTTCCTGAATGATTGATGCACAGGATTTTATGTGCTGTTGAATGCCACCTGTTGCATAATCATTTTAATTATTGAATCGCATCGTTGTACCAGTACATAACACTTTCACCTTAGTTTAAAATGACAGATCTATTTATGATTCTGTATGATGATTTTTCATTGCCATTAGCATCTTAGCTGTCATAATAGAAATCCAGAGGCCCTCAGGTAGGAGCCAGAGCAGATCTTCTCTGTTTCTTTATTTTCTCTGTGAGGTGTGAAGCAGAAAATAGTCAGATTACTTCAGGGCAATTTTGGGGTTTAAGGTAACACATCTAAAAGTGTGGCTGGATGAAATTAAGTGTCTTCAGGGGTTTTTTAATCACTATTACAAATAAAATGTGAGGTTAGTTGCAGAGAGAACAGTTTTGTTTTCTTTTCTTTAAATGTGGGATCAAAGCAAACCATAAAACTACGGAAATAATTTCATACATTTCATTTGACAATATAAATTCAATTCTTAGATCACAACAAGTAGCTGTGAATTGACTGTACATGCTTATGGCTATGGCTATCATAAATCCTTTGAAGAAAATCCCTTCTGTAAGCACATCAGTTGAGGAACATAGAATATATATTCCATATCACTAGTCTGAGTGATTTTTCTTTAACATGATACTGTTTCATGTTTATCTACAAAAGCCTTTGTAAACATATTTTTTAAGGTGCCACTTATGGTCAGTCTAATGACTTGAAGGTACATAATAAGTATTTCTCAGGATATGCAATTAAGCCATTATCAGTAAATCACTGGTGTGAGTACTACACCTTTTAGACAAATTAACAAGCATCGCAAATAATCTTTCTCTGTCCAGTGTAGTATCTTGGAGATTCAGCTGTTCGTCTATTAAGGCAAATCCCTCTTCACAGTAATCTGAATATCATGGGCAGGTATATGTAACACAAAAAAATCTCAATAAGAAATGGAAAGGTAGGAAGCATATCCATCAGTGGTATCTGCACATTAGTTTAATGAAAGTTTCACAGGAATGAGTGAATAAATAAACACTCCATTCTCTCAATTCTTACCGTGCCCTTGACTATTTAGGTTAGACTGCAGTCAGACAGAAGTAAGGAATGCTCCACATTTCCACATATATTGAAATGGAAAAGCTTCCTGGAAATTGAAATGAAAATCCTCAGCTCAGCTGTCTATTTTGTTGTTTTGTATGACAGCAGAACAAGATGTAACTTCTTCATCTGCTCTTTTACTGTATCATAGATTCACAGCACCAGCCTTCATTTTATCTCTGAACTAAAATAATATATGCAGCTTTTATGTTGTGACATTAAAATAGGCTTTCTCATGACTGCTACTATTTTATAGCAAAATTTTATTTCCAGATGTAAAACCCTGGAAGTGACCTAAATCTATAACATAAATCTATGAGTAAGGCACAGAGTAGCTAAGCGGAAACAAAAAGCAATTGAACAATAGAATGAAAAAGAGTATTGGCCTTATGTCCTCATATTCCTCAAGACCTAAACTCAAATCCAGGCTTGGATCATAAAAGAAAATTAGCTTGATCTTCTCATTTTGGCATCCATTTGTGGAAATCACAGTACTTCAATGGAGTTAACAGTCCCTGATCAAGGGAAACATGAAACTGAAAGTCCCTGAGTGTTCAAAGCAAGCAGATGGAAGTTGTTCTGGGATAAATTGCCTTCAGCTATTCCCTTCCTTGGGACCATGTCTGACACAAGCCAGTGAAACTCATCTTTATTTTAGAGACAGAGTAATAGACCAGATAAGTCTCAGGATGATAATTGGCATAAAAATTATTAGCAGAACAGACCTGGCATTGACCATGAAATGACAATAGCGCCTCAAGAATACTGAAGAACTGAACACACCTATTCTTTAACACTACTTTCAGTTAGGATTTTTAAGGACTGAAAATTCCAGTTTCTTCTCATTTGGAAAATGTCTTTAAACCTCATGGAATAACTCAAATTACATGGATCAACTTTCATGATTTGTGAGTTTGAGAGCAACAGGTTGACTCTGTATTATGCAGCTGAGTCCATTTAAATTTATTAATAAAATTTTATTCATTGTGGTCTATCCGTGGGGAATCAAGAAAATAGACATCACAATAAGGAAAGCCCCTACAAGAAGTGAAATGGGAACCAAAAGACCCCAGCCTCATCCAGTTCAGCAAATCATTTTTGCCTTTTGGGCCAGAGTGCACTGACCTCACTGAATCCTTTTACTTGTATAACAAAAGGTAAAGAAATGTGAATTTGGGATGGAAGAGGTGCATAATCCCATAAATAACCCTAAATCCATTTCCCCATTACCATAGCTGGATTTCTTCCTATCTTTTATTTATGTACTCTAGTGTAAGATCCAGTCCTGCAGCACCATTTGCTGGGACTCTTCCTTGAAAGGGTTTAGGGAAGTATTCATCCATTTACAAACAGCAAACTGTGAAACCAGCTATTTATACCTCTTATTCATGCCAAACAGGGCTTTAGTTTCCAGATCTCAGTATTTTCAAAATGCAGCTACAAAAGCACTTGATATAAATAGTTCAATGTTATTTCAAAAGAATTTTTAGGAAGTATGTGCCAAATAATAAAATGGTTGTACCATACCTTAAATAAGACATTAGCAGTAGAGCTGAATTTGAAAATAAGTTTGTGAGGATAAAGAGAACCAGGAAACAAAATTCATCCATAAAACAGTATTTTAGACATTACATATAAAAAAAATGAAACTGGAATACCGTCAGTTTAAAAAAAAATACAATCCACTCTAACTTGAAAAGGTTTGTTGTTTCTGTTTTTTCCTTGTACTTTCCAGGAGGCTTGGAGCAGAAGGTCATCACAGAATCGTGCAGTCATATAATCAGAGAATAGTTTGGTTTGGAAGGGAGCTTTAGAGGTCATCTAATCCGACTATATGAGAAGAGACATATTCAAGAAGATCAGGTTGATGAGAACCCATCCAACCTGATCTTGATGGTTTCCAGGGATGGGGCATCTACCACCTCTCTGGGCAACCTGTTCCTGTGTTTCACCATACCCATCGTAAAAAAAATTTCTTCCTTATATCTAATCTTAGTTTATCCTTTTTTAGTTTAAAACCATTAACCCTTGTCCTATGACAACAGGCCCTACCGAAAATGGTTCTTATAAACACCTTTAAGTCTTGAAAGATGCCATTAAGGTCACCCCAAAACTTTCTCTTTTCATGCTGAACAAACCCAGTTCTCTCAGCCTTTCCACACAGGAGAGGTGCTCCATCCCTCTGATCATCTTGGTGCCCCTCCTCTGAACCCACCCCAAAAGGTCCATGTCCTTCCTGTGCTGGTGACCCCAGAGTTGGATGAACTGTTCCAGGTAGAGTCGTACAAGAACAGAGTAGAGGGGTAGGATCCCCTCCCCTGACCTGCTGGCCACACTGTTTTGGATGCAGCCCAGTTTGGCTTTCTGGGCTGTGAGTGCACTTTTCCAGCTTCTGTCCAGCCTCTCACCCACCAGCACCCCCAGTCCTTCTCAGCAGGGCTGCTCTCAATCTGTTTATCCCCATCCTGTGTTGATACCAGGGGTTGCCTCGAACCTGGTGCAGTACCTTGTGCTTGTCCTTGTTGAACCTCAGGAGGTTCACATGAGCTCTCTTCTCCAGCTTGTCCAGGTCCCTCTGGATTGCAGCCCACCACTCAAGTGTGTCAACAGCACCACTCATCTTGATGTCAGCTACAAACTTTCTGAGGGTGCACTTGATCCCACTGTCTACATCAGCGATGAAGATATTAAATATACCGGTCCCAACACTGGACCCTTAGAGACACCGCTTGCCACTGATTGCCATCCGGACATTGAGCCATTAACCACTGCTCTCTGGATGCATTTACAGCATCTGACTCACTTCTAAGAGGTTAACCAGAAATTAGATGGTAAAAATGCTGGAAGTGCTTCATGTGCTTGGGAAGGTCTTGTTGGAGATTTTTCTAGACATACACACTTATTCTCCATTGTCTCTTTAAGGGCTATAGGTGCTACTAACTTTATTTTGTTTATCTTTGCTGATAACTCCAAGGTGATGCGCACTTTCAACCATAACTCTATAGGCTATGTATCATTATTTTTCAAGAATTCCAGTCATGTCAACCCTTTACAGCTGCTTCCTTTTCTCCCGAGAGTCTGTATCATGAGTTCAGCAAAATTGCCAAATAATTTCATATTTTAAAGGAAAAACAGTCCAAAACTGAGTATTTAATAGTCTCCTTTGTAAATAAAAATAGAAAAGTTGACTCCACACAAAGTACTGTCATGAACTGTAATCTCTGTTCAACATCTGCCACTAACTTCTAGCAAATAGATTTTCTCTATAACAGCAGCTCTTACTTGTGCAGGAAGTAAGAAGAAAAAGCATAGCATTTTTTGCTGTGATCAGCTGTTTCATTTTTATAGTTTCACTTGAACACGCATAAATGTATATTTCCTGAGCTAAGTCCCACAGGTGTGTTGAGCTAACAGGAGAAATGCAGATTTAAAACAGAAATATCACAAGAAAGCAAGTAACCGTGGATCAACTGGTCCATGGCAGCTATCCCTATATATGCTCCTAGCCCTCAACAAAGGCCAGGTAATTGGGATTCTAAGTTATTAGTACTCAGTAGGATGATGTGTGCAGATAGTTCACACAGATCAGCTAATGGATGGTAACTTGTTCTCTACCATTAAATCAGTGGCCTGTTTCAGTGCTATATGTGATGGTCCACCAAGGCTTTGTATAGAGCAGTACTTTATATATAAACTTTTGTCTGTGTGTAGTAGGCCTAGGCTAAAATGGACTTCCTAAATTAAATGTCATGAGATGTAACATAAATGGTAAATACCAGAAGTACCTTTGAGCGTAGAATTACAGTATTTCACTTATGGAGGAAAGGCTTTCTCGATTTCACCACAGTCCAACAGGTTTTCGTTAATTAGACTGTGCTGGACATACACTGATTTTGAGCAATCCATTTTCACATATAGACTCTTGAACCTTTCAGTCTGTCTGTGAGAGATGTACTTAGCACAGAAAGCCTGTATATCCTGTATACATTTATCATAACAAATACTCATCTTTGAGGCAATGTGAGAAACATTCAACAGTACAAGGGGTATTTTGATATCAACAATATTAATCAGAGACAAATGTGATGTCATTTTCAGAGGAGAACATGAGTTGAATGCTTCTGAATTCCCTGTCTGATGTAACGGGGATTTTGAGAGATGTGACCCTGAAATAAACCTGTGTGAGAGAAGTTGTGAAATACGTGGCTTCATGTTAGAGAACTGAAGAGTAGAAGAGAGCAAATTCTGTAGTTGTTCTGGCAGACCGTTTCAAACAGGTCACTCAGATTCTGCTGGTTACTTGCCTCTGAGTCCCATAAGTTGTGTTTGACTTTCAGAAAGGACATTCAGCCATGATATGGAGAATGCAATACAATGAGAATTCAAGCACCTCCTTTGTTCCAATGGTTAATCAATCTCACTTTTAAGAATATTGTACCTCATTTTAATTTTAACTTGTCTGTCTGCAGCTCCCAGTCATTGGTTCATTGTTCTGTATTTTTCCCTTGAAGATACTTAAAGACTATAATCAAATTATCTCTCAGAGATTGTGCAGTCTCCAAAGGGCATTTTACAGTTCTTTTCTGTACCACCATTCCAACATCCTTTTAGAAAACGTCTATACCAGAGTAGCACACGATATTTCTGTACCAGGCTCACCACTGCTGCGAGTTAGAATTAAAATCACTTTGCTGCTCCAATTTGTGGCCCCCCACCTATACACCAAAGAATCTGCTGGCTCCTTGCTGCATTACACAAAGACAAGTTTAGTTGCTTGTCCTCTCTAACCCCAAATTGACTTCCAACACTGCTTTCCAAAATTTCGTACTGCACTCTGACTGTTTTGCTGATTTTCTTATGCCCTCTCCAGTTCAAAGATATTTTGTTTGGCAATGTACCTCTTAGATCAAGGAATATTAAAGCTACAGTGTCAGTAAGGTCATTATAACCTTAATTTAGAAGTAGTGAAATTAACTGATGCCAGTTGACTTTACAGACTGAAACTCTGGACATGAACTGTGTATCTGTGGTCACATTACTATTACAGCATAAAGAGGTACAGCTGTTACATAGACACAAAGACAAATCAGTGAGCTAAAGTATGTAGGCATGGACTATACATAAACAAACACTCAAAGATTAATATATTGCAGTTTTCAATAATATTTACAGCTTGATGCCATTATAATTTTACTGTTTTGATAAGTTTAAATGAAAAATTCTTCCTCCTTTTTTCATGCAGCTCGAATTTTATCACACCATCTGCACTATACAAGAGCCTGCATGCTTCACTGTAATTGTGTTTTCTATGCAAAAGAAAAAATACACACATTGAAATTATATTATCTGTGTAGCTGCTGGAAGTTTTGAATCTGCAATCAACAGCTCTCATTCAGACAGGCCTCTGCATTTCTAAAGCAAATCACAGAGCTTTTGATAGTTCAAATCCCTCAAAGCTGAAGTACTGGGAAGATGTCAGTGGACAGAAGAGCTTTCTTGTGCCTTCAGCTTACGATATAACATAGGAAATTACAGCATCTTAGTGTTAAAAAATACTGAAGTAAAATAACTGGCACTATTGAGGTCCCAGAGTATTTTGGGTTGGGGCTTTTGACTGGTTTTGTTTCTGGTTTTTTGAGGGCTTTTTGTGGGATGTGTGTTTGTTTGTTTTGTTTGGGGGCTTTTGTTACATTTATGCAGTATTTATTAGGCTAAAGAGTTTCTTTACATTCACTGGGCTGGCTTTATGTCAGGGTAGGACAACCATGTCAGATGATTTAGGTTAACATGCAGAGAGACATGAGTTTAAACTGTGACTTCAAGACCTTTTCTGTTGTATTGTATGGTGGACTCAGCACAATGCTCATGCTCCACTGAGATTTTGAGGTGAACTCATATTTATTTGATCCATTCATATTGTTCAAGTTCTCTAAGAAGAACCAGAAGAAAGGAACAGAAGAGACCAAGAGAATCACCACATAATGAGGCATAAAATAAATACAGCCTGGACTCAGTGCTTGAAACTACTGTTCCCCATGTGTGTGGTTAGATAAACTGCCAAATGATCCTGCAGCGTAGCTCTCACTACACTACAAGGTGACAATAGAAAACATCCCTACTAATTTGACAGAGAGAAATTCGTTATGGATTCCAAAGCTGACAAACCTGATAGAGCTTCAGACAAAGAAGGTAAGATTTATTTAATTTCTTGCAGGGGAGCCAACAGGCCATCTTAATCAGATAAGCACATTATTGTAATGAATGAATGCGTGAAGTTCTGATTTTTTGGCCCAGCTGGAAGAACCTGATAAGTAAACATCACTGCACAAGCTAGGGCTACACCTCACACATCAGGAACGCAGATATTCGAAATGGCTCTGCTTGTCTGACTCCAAAAGCAAGATCTTCAGTGAGCACAGTGTACACCCAACCCTGAAGACGCTGTTGGGCTTTAAAGACTTAATGGTGCACAGCACCAACAGCTCAGGGACCTTTGCTGCTCCTTCTCTCTACGATGCAGACCCACCCTCAGGTCATCACCATTCTTTATCCTAGAAAAGGCTCATTTTTTAAAGTTTACATTCTGAAATAAATACTAAAAATTAGAATATGAAAATATAAAATGCAGAATCTGGCTGCCTGTACCTAATCCAATATAACAGAATTTCCAAGTATACAAAAATAACTCATTGCATGCTAATTCTGTCCTCTCGCATCCTTAGTGACCATCTATTTATCTCCACAGTTAATGCCCAACAGATCTTCCCCTTCAGGAAAACTGAACTGTCTGGAACTGTCTGAAAAGCAGAACACATTTGGCAGAAATAAACATAATGAAGATAAGTGTTAACACAACACGCTAAACTCAGTCCGGGACACAGGCTTTCAAACTGCTATTTCCAGCTTGCAGTTGAGAAACTGCTTCAGACAACATAAAAAGCTGTATCTAACACTTTCTGACAGTGCCATATTGTCTGGGACTAACACAAAAAGGAGGTGTACATGAAAAGGCAAGAATGAGTTCACCTTCATTGCTACTAAAACTTCTAAACTATCAAAGTAATCAGATAATTAAGAACCGAAACACACGGAGAAAGTAGCCAGCTTGCATTCCATCAGCTTCTGTTGGAAGATCAATGGGATCCTGACATTTTTGGTATCATCTACCCTTTAAAGCTATTCAGATGTTTGTTTAAAGTGAATTAAAGAAAGGCAAGCTTTAAAAGTGAAAACAGAAATAGCTATAATAGAAAAACTCAATCAGGAGAACAAAACTATTATAGTCTACAGAGAGTCCAGAACAGAAAGCTGTGCACTTACCATTGATTGGGACAAATAAAGCACAGTGAATAAAGGTTAATAAAGAAATCAGAAAGGTACCAAAAGCCACTGAAAATGACAAGAAAAAGGACAAGCTGAAAGCCTATGCATACCTTTAAAAGAGGGCTGCCCAAGCTTTGTGTAACTGATCCATATATTGAAAACAAGCAGAGAGCTAATCTGCATGTAGTGGGGGAATTCAGCTTTCCTCCTTACTTTTTGCTGCAAAAAAAATTGGTTTAAAATTGGTGTTGCATGGCCTGAAGAAAACAGCAGAAACATCTCAAAGCCTGAATGCTACTTTTTGCCTGCATCAATTACTTTCACAATGGGTTCACAATAACAGAGTCATCAGCAAGGGCCAAAACTGCCTCCAGATGCAGTCACCCGGAGACCTGAATTAGGGCACCATGAGAGTTTGCAGTCACTCTACCTCTCTTTGTGCAATCAATTCCTCACAAATGGGCCTAGGGGAGTACCTCATTTTCCTTCCTCTCACCAAATATCCATAACAGAAATGAAACCAAATTGGCCACATCACCAACCTTAAAAGTCTTGAAATTTGATTTCAGGTGAGGAAAGGCGTTGTTTCAAATAAAAAACCCAGCTTTTTTTTCTTTAGTCTTATAAAGTATACAAAATATTATTTCCTTGGATTTGTTTCATATCCTTTAATGCAATGTCAGGCCATTCCTTTGGTTTTCTAGAAAAAGCTTTTGTAATATGCACAAGCTTTACTCATAACCTGCACTTGCAAAACTAAAAAGTAATGTTTTAAGGTTACATGGGATCCTGTACAATGATACCTTGAATAAGTAAAATAAAATGTCTTTTACAGGGGTGCTAAAACAATATATCTGCAGACTTGGTTCTTCCTCCGCTCAGCCCAAGTAGGCAGCAAGAGCTCATCCATCTGTGCCAGGGGGGCTGGTGAGGTTGCTCGGGAACTTGACATGGTGCAAAAAACAGAGTCAGCAAGGCAGAAAATTAAGCCATGTGGCCATCCCTGTGTAGAGTGCTAGATTTATTCACTGTTGACTTTTTCTGTGCAGACATAGAGCAGTGTAGACATACCCACAGCTTTCACTCTTAAAAATCCAATGAGAACCAGAAGCCTGAGCAGTTCTATAGACCACAGCTACCCATAAATCACAAAATTAAGGTGTTCTGATGAAAAGTTTATAATACAGTTGTTCAAGACTCCGATGGATCTTCTTCCTTAGCAAGACATTTGTAAAGTGAAGAAAGATTTCAGTGCCTATGCCAAAGGTGATAGCAAAAGAATGGAGAAAGGAGAGCCTAGCTGGCAAAGTATGCTTAGTGGCATTAGGCAAATGCTTAGCTTTTAGCTTTTTGGGTTTTTTTGTGGGTTTTTTTTGAGGGGAGAGAGGCAACTAAAAGAATCCACGTACTTTCCTTTCCTGTTTTGCAAGTACCAATTCCTCAAAAACAAATACTTTCATGAGAACTGCAAAGGGTATGTACTAGTATCCAACTGGTGTCCTGTCAGACACTGATCTCCTGCTGCTTACTTAATGTGGTGACTCTTCACTATGTTTTCAGTTCCCCAGAAATGAAGTATCTTGGAATTCAGCAGCACAAGGACTAACTTGTCACAGTTCCAAGTTCCAGCTCTTTCAGCTGGAACTAAAAGAGCCTACATGTACAAAAGAAAATAGCCTCCAGGAGAGAGACTTTTTGGTATATTTTTTATTTTGAGGGTTTTTTTCCATTATTTTCATCCTTCAAAATTTTTGCAGAAAGAATATCCCAAGTTTTGTTCCACTCTTATTATTGCCTTCATTTTGCTGTATGGAATATAGTTATCTTTAATTCTATGTGATAAAATTTTATACAGGAAGTCATTTAATTATATAATTACGGTTATTTAAAGCATCTTTTCGAATAAATATATTAAATATTCTGAGCTCACCGTATTTGTAGCAGCTTTAGTCACAGCTGGTAATATTAATTGCTCTACTTTGTGCCTCCATTTTTCTCTCATCTTTTACTTTGTGCTTTCTCCATGCTAGAGACAAAATTTTGCACTCAATGTAGCACTTCAACCAGAAAAAAACAGTTGAAACCATCTGGTTAAGACCTTGGGTTTTACCAAGCATCCACTCTGATCAGAATCAAGCTGGTCTCCAGGGGCCTTTGGCAAATGTATTTGCACCTGCAAATGATGAACTTTTTACAGTCTGCATGCCCCAAATCAGTAAACAGATGCATTAATAAACATCTGAAAAAGAAAATTCATTTGGACAGAGCTCATCTGTGACCACTTGAAAAAACTGTTTTGTCTGGTGCTTTGGTTGTAAGAGATAATTTATGAGCTGTGTCCTGAGAGGACAGTCGTCACTTCTGTCTCTTTCATTGCCACAAACACGAGAATCTGCTGGGGCACAGGAACACCGTTGAGAGCAGAAGGAAGGCAACATCAACAATGGAAATACATCATACATAAAATGACACACACACAAAAGACCTATAAATAAAATAACAAATTAGCAACACAACCAGGCAGCTTCCTTGTTGTCAATATCCATCATCAGAGGAGCTAGGGAGGCATTAGACAGGCAATGTGTTGCTCTGATTCAGCAAACCTGCAGATCCCTGACAGCACTCATTTGATGGTCAGCACATGTAAGTACGATGGTTCTCCTCAAAAATGCAGATGGATTCTGAGGAGGCTGCTCCTGTGCACTGAGTTAATGCCATACATATGTTTTTCTTCTCTTTGCAGAAAGGAGACTTGGGGTATTTATAAACAGGTTCATTCTATCTATCTGATGTAACTAATTCCCCAGAATGTTATTACATAAATTTCCAGGTGGTAGAATTTATTGGCCTCTGAAGCTAGATAAAGAAACCCTTGTGAGTGTATCCATGCACATACACAAATATATATGAGCAGAGGAAAAGCAACAGAGTAGGATAAAAGGCCACCAGATTTCATATTATTTTTCTTACTTTAAAGAAGGGAGTTAATTTATAATTTAAAACTATTTGCATAACTCTAACTTGTTTATATAGAAGTGAACTCTGTAATTTTATATAGGAAGTTACAGACAAGAAAAGAAAATCACCCCTTATTAGAGATAATTTACTGATGAACAATAACTAAGTAGGAAAAGAAAAACACATACATAGAACAGTGAGGTATCAGCCAGTTGGTAAACAAGTGTTTATTTTATTTTTTAACATTCTTGGCCATGAGAAAAGCTGGTCTCCAATTCTACAGATAAATTCATCATTTTCAGTCTATAAATTCCAATAGCAAGAATGAATATTGAAGCATTTTATAAATGTAATATTACAAAAAAGGTACTTGCTTGAAATGCTAGAGATCAGTATGTTCTCATTTTTTCTCAAGGTTTGAGAGAAATAGCATTCCTAATGACAGGCCACAAGACTATGTAACTGTAGACTTTTAAGAAGAAACTGTATTAAATGTGTTAACATATTAAAAAACAGTTTATTTGGAGCACTATATTTTTCTGAAGTAGCATTTACATGTATTTTTTAATTGTGAAGAAGACAAAAGCTTTCTCATATACTTATGTAAACATACACAAATGCATATATGTAGGTGAGGGAGAAAAAAAACAGCTTTTCTTGATTCTTTACATGGAATGAAATACTGTGGCCCAACGTTATAACCGTTCTGATAGTGTGGAACAATTTTGACGTTTTCTTTAGACACAAAATTAAAAGATGTTTGCCTATCCAAATTCTAAATTGAAGATCTGGGGCAAGGTATGTCTTCACACCTCAAAATATTCTACTTAGTGTCTAATCATCTCTAACATAATTCTGTTTACTGGTGCTGTGCTGTGGGCTTTAACCACTTTAACTGCTTTAAGGAAGCAGACAATACAACACTTGTGGTTTTCTACCTTAAACAAGAGCGAAGGAGAAAACCATAAAGTGTGGCATTGTGCAAACCTACCCATCACACTATCTCAAAAAAGAGATATCAGAACTGGAAAAGTACAGAGAAGGTGACAACAAAGAACAAAGCCACTGAACAATTGAGGAACGCTGAGAAAACTGCTCAAAACTTCAGCTGGATCAGAAACAGTTACAGAGTCTATGTCGTCATGACATAGACATGATACAGCTTATGATGTCATGATTGTCATGAAACTGAGTGATTAAAAATTACTTTACTATGAAGTGTGTACTTGAACTATGAGTTCTTTGCTATAATGCGATGGAAACCAGCAATGTGTGTTCAAAGGCAGATTTACAGAAAGGTTCATCAGACAATATTACCACAACACTGTGGATATAACAAATCAATGGGAGCTGGAAAGGCTTATGAAGGTAAGCTTCAATAAACACTCACCCTCTTCAGAAACCACTTCCCTATGCTTGTCATACAAAATTCTCTCTCATGGGAGACACTAGGCTCAGCAGAACTCAGCAGTGTAATCCAGTACAGCTGTGTTTTAAATGTTATTAGATCTGGAATTTTTATAGTATATTTTAGTCAAACGGTTCTATTTTTTGACTTTTTTTTTACTAGCAGTGTATAAAAAAAACAAAACAAAAAAAACCCAACCAAACAAAAAAAAAATTAAAAAAGAAAGAAAATCTGACTTTTCCACACCAACTCTTTGTAGCCATTCTGTATGGTTTGTGGCTGTGCCTTCCACCTTTGTATGGAGCTAGCCATCACTGGTGGGAACGTTCGATGAAGCCATCTACTGTTCATTTTAAAATCAAACACCCAGAACATCTGATCTTCAGTCAGGTTTTACAAATCAGACCTTGTTTTCTGTTAAAAAAGTTTCCCGCAAGATTTCTTTAGCAGATGGTGGAAAATTTATATATTATTAATGCTATCCAATTCCATTAGAAATTGTGTGCTTGCTATGTAGGACAAAGAGAGAATTCGTAGTCTCCATCTGTATAGAATGTTTTATTCTGAAGAATTTTTACATAAGCAACAAAAACAAGTAAGTTTACTCAACAGTTATTGCAGAATCAGAGTGCTGTATATCTATTTTTAAACTGATTAAAAGTTGTGCTTTCTTTATTTTTAAAACCCAAAATGTTGGCAGGTAATGGAACTTAATGTATCATTCTGGACTGAAATTAAAATCATACCAGCATTTACAAAATAGATTTTTTTTCCATCAAGTTCAGAAATATCCCTAGGAAATCTGCTTGTTTTGTACCTGTGGAAAATGTCACAACCACAAAATATTGGTCTTTTTCATCCGAGAGATGTTGGTATTAATATTAAAACTGTCTGAGGCTAGGCGCTTTCATCTATATTTCATTTCACATTTAGATTCAGTCTCGTGTTTTACTGAACCCATCTGCATCTCTATCTGTCTTTAAAAGGTTCAGTGGGAAGAATTCTTCTCTCTGATTTATACCTTGATCAAGCTGAGTGGAATAAACACATACATTTTGGAGGCCAGCTACAGGTACTGAGTCTCTGATAACTGCTGAGAAGGTTCCCAGCTACAGTAAATTGTATTGTTTTATCCACTTTTCTCTCTACATTTTATCAGCTTAAGAAGACGGGCTAACTGAGGCACAAAAAAAAATTAAGAGCTGTTAGAATCACAGGGCCTGAAGGAAAAAAACTTTATCATCCAATGCTGCATGAAAGAATGTTTTATCTAATATGGATAGCAATTAATATTTTTTAAAGATAAAACACACTTTTCCAGTATTTTGGAGCCAATAAAAACAAAAATATTTGAAGTTTACCTTCCCATGCATTCTACTCATCAGACACAAAAGTCAGTATCTCACACTTGCTCAGTGTCATGGGCAATTCTGGTTCTTTCCATTTACAGAAAATCTAAACGTAAAATATTCAAGCTACCTACATAAATATCTGTTTAAATCTTTACCAAAACACCTGACTAACTCACCTTTGGACTGCATAAAAGTCTTCTCTTGTGATAACAGAACTATTTGAACGAGAGTCTTCAAAATCACTGCAGTGACCACTAACCTAAGACTACCACTATCAAAGACTGATTATTGCTGGTTGGCCCCCACTGAGGGATCCCAACTTCCCGCTTCCTAAATCGGCCCTGCCATATAAACTGACAATTGCCCAGCACTCCCCGGGAGCAGCCCACCTAAGTGGTTGCCTTCATACCCCAGCAGTCTTCAGAAGAAAACGGGAATGAGATTCAGCTACTAAGGAGCAGCACTGTATATAAAATAGTGTGAATATAGTTTATCAAAACAGGATTTTCCCACCACTATTCTTAGAGGAGATCACCTTTCCACTGGAGCAATATGGCAGGGGTGTCTCTTAGCTTCCCTGACTGAGTATGCCGAGTGCACAGAGCTGACTTACAATTACCCTGTAAAGTCTTTGGAGAACAAGAAGCCTTCTGTTTATGCCTGCATAGGCATTTCCCTGTCCACGAGCAGAGCATGTAGTTATATTGATAATAAAAAATAATCACTAATAAAACAATAACACTGCACTAAAATATGAAACCATAACTCTGCTCGGGATTTTTACTTTATTGCTTTTGTATTGATATATTGCTGCACTGTATTCCAATACGTACAGACAAATGTATTTAAATCATACTTAATATGGCATACCCATTCCACTTAAGCATCCAGGGAAATCTCTTTTTGAGCTTTTTGGCGCTAAATTGATTTCAATGAAAAACTATTTCTTTAGTCTTTCCAAACAGAACTTCTTCTGAGTGAAATAGCAACTCAGTATTTCAGCCTCCATTCATTTGAAAATCACACATCCTGCATCATATGATGGTTCCTGCTAGAACACAGTACACAGATGACCCCTGCCAAACATGAAAACATAAGCCATACAGCAGGCCCTTGAGGGACAGTGATGAGTCTGGTCATCCAAATTACAGGTAGCTGACCAGAAAAAGAGGAAGTTCTTTAACTTTCTCAAGCACTGTATTATGACCCTCACACCCATGTTACAGGGGTGCATGAGGCTTTGAATAGACGGACAGCACCTCTCCAGACAGAGTACGTCCAATTTCCACAGTGTCAATTTGAATGTAGAGAAGGGTTAGGACAGACTTTGAGCAGAGACCCGCTCTAGAAACACTACAGCTTGGTGGCCCATCTCATTTGTAAAGTGCAACACAAAGGAAATTAAGTCAACAAAGGCTCATCCTTGCTTTCACAAGTAGAAATGAGCATGGGAGCCTGCTATTGTTTGGTCTAAAAATATTGATAAAATTCACAGAAAATGTCAAGGAATCAGCTTCACAACATTGTTATGCAGAATGCTATGCAGGACTCCAGTTTCACAATGGCTCTGAAAAAAAAGGAGACCAGTGATGGCGAAAAAGGAGAGGATATTTCCCTGCTGGTGTTCCCAAGTTCCCTGACATTCTCCCTTCTAATGCACTTTATTTTTTTTCTTTTTTTTGAACACTTTTAATAGATGAAGAAATCACCTAATGAATACAAAGAATTTTTTTTTACACTGATTGCAGTGTAAAAGGAAGATATGTACGTCCCATGTATTCACATTATGAACTATGCTTGACAGTCAATAGCAGTATTAGTCTGATACACTGTCTGGCAAGTTCCCACTGAGGACAAGTTCTGTACCTGAAAAATACAGACTGCTACCTGATATTTGTAGTTAACAGTGAGCTAAAACTAAAAGATGACAATGACTGTGGCAGCAAAACCACCAATCAACAAGAAATCAAATTTGGCACGAAAAGAACACTCTGAAGTCCTGTCATGACAAACAAAAGCTTTCCTTCCCCAGCTGAAAATGTTTGCCTCTCTAATATTCAGAAATAAAGAGATCGTATTAATGATCATGAGCTGTTTTCACTTCATACTAGGTTATATATAATTCATATTTTCAAGCTTCTTTGCTTAACAAGACATCTAAATTTGCAATTTTTTTAATGGAAGTTGAAATTCCAGTGCAATCACTGAACTTATGGCAGGCCTTCAAGGAAAGGCACTTATTGCATTAAAACCACAAGAGCTGGCAACAATGACAGTGATTCTGACAGGAGCTTTAGCACTTTCTAACTTTAGCAGTGCTAATTAATGATTAGCAAGCTTCTGTTTCACACAAGAATCCTGCACTTTCTAAACTTATTTTAAAACTTTCATGTACATATACTAGTAATACATTATATTCAGAAAAACCCAAGTACAATATCCCAAGCATGCGGAATTGTAAAACAAGAAAACAATCTGTGACCCTAAGGAAGTATTTTTTGTTGTTTATTGTACTTAGACTTATTTCTTTTCCTGAGAAAATTTTTTGCATAAATTTTAGTTCTCTCATCATATGATACTTGGATAATTTACGGATGGGGTTTATAAAGCCTTTTACCATAATAAAAACTAGCAATTAAAAAAAAAATAGCCTTTGACTGAAGCCCTAAATCAATTCATACTAATCCATATTACTAAAACATCTTTTCTGTACGTGTCAGAGGAAAATTTTAAAAACTAAAATCTTTGTTCTGTAGCTAAGGTGGGTGAAGCAGGAGTTAAATAAGCAGAAAAAGTTTTAAAGAAATATCTGTCATATTTTCCAACATTTAAAAGTATTTCCTGGCACAGCTCTGAGAAATAATTTAGAGACTCCTTGCTGCCCAGGGGAAGAGGACAGTTGTGGGGAACTTTATATAAGTTTAATATAAGTAACTAATTTTTCAAGACCTCAGAAAGATTAGTAGTGTTTCATCTAAGCAGCCTGCAGTCACAAAAACTACTCTGCTACAGCTGCCTGCCTGTAGCAGAAATTGTGTTAAGCGGGTTTTGGCCTCCAACTTCACCTCATTCTGCCTATCCTGTTTTTATTAATTCAAGCGTGTGTACTTCGCCACCATCATCATCATCATCATTGTTATCATCACCACTTCTCTGGGGCATGTGCTAGTCCTTGCCCCACTTGCCAGCACCTGAGCCCAATTCTGCTGCATTCATCTCAGGTAAGGCATCTTCTTTCTCCTTGTTGCTCTGGAAACTTGCAGCGCCTGTGCGAGTGCATGGCAGGAGCTCCCAGTGGTGGCAAAAGCAGCAAAAGAGGTTGTGACAGCCAGTCCCGTGTATGCCCAGTGTCTCTGATTCCTCAGCTTCTCCCTTAGGTCACTGGAGCCACATAAAAGTCATTCATTCTGACAGTTCATGGACAAGGCCAAGACATCTGCTCCTGGAGCAACTGTGTGTTCTTAGAAATATTTAAGCATAGCCAAACAGCATGAGTTCCATTGCACGGGAAATTTTCCGATGAAAATAGATTCTTTGAGCGAGCTGGAAAGGCTAGTACAGCTACTGCACTTCAGTAAATCTTTTAATTTTCCTAGTTTTCCTTAGACACCATAAATAAACCAGCTAGGTCCATGAATATAATGATCACTTTCCAGTTTATACTTCTGCAGCTATCTTATATGAATTATCACGAAAACCTGGAAAAAGATCAAACCACATACATAGGTTCTTTTTACAAAAGTTCTAACATTGTCAAATATTACGGATTAATTGGGTCATACGAAGTTTGGCATAACAGATAGACAAGAGACTAAAGAAATAATGATTAATTTTTCATAATGTATGACGTTTTCTATTGACCTTATTTGTCCCTTTTTTTATACGGATTACTCTAAAATGCCACAGCACATCAGCTTACCCAGATAGGACAGCAGGCATTTTTAATGCATAAGAACATCATGTATGCTTTTCAAAATAAATTTACTAATTGTGGGAAAAGGAGAGAAAAAACTGGAAGAAGCAGAGCATAAAATGTTACAAATTAAATTTTACTAAAGTTATGCTTGCTGCACTGTGAGGCACAGCAGTGCATTAGTTAGAATTCATACTGATCTTTACCCCAAGCATTATGTTGTCCAAGTTGTTAGAAATTTAATGTTACATCCTAGCCTAACTTTTCTGCCACACGTTTGACATCAGCCAAAAGGGTCGCAATCAAGAATTTAATCAACAGCTTTCTCTTGAGGTAAAATTTTTTTTGAACTCTCTTTTGGAGTGCCTCTACCAGCTAAATCATCCGCACTGTCAGGTTATGAAGCCAGGCGTGAAAGTCTAGCAGACCTCTGTTGTTCTCCATTTGATCTCTGTTATTTTAGAGTCAATACACAGCTACTTGCACTGCAATGTCTCCCTCAAAACAGGTAAAGAAAAGCACTTTGGTGTGAGTCCTCACAGACTGGGAAAACCTCTTTTCCCACCAGTTTCTCTCAAACTTGCTATTTCAAATAAGCCTGAAGTTCCTGCAGAGGTATATGAATTTGTCTACAAGCATTATCCTGCCAAATTTCCTTTTGCAAATGCACAATTTCAATTGTTCCTGGGTTCCAAATGCAAGTAAAGCTGCCTTCTCTGTGAAAGTGCATCCTTCTTTTTCTTTCACATTGGCTTTCCATCACTGACATTCTCATGGATATGAATGGTGCCTATATGTTATGAGGTACAGTGACTTGAAAAGATACAGGAAAGTGGTTAACAGGAAAAAGCTTTTGATCTGAAAATATCTGTTGGTGGGCAAATGGCATGTGTTTTCCCTTATACTATGAGCAAATGTGTGAGCAAATACTGAGCTGAAGGATTTTTTGCATAAGGAATAACAAGCAAGTACCATAAAACATTCTGCTTTTCCCTCTGCTAATTTGGGAGTTCTCGAGCTTTAAAACATAAGAGCACAATAACTTTCCATGTGTTATCTTAACCAAATTATTGTCCTTATGCATTTGTGGATATGAAAATGATGTTCCATTGCAAGGTGTCCCTAAAGTAAACTTGAAGACTAAGATCTTCTCTGAACCTGGTTTATTGAATCAAATGCATGTTGGAAAGTTATTGGAGAACACAAAAAAGAAAGGGGAACTATATCCAGCTGCTACAATACCCTAGTTACTGAAGTATGAACAGATATCCTCTTCCTACATCCCTCACCCCAATCTACAGAATAGATTCCCTCTTACAGCGAGAAGGCTTTCTGTACTCAGGATAATGAAAGGAGAGGGAAATTATATGTCTATGTTCCTTCACATATTCTTACGTGATTCATAACACTGAAGTTTATTTACTGTACTGGGGGAATCTGTTTCTTAGCTAATACCAAGATTTTCAAACATACATTAAAAAACTTATACAGAATTATATCACTAGTTATTTCTGTACTGCCAATCATCAAAAAGCAAGTCTTTGCTTAAACGGTTTGACAAAAAAAAGAAGCAGAGCAAAGCAGCTTCTCTTTCAAGAGAAATGCTGCTGAACTTTTAGATTGTTTCCATTGACTTTAGATGAACATTTATGTGTGTGCCTGCATGACCAGAGAGGTAAGGCTATCTTCTATCTCCACCCAATAAATTAGAGTGAATTGAAGTTAAAAGAAGAGAGGGAGAAAGCTTTACGCACAAACTTCTGTTTTGTTTTCAGTTTCTGATGGAAACTTTGGCCAATGTGAGTTCCCCTAATCTACTTATTAATGCTTAAAATCTTCTAGTAGGAAAAATTATTACAAAGTTACATCAAAATGGCCAACAACTTTATTTATAAGGTTATCATTTCCCTCTGTGATGTGCACAGTTAAGTACATTGTGCCATTTATGTAACAAAATATTTCAGCTGCATAAGTTAATTTTACTCAGTCAAAATTATAAAAATCCCTTCCTTTGAACCAGTGTCTATTTTCATAAACAGATTCACTTATTCTTTAAGGGGTAAAACATTATTATTAAATTATTATTATATTATTTAAGAATTATGATTATAAAATTAGCCATTTTCAAGTATTCCTGCTGCTCCTCAAAACAGATAAATCCTTACATTAAGAAGGCATCAATGAACAAGCAGTAGAAGTCACCCTGTTCACATTAGACCGGAAGGTACACAGTCATTGCATGCATAGGATAAGCTGCACTCTTCTGAGCTCTTAAATTCTGAAAATGCATTCTCTTGTATGATGATATAGGCTTATGATCACATCTTGAATTCACTCATTTTCAGTACCCAAAGAGAATTATCAAAGAAAAGGCAGTACTCTCTACTAAAAAAAAAAATCTATCTTTATTGGCAACAAAATCCCCCATTTAAGACACAGAAATGGGAAAGGATCACTTAGATCACTCAATCAAGTCTTCCTGTAATATGATTAGGGACAAGTTTAGAATTATTCCCAAAACACCAACCTAGGCCACTAAACAATCACAAATACCTTAAAACAAACCTACTAGTACAAAAATCCCAAAAGTCATAGTAAAAAATGCTAAAGAAAGAGAACAATGTGTATTATAAATTTCAAAAATTACTAAAATAGCAGTCAAAAAAGGGGGAATGTCTTTAAAATGAAAGAGGGTAGGTTCAGAATTGCATTAGGACAAAATTCTTGACTTTGAGGGCAATGAGGCACTGGCACAGTTTACCCAGAGCAGCTGTGGGTACCCCATCCCTGGAAGCGTTCCTGGCCAGCTTGGATGGGGCTTTGAGTAACCAGCTTGGATGGGGCTAGTGCAAAGTGTCCCTGCCCATGGTGCCCATTGCAGGGTGGTTGGAAACAGAGGATCTTTAAGGTTCCTTCTCACCTAAGCATTCTTTGCCTTTCAGAGTTTTATAGCAAGTAGATAAAGGCTTGGATGACTTAAATTTTTCAGACAGGATTTCTAGAACTTAATGATCTGTGTCCAGGGACAATGGAGAGTTATGATATGATTTCTGTGACTAAGCAGAACATCATTAAGCAGTTAGAGCACCTTTATATCATAATATCATAATGTGTTTTCAAACTGAAGATGGATATGTTTTAGCAATATAAATGTTCTGTTAATAGAAAATACTATCACTGTGTATTCTAAGCTTTGCCCTTGTTTCAGGTATCCTATATTCAGGAAAAAAAATATAAGAGAAGCTAATAAAGAAATAGATACAGCTTAGCTGACAAAGATAACATATTTGATTCCATTTTCAACTGAACTGGTGGTGGACATCTCCCATGGGTGGTGGTACATCCCACCTCCCCACCCCAGGCTGCTCTATGATCTGAGAAACTTTGTCATGCTGTTGCTTTTATATTAAACTTGGTTTTGCAGATAACTTTGCTTGTGATTCTTTAAGAGACCTGATCACACTCATTTGTGATTCCACAAGATGACCAAGATTGAACTCCATATCTCAGTACTCTACCTGAGTAAAATATGCTTATACTTACCTGTATGAGTATTACTTGTAGCTTGAAAGTTCTGATTTGAGAAAAACAGCTATTTAAACCGTTTTGAATTGCCAGATGTGTATTAGCTTCTATAGAGCGTATTCCTGCAGGGATCAACGCAGCTGTCCTGTGTCATTGTTCTACCTTGTGCTGGAAAAAGGCTTCTGTGGATGGACAAGCTAAATCAGTATGGTCAGGGAGTTCTTAATGTACATTTCATGAAGGTTTAACACAGAATATGTTCCACTACAAATATGATTTTCTTACTGAAAAACCAAGTCAGTTCAGTGTTCCAATACTGAGTCTAGCATATAGAAATAGGTAGAATTTAAAATACTGTGATGTATATAAAAGCTTTTAGCAATGTTTTACTAATGAGAACGTTGTTAAATGTTGGTTCTGTTCTGTTACACTGCAAGACCTTGTTTTTTTTCTGTTTTCTCTCCTTTTATGCTTAACACTGTAAAATGTCGTAAGGTTTACCAACACCTTCCCCTTGAACTTTGAGCATCCTACTAAGAGGAAGCCACTCTTATATAAAATCAGCAGATATGAGCCATGTATTTGAAACAAGAGAATTAAATATACTGGGATGTACAAACATCTTGTTAGACTCTAAGGAGCTTTTTCTGTCAACCAGAATGAATTTCAATGTCAAGAATACTGAGGTTATAGAAGTGAACACAATTTCCTTACTCCATTTTCTGGGTTTGAAACTAGGTTCCATATATATATATATATATATATGTATACGTCTTCTTTTCCCTTCTTTTCCCATTCATTTTCTCCCTAATTTCCACTGGAAAAAAAAAGTGGCATATTGATTGCATAGACATGTAAAATACTCACTATGTCCACATTACGATCGCAGACAAAAGACTAGGCAGTTGGCCTTGTCCTACCATGAGGTGATGCTGGATGAACAGGATGTGGAAAACTATGCACATGACATGAAATATTGCTGGACATGTCAGAAATTAATCTGAGAATCTGATGAGGGTTACAGATAGTGCCAAAAGGGACATCAGGGTTTGGCAGATGGATAAAAATGAGTTTTGTGAAAAATGTTTGGACTTCATAGACAGTGGAGGGGAGTATTAAGACCTTTTGGAGAACAGATTCCTGCAAGACCAGCAATGCTTAGATGACCATGTGAATACTACCTTATGAGACACAAATTAGCTTGGTTTCACTACCTTAAAAGTCACATTTGTGCACAAATGTATCATAACTGGGACCAAGGAAAAATTGGCCGGATAGTTTATTATCTGCTGTGTTAGTTCAAGAGCCTGAGGGACCAGTTTATACTGTAAGTTACTGGATCATAATAAGACCAAGGAAGCAGGTCTCCCCATGAGGAAATGTTGCTTTTAGCTGAGGTTGAACAAAGATTACACTGTTCAAAAAGGCACGGGAGAGGAATGATCCGTAGAAGTGTCCTTCTCCTCCAGCCATCCACTCCATCTCTTGCTGATGGCCTACACTTCCTTCCCTGTACACAAGAGTAGGACCTGAGCACTGGAGATGACAAAGCTACATCCAGTAACTTTCACCTTAAAGGTTCACAACATGTCCAAGTGCCCAAAATTATTTTAGGTGATTGAAGAATTTAACCTTCAGGCCAGATAAGGACCGCTGTGTTTTAATGATGTCATCTGGATGGCTTCCCACAACCTGATGTGACAATGTTAAATTAGACATTTCTGCCTACATTATGTACTGACTCATTAAAGCACCATAACAGTAGATGAGATCAGTGATCTTCTCTAAGTATTTACAGCTCTGCAGTTTCAATTTTTCTCTTTTAACATTTTCCATAATTGATATGCAGTGCTTTCCTATGGATAACTCAGATTCTCTGCACTTTACGAAGAATGTCAGTCGTTTGAGTTTCCTCCAAACCTTTAAACTAGGGATGCGTATGAAAGGATAGAGCTTGTTAGAGAGCACTTTGAACAGCAGAAAACTATCATTCAAAACGGTGGCTTGATAATGCAGCTGAGGCAGTGAGTTATCTCGGAATGAACAGTACCTTACCCAATTAAGCTTATATCAGAGTGGAAGTCTATCTGAACAAAAACAACAACAGCAACAACGGCAATAAAAAAGAGAGACAGCAAAGAGGGAAGCTTTTACTCCAGAGATTCTCTTTTTCTGCAGCCTTTCCAAGCACAAACCAGTGCAGATGATCAGTGCAGCAACCTGTTGTAGAGATCACCCGTGGTTTGATAAGGTCAAAGCAAAGCCATTTTCCATCCTTTCAAAATATAAAGGTCTGGAAAGAGAAACTTGTTAGTCAGAATGACAAAGTCTAATTATAAAGAATGTAGCATCTTTGGCCAGAAACTTTTGAAAATCCTGGTTTGCTATTTTGTTACAGTACTAAAAATACCAGCAACTTTTGCTGAAGTTTTGCAAAAGTTTGGTATAACAATTCTTCCTATGAAAGTAATGCCTCAGTGAATAAAGCCCCGTTATGTCTGAAAACCTAGTACTGAGTGTTGTCCCCTTCCATGCATCCACAGAAGCAAAATTTGAGCAAAAGTTTCTATTAAACAAAATAATATTTGGCTGTTAATACTGGCAACCTGAAGGCATAAAACTCAGCACCATGACATAATTGAAAATAAATGATGGATCCTACTGGTCACAGTGAGACAATTGAAAGCCTGACTCTCTTCAGCTGATTCAAAGTAGCGCACACCATCCACTACAGTTACAGACCCTGGTATCCAATTAAACCTCAAGCAACAGAGCCTTTCTGGAAAGTATTTTAGACTAAAATTTACCTTGTGCAATATCAGGCTGCAAAAAGTTTCATGCTTTCCGAATTAGCAGCAACAAACTGCCAATATTAGCCTCCATGTCTAAACTACAGTTCAGCTGAATTTATCTGGGGATGCAGGCTCTGGTCTTGCTACGCAGATTGTGCCATGATTGCAGTAGGGTTCCTCTGAATCTGTTGCAGTTTGCAGAGAATAAATGTCCTTTACGACATTCAAGCCTCTAATTCTTTGAAGATTTTTCATACAGCAACATAAGGGTGGAGGAGAGGGAGAAGGGAGAGAGAAAGAAGCCACCTATTCCTATTCCCATACTTCTGAAGGGGAATGGATGTGAGATTTTTACCGTCAAGCTGTAGACACACAACTGTCCAGAACGGAGGCCAAGACAAAAATCAGCTACATTAAGTGAGGCCAGATCAATGGAAGACTGAGAGAGAGGTTTGCTTGCAATTCTTAAAGCCAGTGAGTGCAAAGGTACTCCCTAAATGGACTGAGTGTATCCTAATAGAAATTGTTTCCTAGTGCTCAGTTTAAATAATCCTTGATCCAAATGGAGTTAATTCCATCTTGTCCTTGCTCAGCAGACAGAGAACAATTGCTCACTATCTTTTTATAACAGCCCTTAAACACAAAAATATCATTTAATGACTCAGCCTCCTCTTTCCTAGACTGTATAAATACTCTTATTTCGAGCTTTCCTCATAGATCATATCTTTTAAATCCCTGTGCTCTCTTTGGGCTCTCTCCTGGACTCCGATGCATTTTGCTCACATCTTACTTTAAGACCTTTAACCAAACAGCGGAAAAAATATTCTTTCTGAGACCTTACCATCCCTTACCAAGTTATTCATGGTGTCTTATAAAATATTCCTAGTAATATATATAAAAACTACCTGGGTTTACCTATTTTTCAAGAGCAACTTAAAATTTTCTGTAACAAGTCCAAGGTGATGTCCATTCTCATATCCTCATTTTATTTTTAGGATGGTTTCTTGTAGGATCTGACTAGTATCTTAAAAAGAATAGCTTTTTCCTCTCACTTGGCAACTTGGATTGCCAGCCTCTCATCTTAGAGTAGTCTGCAGATTCCTGATTCTTAAAGCCACAAGAGCCTGGCAATCTTCTGAGATTTCATAGTAAACCCTAGTCATGTTTTCCAAGCCTTGAACTTGTTAGGAACAGTGTCCTCCTCTAAATGAAGCAAGACCCAGGAGTACTGCTGGAGACTTGGACACAACTACCACTACCAATACACAGCTATGCCAGCTCCCCAGCATGGTCACAGGGAGAATTTGTTCCCATACTACCTTGTCATTTTCCCATGCAGTTCCAGGGCATGGTTTGGGACTCATTCTTATTTTGATTGGAGCTACATTTCTCTGGCATAAGAAAGTTTAGATGCACAAGAGCAGACTTCAGTGTCTAGGTAAGGTAGAGGATACACTGGATACACTGCAGTAGATTCAGTCAATATTCATCTGTATTTATCCTCAAGACATTTTTAGTACCAAAAAACAATTTGCAGACAAAATATTAGTAAGCACATTCAAGTGAAAAGTACAGTTAGGATGTGACGAAAGACACAAAAAGATAAACACATCTACTCACCTTATTACCACTCTGATACATTGCCTTAACTTTGGGATTATCTCCAAGTTTCTCTCAGCTACATGAAACTATTGTGCAGACTGAATAATCATCACAGCTTGAGATATATGGGCTTTATTCAAAAAGAGATGAAGAGGATTTGAGACAAAGGTAACACTCTAAGTCCATGGCACTGACTCGTACATAGTTTGTGAGAGACCCTTCACCCAAATATTGGCTTAGCCGGTCCTTCCCCATTTGTGCATTTGATTTAGCCTTGATCAAGTGTAGATTTCTACTCATCTTTCGTCAAGGGGTAATTGAAATTGGAACCAGCCCTTGAATGAGGTGATAATCCTCCCAGTTTGATGTCAGAGAAAACACTTATCCTTTCCACTATCCAAGTCATTAGCAAAGAAAGCGGAACAAAATTGGCCAAGGACAAATCCAGCTGAGCACCCACCTGAAAATAATTTCTCATCAGCTGCATTTCCTTTGGCCTTGCAGTAGTGGGGGCTAGAAGGAGTAATGGAAATGGGCTTTTTGACAAACAATAGTGATATGTTTCACAAAGCAAAATGACTATGGGAACTGTTGAACAAGCAGTGATTTAGTCTAAAATAAGACTACAGCAGATCATATTATCACAGTAAGAAAATAAGAGAAAAGATGGTAGAGGATTGTGTTTTCTAATGCTCTGAGGTAACTTTTAACAACTGTGTCTTCTTACATGTGTGTAAAGTCATATGCCACTGCAGAACTACCGTAGAAGTCCACTATACATTTCCTATTCAAGATTTTGTCTGAGACATAATTTTCCATTTATTTTGTTCAAATACTGACTTATGCAGAAATCCAGTGTCTAGCTTCTTTTCTACTACTTTGACTTCAATCAGGAGCTGCTGTTTTATATTATGTCTCCACCTTTTCTCTCACATTAATGAGAAATGTTAAGGAAAAATATATACTTCTATTAATGAATATTTAATACAGGAGATTAAATCCTTCAGTCTGTGTATAGAACAAACTTCAATTAATGGCAAAGCAAGTTCACCGTTCTACCCATTTGAACTGTTTAGATTTCCATCTTTACCCAGAAAAGTCAGAGAATATGCACCTATTGTACAGATTTGTAAAGACAGTCAAGGACATGATGATATAGATTTGGCAGCAAGTCGTTTACATTTACAGAATCCTTTTTTTCAGGTTGAATGTGATGGGAATTGTAAAATAGCCTGCAATGAATTCTGAGGGTTTCGTGCTGAAATTTTGAAAATCTTATAAAATAGTTTGCTTTAAATACTTGGCTTTTGTACTCTGTCACTGTGTAAAAGAATTGTATCTATAACTATTTTAATAGAATGGGTAACAAGTTATATATATATTTATATATATAAATTGTGTGTATATATGCAGTAACAAAAAGAATAAATACTCAATAAGAAATAATAGTAACAGTCATAGTACCAGTGGCGACAATTATAGAAATAACAAAGCAGAGCAAGGTTTTACCATTCAAGTATTAAAATTATCAAGCACTAAATGCTGAAGTATATAAGAGGAAAAAACTTGGCCTAATTCTCTTGTGATAGATATTTATGAAATAAAAGTCAACCTACAGCAGTAGAGAATATAGCCAAATTTTATTCACAAACATACAATTTCACACCCTAATAATTCTTATGCATAGGCTGATTATTATTCTCAGATCTAATCTTATTTAACAATATACCTAATCTTTAAAGGCATAATCAGAGTTGGCATAGAAATTTTTCAATGAAGATATTATTATTGATAAAAAAGTACAGCAAGGCTTTTTGTTCTGAACTGCTTTTCCTTCACATAGGCACTGTGATTTTCAGTTTGCACATAATATTTTCTGAAGAGTACTAAAAATTCTGTTGTGCCAGGATTGACTGTACTCAGAGTTGGGGATTGTTTTTTCCAGTTATCAAGATGGGTATTTCCATAAGGAAACAAAGACAAGAAACATTTTATCCAGTCTGGCCCCCACTCAAAAAAACCAAATATATGTATAAAGTTATTAGTGCAGACTATTCCTATGCTTAAAATTATTATAACTTCAGCAGTTTTCTGAGGTGAGGTATTAAGATGTCATTTTTCAC
Source organism: Cnemophilus loriae (assembly GCA_013397755.1). Lineage (NCBI taxonomy): Eukaryota > Metazoa > Chordata > Aves > Passeriformes > Corvidae > Cnemophilus > Cnemophilus loriae. The sequence goes on from VZTF01008130.1 coordinate 2,185,993, forward strand.
ATTATTTCATGTGTTTTGCAGCAAAGAACCAAGTAAGCTTTCCATATATAAAGAGTAAGACAAGGCACCTCCTTTCTGCTGGTGACATAATATCTTAAACATTTTTTTTAACTAAATTCAAAAAGGATGTACAGAGTTCTTAGAATAAAATTACTTCTTTATTTCAGCCTAAAAAATGTTTTTCTTTCCTCCATTCACTTCTCATAGGGCTCTTTGACATATAACTTGTTATTTGGGCAGCAGAGTCCTGTGCCATTTTGTGTCCTCATGAAGATTTTAAAAGTACTGCTTATTAATAATCAGTAGTGACTATCCAATATGGCTCTTCTGTTGACTTTTTTTTTTTAGCTTGTCAGCTAGATCTGATAAGGTTTTCTGCAATTACGTCTTAAAATTAAGCCTGTATTTGAAGTGTTATGAAAAAGACAGTTCTAAAACAGTGCCTTTCAAAGTTATAGCTTAGAAAATCAGCTGGTGGGAAGCAATACCTCTAAAATGTGAGATGAAAGTAGCATTTTGTCACATGTTATCTTCTTTCTCTAATTAGAAACATGTTAAGGATATCCTTAAGGAAAGTTCTGGAGAGCTCAGTGAGTCATTTTCTTTTGGTGATCCCAGCCATGTCTCCTCAATTAATTCACAGAATCACAGAATATGCTGAGATGGAAGGGACCCATAAGGATCATTGAGTCCAACTCCTGTCCCTGCAAAAACAAACATGCTTAGGAAAACTAGGACCACTTAAGCAACTGGCATATTATTTTTGTCAGGAGAGTAAAGAAACCAGCAACAGCACAGTGACTATGTGGCCTAACAAAAGAGAAGTAATATTATGAGGAGCTGCTTTCTAAATACATGTTAACGAGGCAAGAAGTGCTGCTTTTAACTTGCAAGTATAGCAACTGTTGTAATGAATGACTCTGCATTCAATAAACTTTTGTTTTTAATAGCATTTAAAGCATCTCACATTTCTAAGGAATGCATTTGTTTACAACCTATATTGTTCTGAAAATTGCATTCCTCCCTTTACAGCAACAGACCTTCAATTTTTTCATAAGTATAAAGGCCAGAATTTTCAAAGTCGCTGCTTCCAATTATCCCTTAAATTTTAAGGTTAGATGGCCTACTAAGCTGTTTTGGAAAACATAGCCAAGAAAAGATGTCACAGTAGTTTACAGATTGCTCACCTCTTCTTCACTAAGCCCTCCTACTTTCCTAATTGACTCCACTCAATTACCTTTTGTGCTCTGCAAAATGTTACAATCCATCACATTTATAGTGTGAGACTCTTAAGCAGATGACTCAGCGCTGATGTTCTTCAGCCCGCATATATCACAAATATAAACTGCAATGAGCAGAAGCCAATATTTGCATAATAGTGGTGTAAAATGACTCATAGGTGACTCTTAGGGAATTTGTGTGCTTTACTTTTAACAACATTTACCAGCAGTACCAAAGCAGAGGTCAAATAACATGAAAATATGAGGTTGCCTGTATTGCTTCAATTTATGCTGTGTGCTGTGTCCTGTTTAAAAGCAATGTTTTGAAAGATGTGTCAGATCTCCAAAGACGTTTCCCTTTTTCCTTGTTTTATCCTGACTTCATTTTTTCCTTCTATTTTTGCAAAATGTTTAACTTCAGGAAGGCAATCGAGTGAAAATTGGAAACTTAATTATTTGCTGTTCCTTTAATGTGAAGAAAAAAGGTTACTGAAGTGGTTTTCTGGACCAAGTAAATCCTTCCCTGCAGTGAAGCATTACCTTTTCCTTGCCCAGCCATTTCTATATAACTAACTCCACTTCTTAGGTCACTAATTGTGCTCTAATATTGATCACTGGTTTGGTTTTTTGCTTACTTTTCCTGTTTACATTGCCTACACTGGCTAGGTAAAACAAGATTCTTGAGTTTCTATCCGTGCTGAAGGAAAGAACAGAGTGAGGCTTTCCATCCGTGAACATGTTTCTCCTTTTTTTTAGACGAAAGCCCTTCTTTGTGCAGTAAATCTTGCACATGCTGCCATTGCATCCAGTGAATTTGTTAAAGTGGGTAAGTGCTGCCATGCTAAGTAGAAGTCTTCAGATTCTTACTATGTGGACATTCACCCCACACAGAAAGTGATTTAGCTTTTTTGGACTAAAATAACTGCTTTCTACAACCAGACGACATCCAGGAAAAAGCTGCACAGCCATCTGGCTGGCCACGACAAATAGCAGTCATTTCTCACTACAGTTTCTATTACCCAAGAGTTGTGAAAAGATAAGAACTGAAATAGAGTATCATATTTGTAAGCCGTACCACAATTCTACATTGTCATTTTATTTTCGCCAGCTGTGGATTGGTGGGTAGACACAGTTTGAGATTAAATTCGTTACAGGGCCACAGGTTAAATTACTATAATTTCAATGGTATTATCCTCTTTATAACATGGAGTAATCATTAAAATTTAGAAAGCTATATCTTTTTACATACTTGGGTTTTGGCAGCAGCACCAGTGAGCTTCTAGCAATATTATTATAAGGTATGTCTTGTACTGCTTAGAATCTGATCCGGTGTTACTGAAGCATTTGTTCAATTAGGTGGAAAGAAGGTTGGCAGAGAGAGACCTGGTGGCCCTGGTGGACAAATATGATGAAGAGACTGTCAACAAAGATAATTAAGCATCTCTCCTGTGAGGAAAGGCTGAGGGAGTTGGGAATGTTTGGAGTGGAGAAGGCTCAGCAGTTCTGCCCGGAGAAAAGAAAGCTCTGAGGAGACCATATAGCAGCCTTCCAGTACCTAAAAGAGGCTTAAAAGACACAGAAGAACTTTTTATCAAGATCTTTACTGACAGGAAGGGGTAAAGGTTTTAAACGGAAAGATTTAGATTGGGCATTTGGAAGTAATGTTTTATGCTGAGTGTAATGAGACACCGGCATGGCTGTCCAGAGCATCTGTGGATGCCCCATCCCTGGGATTGCTCAAGGCCAGGTTGAACGGGGCTTTGAGCAACCTGGTCTAGGGGAAGGTGGCCCTGCCCATGACAGAGGGGTTAGACTAGATTATCTTTAAAGGTTTCTTTTAAGTCAAACCACCATTCGGTTCTATGATAGCTTGTGTTCTGAAGCGGCCTTTATAATTGAAAAAAAAAATAAAATTACAAATTCGTTTCAGATAATCACCTTTGTTCTATGTCTTCTAGAACTGGAGATTATAAGAGAGAATGAATGATAGAATACGTATCTCATGTGTATATGTACTCATTTTATACACACATAAGCATTCACTCTTTTACGCATACTGTAGTGTGTATCTATCCTTATTTGTTTATCAAGAAATTCAGTTTTCTACCAGAGGGTTAAGGTTTTAATTTTTCAGTACTGGTTTTTCCATCATTCATCAAAATTCATTAATATTGCAGTATCTAATGTCCATGATGTAGAAAAATCATTATAGAATTAGTGCTCTTACTACAGAACTGATTGCCTCAACCACACTCCCAGAAGTGGGCCCTATTTCAGTGAAAAGGAACTCTCCATTCCTCATAGCTGTTTTGATTAACTCTTTCAAAGAACCCTTTACTGACACACACAATTCATCATTGTGTCTCTTTTGGGGGATATGCCACCCTCTTCTTAGATACTGCATTGCCATAGAAATCACTGTCAAGAATGAGAAGCTAATAAAATTTAATTAAACGTTCAGATTTTTTCCTAGACTAAGTCACTCAACATTCCCTCAATAGACTTTTCAAAGTGTATGCAATAATGACATCTCTAAATTAGAGTTTGCGTTGAGAATGGTTTATTAAATCTACTACATCTATTGGAAGATTGTTATGATTACCATTTATAATTTAAAAGCACCTCAGAGCCTTAAGTGAGTACATATCACTGCACTAGATGCTGTACTAGTGGAGAACAAAAAGATGGTTCTTGCCCTAAAAAGATTTTCATTCTATTGTGGAGAAACAATAAGATTAATTCGTGTTTCAGTCACTTTGAATTATTGCCCCATGTCTCTCAATGAAGTCTCTAACCACTAAAGAATTCAAGATGTTCATTAAATGCTCACTTCATCTATTTACTGTTTATGATGGGTAACAAGTCACTAGAGTCACATGTGAATACTTGCTCTCTTTAGTTTTGAGGACTTAAATTTCTCTTTAAAGAAATAGAAAAAATAGGATATAAACCTATTCATAAACAACTACATTTGTTTAGACTAGAAAAGTAATTGATATGCTAAAAAATTGTTGTGCTCCTAACAGCTGTGCAAATAAAAATGTGTTTGCTCAAACATTTCTGAATTGTGAATAAATAAGCATATCAACAAAGTGATCACATATGAAAATCATAGTAACTACAATATATTGTGTGGCTGTATCCTCATCAAGCTCCGAGAGCCTAATGGTGGAAGATATACATTTTTCATCCTGGACTCTTCTTATTCCAAAGCTCTTTCTCAAATAAAATACCTTAAACAGTGTAATAATATCCATAGCCCAGGGAAAGTGTTGGAATTGCAGTGGCACTCAATTGGCACTCTGTACAGTGTCGCTGAATTACCTTCTTTAGTCCAGCATCTGTAACTTATAAATGGGAAATTACATATGTTAGTGTCAAGAACTCCTTAAGATATCAGACTCAGCTATACTCTGTACAAATGATAGATTTTTTTAAAAGTTGTGATTTGCTGAAATCACAATATAAACAGGATAACACTATATTAGCCCAACATGTGCAGCTATCTCATGAAGAGCCTAATGCCACTGATCTGATAAAAGGAGAGGAGACATGCTTCACAATTTTGAATTTTGCAAGTTTGACTGATGTGACAAGGCTTTCATGTCACTGTTTGATGTGGCAAACCCAAAAGATCTACAAAAGAAATGTAAAAAGAGTTTCAAAAGGCATGAATTTCAAAACTAATCAGGTATTCTTCATTTTTACTGTCAGTAATAGGAGGCCAACTGCTGGGTTGGAATTTCCCACCTAACTTCAAAACTGATGGGTTTCGAAGTAAGGTGGGAAAACACCAATGTCTGCTCTGACAGAAGCAGCAACCCCTTTCCATAGTGCTCTGAGCTTTTCAGAGGTTCAGGAGAGTCACTTGCTGTCACACTGAATGGAGCGAAGGCTTTAGTTCTCAGCTGAGTGACCAAGCTGAAGTTAAACATGGGTTAGGTTGCAGTCTGGATAAGGACCAAAGTCTGCAGTGTTAGAGATCAGATGAATGAGCACAAGCACTTAGCGCCGTATCAGAAGGCCTGAAGTGTCATCTTCTGTCTGCCATACCAAAGACACACAGTCCTGTGACTTGTCTGTGAATCCTATGAGAATGACTTACTCTACATCAGTCATCTAAGAATTGAAATACTTAATGCTGGATCTTGCAATGTCTTAAAGATCAACATATAACTGCTTCTAGGATCAGGATTAGGAATTCAGGGGCTTGTTTGTTACTTGCCCATGCAACGTCCCTGCTATAGGAAAGTGTTTAATTCCAGAAAAGACTAGCCATTATTTTTCTCTAACGCCAGACAGGATAACTAGGTCCCTCATTTAAACTGCAAGCTGTCATAAGCATAAATTTTATAGACAGAAAGTCTCTATTTTGGGTTCTTGCAAGCCCTTTTTAACAGAAGACTGGTCCAGATACTACAGAGGGAAATGACTTACAGTGTATTCTGTTATGAGTTTTTCTTACACTTGGTGTCCTGATTACTATCTAGAAGACTTATAACTCTTTCTTTTTAAGATCACTTCTATTTGAGCACCTTTAACTGTGTTAAAGAAGGGGATTTGTAAGTATGATTATACAAAAGTAATGAGAACAAGAGAGTCACCTTCTATAAGTGGAAAATAATTGGAACTAGCAGCAATATTCACAGTCCAGCAGCAGGCACCCAATAGCTCTTTGCTGACCAGCAGTCATCAGCCAGATGGCAAGTATCAGGTCAAGTTACTGCCTATAGCAGAATGATCCTTGATCTTGATAAATTGCCATTCTTCTGCTCTCTATGATTTCTCTCAGAATTTTATATCTTTCCTTCAGGCCAGTATTTTTCTCCTGAGCAACTGCTATTATCGACTCAAGTGATTTTACTTCTGACTTGGTTTTAGCTTTTGTTACCTTGCAGAACAGACACACTCTCACAAAGTTCATTTTTTGTTTTCAATAAAATTGAGACAAGGTCATACAGCTGCACTTCTCAAAATTGAGACCTGAATCACACAGAGCTTAGTTTTGCAAAATTATTTTTAGCTATTACGATTAAACATTACTGTTGAAGTGCATTATTAGCTCGAAGTTTGGAGGGAGTTAAACACAGGGCTATATAAAGTAGATTCTGCACAGTTAATACTACATTGAGAATCATGAACTAGGCAAATAAGGAAAGGTGATAACTTTTCTGGGGTTTTTTTCAGACAAGATTGCTGTTAACTGAGGGCAGAGTGCAGAGGGATATCAGGCAAAGGAGCAGCACAGACTTTAAGAGCTCCTTGCAGAACTCCTTCAGGTTCCCTGAATCTGCATGAAGACAAACTTCAGAAGGAGAAAATTACCATTTGCTCCACTCAGCACTCACTTATTGGGTTACTATCAAGGGTAAAACTCCATTTGCACTCACAGTGAGGAGATTATACAGTTTATAATTCCAGTAAGATCTGTTCTCAAGGCCTGCTGAACTTCAGCAAAGGCTGCTTTGAGAAGAAAAAAGTGGTCCATGGATTAGGTTAAAGGGATTGAAGTGTTTGGTTTGCAGACAAATCTTCATAACAGGCATGACACCTTAACTTTTTTATGTACTCAGACACTTCACTGACCTCGAACAAGGATGAGATGAGAAGGAGTTGGAATTAGGACTACGGCTGCTGAGCACAGCGTCAGGGGACAGCAAGAGCAGAGATATCCCCCAAGAGCCAAAGAATTGCGAGTGAACCCACGGTAGTGACAGCACCAATAGGGCCCAGCCCCATCATATTCAAGCAGGGCAGGGGTGATGACAGCGACAGGCTCTGCTGGCAGCCCAGCAATCGTCAGGCAGGGCAAAGCCTGGTCCACTCAGGAATGCAGCCAGCAAGTCAGGACAGCAGAAGCCAGAATCTACCTCTCAGCTCAGGAGAGGGAGCCAGAATACAGGCTGAAATGGGGCTCCTGGCCCTTGAATGGAAGCTGAGGGTCCCTGTTGAGACTGATTCAGAGCATGTAGTGCACTCAGAGTGGTGACAGCATGACTGCATTGTTGTTTATTGCATTGTGCTGTTTTACACCAAAGATATTGCTGTGGCAAAAAATAACTAAAAGACAGAAGAATTACACTTCTAGCTGTAATTTGTATGGTCATTCCACTTTAATCTGAATGCTAGACTAAGATGTCTGAAGCCTATCCTTCACCAAGAGCTATGTTGTGAACTTCAGAAAAAATACGCTATTCCTGTCTTGCATGACTTACACTTTGTAGAAAGTTGAGTATGAAAAAAGTAAATGTTTCATGTGTTTTGCTGTCCAGAGATTGTTCCCTGGGCTTTTCTTAAGACTGTGAAAGTTGCAGAGGACAATAACCAAAGGGCTTTCCTCTGCCAAACATGCCTGGGTGCTTGTTCTGAAGTAGAATGAATCCTGGAGACAGAAGAAAGAGTTTTTCTCAATCCTGTCACTAATGTTGACCTGTATATTAGTGCTCCAACACTAGAAAAAAGTGCTGTATCTACCAGAATGCTGCATACTGTTGTACAATGCTGGTTTTATAAATGAAGAATAATTTTTAACATTATGACACCTGAACTGGGAATCTTCCATTAAGCCTAAATTAAGATTACAGAGGAGGTCTTGAGAAATTCTGAATCCCACAAAGTTAATCAGTCATTGATGAATGATGATTCTGGAAGGGAGAATGCTTTCTGTGTTTTTTATCTAATCTAATAAAAACATTGACTAAGCATTATCCTTAAAAGCAGGGTAAGGACTGGGTCAGAACTAGAGAAAAACATTGATTTATTATGGACTCATTTTAAAACTCTCTTATATCAGACATTAGGTCCATCATTTCCCAAAAGTACAGTTGACGAGCGACTTTGAGAGCATTTGGGGTTTGGTTAAGCAGAACAGTGTTAAAAACTACAATTACTGCTGACTAAAGCCCCTCAATCAAGGCAGAGTGGTAGTTTACTCTGAGATCTTTGATTTACTGTTAAACCCCATTTTAAGTCTTATTCTCAGGGTCATGGACAGCAGGAACCTGCTGATTCTGCAGGACTTGCTTAGAGGTGGTAAAGAATGATTCAGGAAGAAGACAGTGACTTCTGAGTTTCTTTTCCCCCCTAATCTTGGCAGTGATGCAAATTGATAAAAGATGTCAGAGCAGGAGAGTAGCTCCTATTTCATTTTCTTCCTTGTATAGAACTTCTGTAAACTTATGGTAAAAGGTGAGTCACTGTGAGTGATTTTTCCCAAGATGGCTCCCTTTACTAAATTTATAGTTGGGGTTAGGATTAGAAAGGAGAGGGAATGAAGTACCTACTCTATTACTGGACCTTTCAAGGCTCAGAAACATAAAATATGACCTAGTGCTACAACAAAAAAGTAATTCCTATTTCGTTCTCTTCCCAAGAGTTAAGTATCTCCATTCTTAAGCACAGCATAACAGGAAAGTTTAAAATTGCAGATGGAATATTGGGAACAGGAATATAGCTGCTGGTGAATGGCTAATGCTAGGGTTATAGAGAAGCACTACTCTGCAACAGCCTGAAGTCCTGCATCTCCAGGTCAGAGGGAAAGATGGCTTCATATTTTTACTGACGTCTGTCATTTTTGGCTTGGTTTAGATTGGGGTCTGAAGCTAGACTTATGATTACCGCAGTCTGTGTGACAACTTTCTTTCCCTGTTCTTTCCCCTGTGACTTCGGCTTGCTCTAAAAGAGCAGGTAAAAAAGCAGAAGCCTGTGGTGGTGGCTAAGCTTAGCAGCAGCCGTATTATGAATAAGTATCACCTTACAATAGTGTCTGAAAAATTCCTCTATCTTGGTTCTTGCCTAGACTAAAACCCAAGGCAGTTTAATTTTTATATATTTTTTAAATATCTTGGAGTGTATGCAGTATGTTTCTAAGCTCAGGAAAACTGGGGACTGCAGGTTTGTGGCAGAACTCCTGGAAGTCATTCCAGAGTACAGCTAATATTTTTTCTAGTCCAACAAGGATAACCAAGGACAACAGTTTCTCTAGTATCCGGCTATTCTCAGATGCAGACTATTATAAGTGGACAGTTTATGAGGATTCTGTGACCTAGGATGAGGCTCCACGCCAGATGTAAGGAATTGCTCAATTTTTTGTAGCTCATGTCTTGGGGATTTTTTTAAACTCTAGCACTGGTAGGGTAGGAAAGAGAGTGAATGGACATTCTCTGGCCCACAATAAACATCAGTGCCAGAAAATTCCCCTCTAGTCCTATAAATATATATATTCTCAAACTGTTCTTGAATTTTTTTTCCTCTTACAATTCAGTCTTTTTGGTTGATCCTGGGAGGTTCAGCCATCTTTTTTTGAGAAATTACTTCCATTTTCTTTTGATGAAGTAGAGATGAATCCTACTGTTCTCTTTTTCTTGAGTTCTGTTTAAGTTTCTCAGAACAAAGCGCTGAAAGGGGATTTTACTGAGGCATCCTCCAATACCTGAATTGTAAATCAACAGTTTCTGGTTTGATTTTCCTTATATATGGGTCTGCCACCATGAAACACAAACCCAGGAAGCTGACTCTGCTGATGTTTACAGAACACTGCATGGCAGAAGGTTTCAGGGAGCCAACCCAGAAGAAAGCTTCTTTTCACGTTGGAAGTTTTTTGTTGTTTGGCTCTGTTCTTGTAAACATATCAAACTTATTAGCATATGAGTAGAAATGTGGTTCATCCTAACTTTCCTGGGAACGGAGCCTGAAGCCACAAGTATAAACTCATATTTCTTTATCCTTCAGGACTCACTGAGACATTTTGTTCTACTGTGGCCAAAAAAGAGAATTTCAAATTTTGCCTTTTTTTTTTCCCTGCCCATCTCTCTGTTTTATTTGAGAACCTAGGGATGAGGTCATAACTATGGCTAAGATCAGGGACTGGACAAACCAAAGAGTTAGATTTATTTAAGATCCTGTGAAAATCATGAGCATATGGACACAGATTTATTCCTTAGTGAGTTGGAAATTCTTAATTCAAACAGCAAATCTTGAAGAGACAGTTTCAGTATTTGAACCTGCAAATGATACCAGTCTAGAATTAAGGCTTCAGAAATCAAAAAATGGGCCTCTTAAATTTTCTTTTTCTGGATGTTGATTAGAGCTTAGATTTTGGGCTGTGGAAAGGTGCAATAAAAACACCAGGTTTAAATATTCAAAAAAGCTCTGGGTGAAGAAGAAGAAGGAAGGCTGGTTCCAGAAAAAAACTCTTTATTTTCTGTTTTATTTTTCTGTTTTCCAGGGTTCTCTGGGCTGATATTTATGAATAGTAAGTGAGAGTGAGCAAGAGTTTCGTCAGAGAAAGCAGAAGCTGCAGAACTACGCAGTCTGCTGGGTGTAAAAACTCTGCCAGTGGAGATTGAAAGGTTGTGCTGAAGAGAAGAAAAACAAATCTGTGGGTTCTGTCCAGGCTAGGTTTGGTATTGCAAGTAGGATTTGGAAAGGCAGCAGCTAAAGAAGATTAAATTGGCACTAGAAAATAACATAAAACGAAGGAAGAGTTTCATCCAATGAAATTATATATATAGATCTTGGGAGGAGCGTTAGTTCAGACTAAGGATTTGTTCCAGAAGAAAATAATAATTTACATATTATTCTGTTCTTTGTAGGGGTTTTTGGTACAGTTAGGATTCGGTCAGGTATAGGGTCTGGAACCTCATGGTGGCTTCACAGTTTGCTGAACTTCACTGAGAACTGGTTTTAAGACCAAAGTGTCCTTCTCTCAACAAAAATCCCCACTGACCTCAGAAGTGAAACTAGAGCTACAAGTGAGAGGGCCAAAAAGGATCCATTATTCCACAGAGCCTAAAAAACTAAATCAATAAATGTGGCTTACAGTTCTGTGGTGCAAATGGTCTCTAGCTCGGTTTTACTCTTTAGGCTACCTGTTGCGTTTAAGATTAGGACTGCACATAGCAGGATAAATGTTTAATAAGATCATATCTTTTCATCTTGCAAGAATCCACTGGATTCCATTAAGTACTAGTGCCTTTATTACCTTGTGAAGTCATGATTTTTTGATTTGTTAGATTTTGGACAAGATCAGATGCACTTTTGACCACAGAAAATAAGGGTTAAAAACAGCCTAGCCTTGTTTTTTTTTATTAAATCTAGGTCATTTAGGGGTTTTTGCCATTTCAAATATTTCAAATTTTCCAGGGTAAATAGGCTACAAATTCATTAACTCCAAGGTGTTAAGAGATGATCTTTCCAGGTAAATTACTGCCATTGAAATATGAAATCAGATAGCTAGGTCAAAATATTCTAGCAACTTAATGGCATTTGCGCTTTGAAAAAAAGTTTAAAAAAATATTTTATAGAAAAAGAAAATCTAGTCATGTAATATCTAGGGAGCAACCCATAAGAGAAATTTTATTTGATCTCTTTCTTTTCTATATTTGCAGTCACAATACTACATGGTGATAGTTCCTTAAAAGAGGCAACATTTTTGTCTGTAAAAAAAGAAGAAAATTGAAGGAGGCAATTTAAAACCAATTTCAATTGCAAACAATCCATATTTATTACTGGTGTGGTTTCATCCAACTTCTCAAACTGGCTCTTTAAAGCTATTTTTCCACAAAAAAATTAAGTGTGCATTACACTTCAGATAATGGCGCATCAACATTTGTGACGTTTTATCTTGACAAATTAAGCCTAATTCTCAAGAGCAATGCTATGAAGAAGTTAATTTTATAACTGCAGTGCTATTTTAAATCGGCTTGCTGCAGAATTTGAATCCTTAAAGTGTATTCAACAGAAAAGGCCAAACACCAACATCAGACCCCAAAGAATTTTTAATAAATAAAAATCTGTCATTTGCTGAGACTTTTTATATCTTCATTCAGGGAGAGATCCAGTTAATCAGTGGTCCCACTTGTATTAATCTTACATGCATTCTGTCAGCTGGAGTAGTGTCATTTACAATTTGTCTTTTCCTGCTGCGGAGGTAGAAAGAATGTGTCCCTGACTACAATTTCATATCAGGTCCTAAGTATATTCAAGACTTTTTTTGCTCTTTTTCAGTGTCACCTCTTAACCATTGTAATAAAAAGAATCAAAGCAAACAGGTATTGAAAAAGCCACAGAGAGCCTGAGATTCAAAAAAACCTGTTCATGTGGCTGCAGTCATGTAAATCAATCTAAATGCCAATGTAATGAAGCACATATATGAAATGGTAAATGCAAATGATACTATTAAATAGGTCCAGATTCAAGCTGATATGTAAAATTATATATAGGTTTCAAAATGAATTAACTGTCTCTATGTTTCTCCTCTCGCAGCCATCTGCATAGATTCATTGCTGCAGTAAGACATCATTCTAGGTCTCACAGCACTGAAATACGGTATCTCTTAGCATAAGAGAAACATAAATCTTGCAAAGAAGGAAGCATAAATCCTATTAACTAGAAAAGCCCAAAAGATTGCAAAGTATCTAGGTAATACCTATTGCTTACAACCTAATAGAACCAGCACTTTTTCTCTCTTCACTTTGTAGAAGTCCAAGAGCCAGAGTAGCTCTTTCTGTGAACATTACTCTCTTGTTTAGGAAGACTGTCTGAAAGAGACTGGTTTCTAAGTGACTCCTCCTCCAGACTTCCAGTATCTTCCATTTCTAAAGGTGAGTAAAACATAACCCTTGCTGTCCTACTTCAACTATAGCATGGCTAGCATAGATAAATATTTCCCAGTATCAATAGAAGCACACCCAATAATAATGGCAATACGTTTTAGGGTTAGCTCTTCAATACTGAGGAATCGAGCAGTAATCAAAGGTCCAATCAAGCAGACTGCAGCCATCCATCGCAGCACTACAATGTCTCTCATGGAAATTAGCTTAAATCAGAATATGAGGTCAAAGTTCTTATCATGAGCCCTGCCCTTATTTGACAAATCTGTATTTTCAAAACAAAACTCCTCCCAGCTGCTTGCAAGTGGCTGTTAATTTGGTAAGGTTTCAGAGGTACCATTTGCAACTGATTTGTAAAGTTCAATTCATCTGGTGTTCCTGTATTATTAAAGTGGAATTTTTGGTCAAGTCATTCACTAAATCAACAGTCCAAAAGGAAAATAAATGTTGTCTTCTATTTTGCTACCTGACCTGAGTTTTCAGTCTAAATTTGAGATAGCTCTAAATTACTCCTGAATTGTGTCTCTCCAACAAGGAAACAAGACCTTGGTGATCCTATACAAAATTCTGTTACAAAAAAAAAAAAAATTACTTTCCTTGTATCTGGTTATATCAATGACACCTTTTCTATTCATGTGTTCAACTACATTTCCACCATTTCTTGCACTGTTTTCTTCTCAGACTTCTGGTTTCCAGTTTTGGTTAGATCCACAGTTTATGCCAACATGTTTAAATACAGATTTGGTTAGTTTGAGAATAGTCACATGTACACACAGTGTTGTTGTCCCTACCTCTCTGTCTTTCAAATATATTTTGCAAAGTATTCAGAAGGATCTTGGCCTAATTATCCAATGTCGGAGAAATACTCAGACTATTCCTCTTGGACATTCAAAGATTTCAGCTTTAGACTGACGTCATACTGCCACAGATTAAAAGTCAGAAGACTCTTGAACTTCTTTCAGATTGGCCTTCTCACTTCTCATAAGTAACCAATTCCTCCTTTTCTTTGATGGACAGCTACACCATTATTTCTTCTGAATCTGAATCCTGTGATTTGCTAGCATTAACAGAAAAAGCAGTGACAGTTAATAGCGACAAGAAAAGGGGGCATGGTGCATTGAAAGTGTAAGACTGACACTGTTCAAGTTTGATTTGCTTGGGTTTTAAGCTATTTCTTTTCCTCTCCTGATTTTAACAAGATGCATCAAGTACTGGAAACAAACCCACTGTTAAACCTGCTTAGTATTTCCCAGTATACAACCCTGCTTTGAGATGCTCATAACTTTGAACAAATCATTTTGTTCTGACTAACATTCTTGTTCAGACTAAGCCTGTTCCAGCATATGTTTTTCTTTTAAAAATAAAAAATCCGAGCTTATCGTTCAGTCTTTCTTTGGTGTAAAAGCACAGGAGAAAGTGAAAAAAGAGGTGAGAAAATGGAATTTGATTAGTTAGCAGTATAAAAGTTCAATTTAAGGCAAAAAAAGGGGTCTTACTAGGGAAAAAAATTGTATTTAATCTGGTAAAAAAAGAAGACAGGATTTTGTGTATGAGAAAAGCACTAAATTAAAGGTCTTTATGCAATTGGTCTGCTAGAATTCTTTAATTTTAAGACTCCTTTCCAAACTATGCTTAATGCGTCTTTTAAAGTACAGAAAATTATTTGCATTCCATTATACCTTGTAGAGTTTCAGCTTGGCAACACTTCCATAAGAACCTCTCTGCCTTTTAGCTGTATTTAGCTGCCTTTTAGCTGTTTTCAGCCAGCTTCATTTATTGCATGTCTGGTTTTGGCATTCAGTGGGATGGGTGGACGTCAGTTTTGGCCCTGAATAGGAATCATTTAGAAGGAGGCTGCAATGCAACAGCTCCTGCCAGATACACATCGACAGTAGGGACTAGAATGCCTTTCTCCCAGTACAGACACAAGCAGTTTAGTCCCATATATACTATCTTAAGTAGAGAGAATGAAATGCTAGGTACCCACAGTAGGATCTCTGCCACCCACTCTTCAGATGCTGTCAGCTCTAAGGACAAGAACGCTCAATGGGAGTATCAAGTTACTTGAAAAGTAACCCATGAGGTAAGTGCAGCACTTTCTATCCATTTATCATAATCCTCTTCCATGGGAAAAAAGTCCATTTTGCTGAAATAAGTCATCATTCAGGAAAAAATAAGGTATCTATTTCAAACGTATTACCCTGGACAATGAGAATGCTATACATGCCATGATGTATTTGTGTCTCAAGAAATATTTATATATCTGTCAAAATCTCTTCACTTCTCTCAATTATGCATTCTTGTGCAGATAAAATCATGTAAGTCTGAGCAGTTTGCAGTTGCAGGCACACAGAGAGAAGTGTCTACCTATCTTCCCAGGCATACTGTTTTGGTGAGCATAATATATCCATTACGGCAGTAAGCACTGAAATACAGTATGGAACGCAGCAGGCAGTAAGTAATGTGGTTTCTGACACGGAATTTTAGGAAACACTAGGAGGCACACTGAGGCAACGATACATATTTGCAGATGTCATTGCAGCGAGAGTCATGCTGAACTGCTGGAGGCCTAGATGCTTGCAGTGAAATTGGTCGTCCTTTAAATGGTTTCTTCTAAAACATAATTTCTTGGTTCTGGATAAGAAATAGAGTAGTAGGAGAGCATGAATCCTTTTTTTCTTTTGCAAATGTGTGAGCCAGAAGAGTTACAGCCAAAATTCTGAGTCAAGAAAAATGATAGTCATTGTGCTTTTAACTGAACGCCAAACAAATTTTCTTCTGCTATTTTTTAGACAAGATTCATTTACTACAATAATCTCTTTTACACCTAAATACTGCCGTGGTCACCATCTAAAAGCTTTATAAATGATCCTTCAGGTCGGCAGGATAAGACAATTACCTAGGTGCAAATCAAAGCCTGCCAAAACTCCAAGATATACAGCAGGTTACTATTTCCTTTTAAAGCCCACATCTGCAACTTATGCATATAAATTGTGCATCCACCAACTGAAATCGCAAATGTAGATCTGTATTTTTTCCCTAATACAAACCTATAGAGCATTTCAGCTTGTGCGCAGTTCCGTCTTTTGCATATTAAATTTGTGCACCAATTTTAAATATTAGCCTATCACTAAGCTCTGTAAAGTGTGTTCTACTCTGTGTAAATCAAAGTATATTTTTGAAATATCTAATAGCTATGATTAAGCTAGTGCATAACTCCATGACAAGTTCACATATAGTAATATTTGTGCCAGTAATCTACTCAAAGGTAAATACAACCAAGTTATGAACATATTTCTACATAAAGAGCTTTGAAGCTCTGAAGTGTGATGAAAAGCCCAGCAGAAGCTGCAGCACCACTAATGAAATAACTGGGCTCTCAAGAGAAGAACAGGAGACAGATATAGTTAGAGACTGAAGCCCAAAGAGAAATGTGGCTGATATAGAGAGTTTTCAAGGGAAAAGAAGCGATGAAGCCGGAAGAGACTACCTGAGATTCATGAAGGGAGTCAAATCTATGCAACTGGGGACTAATTAGAAGGAGAAATTAATAAGTCTGTCACCAGTGCAGACAGAGAATCTGGAATAGCACTGTAGCCACAAAAGTAAGGATATAAAATGTGGCTCTGAAGCTGATGGAAGGTAGGAGAAATTCTATAATTATCCTTTATCTATAATTATCCTTAATTATCCTAATTAATCTTGATAGCCTTCCATGATGAAATGACTGGCTCTGCAGACAAAGGGAAAGCGGTCTGTGTCATTTACCTTGACTTCAGCAAGGTCTTGGACACAGTCTACCACAGCACTCTCGTAAGCATGCTGAATGGGTGTGGACAGGAAGGGCAAACTTCAAGGAGAGGGAAAAATTGGCTGGATCATTGCACTCGAAGTATTGCAGTCAACAGTTCAGAATCTAAGAAGCATATGATTAAAACTTACTCTCCCCATTGCTCAGCAGAAGGACTGATCCTGCCAAATACATTTGGGATGGGAGCATCTTGTTATGAACAACACAAAGCAGAGGGGAGCAGTTGATACACTGGAGGGGAAGCAGGGGACTTTGACAGATGGATGAAGAGCTGACCCGTGAAGGTGAGGAAAGCAAAGGCAAAGGCAGAGTCCTGGGATGACATTAACCCCGGGTAACAGCAAAGCTGGAGGTGACCAGTTAGAAATCAGCTCTGCCACAGGGCATGGTGGACAGATAATCGAACATGGGGCAGCAGTGCACCCTAATGGCAGTAAAGAATAACAGCATTCTGGGCAGCAAAAGTGTCCAGAAGGTGTGAGAGTGGTTATCCCCTTTCGTTTTGCTCTCGTGAAGCTCCACCCAAAACAGTCTCCAGCTTTGGATCCTCCCAGCTGATTACTAGAAAGACTACAGCACATGACACGCAGAGACCAAAGGGAAATTATTTGTTCAGCCTCGAGAAAAGAAAGCAAAGGCAGAGGGGGTGGCGGGGGGAGGCTGAAGAGGGGGGAGTTCAAGTTGCTGCCTTCAACTACCTAAAAGTGAGTTACAGTGAAGACAGAACCAGACTTCTCTTCAAACTCTCACCAGGTGTAGCATGTTGGTGGTGAGAGTGATCAAGCTCTGGACAAGTTCCCAGAGAGGTTTCAGGATCTGCATGCTTGGAAATTGCCACAATTGGTTCAAAATGGTTCTGATCACTTTTGAAACTGAGCTTACTTTAAGCAGAATTAAATGAGCTCCAAACATCCCTTCTGGACAAAATATTTCAATGATATGTTTGGGGTGGATATTAAAAGAAGTGAGCTCTGAAGTGGTTTTAGGGGAATCTTTATTTTCTAGAAGGACAGGGATAAGCAAAAAAAGAGTAAAGAGAATTATAGGTTTTGTTAGAAATAAAATTTTGAGACATGATGATGATGATGATTCTAATGATAATGAAGATTTATTCACCTGTTGATTCCCACTCATTTAGGGGAAAGGAGTATTTTCGTAGTGATTTTTATATTTGTGATTAGTTATGAACTAGGATAGTCAGCCTAAAACCTAGATAATCAGTGGCTTTAGAAATTATAGCCAAAGAGCATAAATCTTTATGAAAATTAGTTAACTCAAGAAATCATTTTCAGCAGTTTATTCGGACAAGAACGCAACCCAAGTTAGAGTTCACATGAATTCTTCAGATATGGATTTACGTTCTGAAGGTCTGAATCTAAAGAGAAACTCATGGGGAATTAATGGTACATCAGGTAATGTGTCTCTTCAAAATAAGGGCTCTCTTTGGTGAACATAATATTGTTGGAGAAATATTTTGTGTAATAAGTCCTTGTGTGTGCAAGTCCATCTACCCATTTTGACAGCTTGTTTGAGCAAAGAAAGAAAAAAACCTTTTAGAGATGATCTAACATACAGATTTTCTTTTATGTGTGTGATTCTCTAAATAGAGTAAGTGACTAATTAATATTTGTGTTTTATACATGTTTATTGCATCTTACCATTTCTCGGCTATAGGGGTAAACACGAGGAACTGGCAAGCGAGACATCTCACACATCTGATTATTATTAAAACCAGATTACTGCCTATTCCATCAAGGTGATGCCAAAGATACTGAAGTTATATGGAAGATCTTATTCACAGACCAACATCAGGAAGTGGCGAAACAATTTGTATCCTTGCCAGAGGGTTTTGGGGATGCAACGTTGCATAAGTCCCTGAAGGTTCTGAGCCCTAAAAGTCTATCAGGGGCTTTGCAACGGAAAAAGTGTCTCTGCACCTTCTCATCAGACTGACTTCTACTAAATCCTGGGAGATCCAAGATTATACAACCTGAGTGTAGGCAGGTATTATGAGAAAACATGGAAATTAAAAATATTATTGGGACATAATTTTCATCTGTTTTCAATATACAGAGAAAAGAAAAGCCAGGTAAACAAGACTGTAATATGGATAAGAAGGCACAGAAGGCAGGAGGATTAAAAAAAAATCCCCCCACAAAATGAAACATACACCTCAAAATAGAAAAAAAACCTGCAATAATATAAAAATAAATGAGAGTATAAGTCAATGCAGCTTATGAAAGTTACTGAATTTAATTCATGTAGGAAATAGGATGATTTCTGAGAGAAATAATGTTCCTAGATTAATGCAAAAAGCCTGGACAACAAAGCGGGGAATAGTACAGGACATTAAACCGCTGTAACAGCTATAAAAGAAAAATAGAGCAATAGCAATCCTGATGGGAAGCAGGTAGAGGCTTTCTTCAGAAAACCATAAATAAACATAAAGGCAGTGTAGTTGCACTGTACATTAGCAGTGTGACAGAGAGTAAAGAAAAAAAATATGAAGCAATAGAGCAGATAAAGTGGAACTAGTTTATATCAAAACTTATTTTAAGGAAAGACTGGTATCATGCCAGATTTTTCTAAAACCCCTGCATCAGATTTACATTCAGATGAAGATTTCATTTTATTACTATAGCGAATAAAAGATACCTGGACTTACGTCAAGAAAAATAAAAGGCCCAGATGTTTCTGCATATTGCATTTGACAAGTTTCTTTAACAAAAAGCTTTGAAGGCAAAAATGATGGGTCATCTTTGGGTCGGCAGTGAAGAGCTAATCATACAAAATGTTCTTGAAAGACGTTATCACAGCTGCCTTAAATGATGTTTAAAATATGCACAAAAATTACATTTGTAATGAAGTTTCCAATTTCAAAATATTGAACAGGAAGAATTTCTGGAAGTAAGTAGATTAAGTCTGGTTGTCTGGAAGGCTCAAGGTTTCCTCTAGGTCTATATCCTCTGAAACCAGTGGTATAAACTTATCTTTGACTTGTACCCCAAGTACTGTGAAACTCTCATGTGGAAAGTTCCTGTTCTAATGGAATAAATTGGTGTCTCAGAAAGGTTATTAGGAGTCAATGGAGAGCTAAAAAGCAAAGGGAAAGACTGACGGTTCACCGAAGAATGATGTAAAGACCTTGCTATCCTTGAGAGCTCTCAGGACCTTCATTTCTGTAACTGCTAAGAAAATCAATCAAGGAAGGTGAAATGGTCATCGGTCTCTGTTCTGCCTCAATAACTTCAGCTCTGAGAAGGCTGCCTTGTATCTAGAAGAAGTTTCCACTAAAGAATGACTGGAGCATTTGGACCTGGTTAATGAAGTCTGATAAGGAGAGTGAGACCATTTGGAACATCTCCCTGGGTGGGCACTGTGGAGGTGCAGGGCAGGGAAGGGGTGAGTTTTGCCTGCTCTCCAGGCGCAAGCCATCCCCATGAGTACATTATATGGTTGTGACTGACTTCCTAGCCCTCCAGGAAGGCGAAAAGAAGTCTTTGGTCTGTACATAGGAAAGGTGCAGTTGGGCCTGATGCGATTTATGTTTCCATACTTATAGCATTTGCCCCGCAAACAGGATAACACCTGGAGTAACAAAAGGCATCTTGAAAGATCGAAAAGATTTTGGCTCCAAATGCCATAGTGCAGGCATCTGTTGGTGTTTAACTTAATTTTATTACTCCTTTGACTAAATTAATTAGGGCCGCTTAAATGATACTAGGTGGAATGTTTTCTGTAGGAAAAGTGCTAATGTTGCTTCTGATCAAAACTATGCTTTTCCCCTGTAATTTAGAATTAATAGTTCTATATATGCAGCAGGATTAAAAATGCTTGAACTTTCCAAGTGCATTTCCACTTCTGCCAATTCAGCTGTGTTACAGTAGAAGGTTAAGTACTAGGAGCTCAGGAATATGACTGCGTCAATTTTGTATATTCATCTGCATTGGTATTTATTTGTTTG
This sequence comes from Cnemophilus loriae, assembly GCA_013397755.1. NCBI lineage: Eukaryota > Metazoa > Chordata > Aves > Passeriformes > Corvidae > Cnemophilus > Cnemophilus loriae. Next base: position 2,206,600 of record VZTF01008130.1, read on the forward strand.
TTTGCTATAACTTCTGTACCACAGGTTATGGTTTAGAAAACCTGCATTCCCATCATGGAAAAATGGCAAGAAACTAAAGCAGTAAAACTGTCCGTTTTTATCCTTTCATCAGTTTGGTTTATGCTTTAAGAACCTGCAGCCAATAGTTTTACAACAGGCATCGGTAAGAACTTCTCCCTCCCATGTTTCTTCTCCCTCTTCACAGCAGGTTTTTTCTTCCTTATTCCCTCCCATTATGGTGATCATTTCTTGTGCAAGTGGACAAAAACGATAAGTCATGTGCTGAGCAAGTACACTGCCCTCAGCACCATGGCCCTTATGCAACGCTTGTCAGACTAGAGTGTCCTTCGGTGTTCAGGCTCTTTGTCTTTTGGTCCAATTTGAAACGGGTCACTTTCTCTGGCAGACCTTAAGAACATGAACCAAAAGCATAAGTCACCTAAACTTTTGATTTATGGCATTTACAACTGTTCTGAAAGAGTTTGTAAGAAAGTGACCTACAACAATCTCAAAGCAGTCTGTGAAAGAGAGCTGTAAGGGCAATTGCATTTTCAAACAGAAGAAGTTTGAAACAGAGAAGCAAGAGTTGCCTTTATAATTGTCTTGTTTCACCATCTGCAAAACACTAATTGGAAAGGTACATCCTGCTATACAACTCACAAGGATTTCTATTACTAATTATGTATTTACAACAATAAGCAGTTTGCATCCTGTAAAATAACAAGCAAGAATACATGTTTTTTTAACACCTACTTTAAAACCACACTCTTTGTGACAAAAACAACCCTGACAGTTCTTTGCACCATCAAAATCAACAACTGGGTTACATAACCTTATTCTGTGTGATATGCAAATTTCTTGGCTAGGGGAACAAGCATCACAAAAGAAGTTGTGCTGGTATTAGCCTGGTCTGAATAGAAGGCTGGATAATAGTGTAGAGATCAGTTCTGCTTTCTACATTCAAGTTTGAGGATCAGAGAAAATGGATGCAAGTCATTAATCACATCATTGTGGGGTTCTTTCATTGTTTCACGAAGAAACATCAACCTGCATGGCTGGCAGCCCTGCCCTCTCTGTCAGTTAGAAAATGATAAAAGTGTTTCTTAAAATAATCTTAGTCTAATACTGTTACTTTCATGCACAATATAAAATTGCCAGGTCTCTACTATACTTCAAAGAATATGATTAGCAATGAATGCACTCTTTTTCTTTTGCTCTCATTTTGCAGAGACACTTGGAAATGGTAAATCTACTGAATGCTAGTAGCACTTGGCTGGTTTTTTTTTCCTTTGTGAGCTGTTAGTGTTTAATCATCTAGTTAAAGGCAGCAATCATTTGCCTAAACCAGGAAATAATTCAAGTAATGAGATATGCAAAACAGACACATACGCACATGAAAAAAAGCTTCATTCCCATAAGTCTCACTTTCTGAATTGGCAAAAAATAATGAATCTTTATGTCTGCGGTGATAAAGCAGGACTCCTCACTCTCAGTATCTCCATCTTCAGTTAGATTGCTTGCAGATCCACTGAAATTAGATGTCAGTATAAATTATGGTGTAGGCCGAGTTACTAGCCAAGGCTATGAAGGGTAGACACATAAAAACAAGGTGCTATTGAAGGTAATTGCTTCTGATCTTAAAGTTCTTAGTGACAAAATTGGTGCTGATGTGGCATTTGCATCAGAGGCTCCCTTTTAATTGACGCTGACTGCATTGAAAGCTAGCTTTTTTTCCTACGGGTTTTATTTTTTCTGCTAAATTCTTAAAATCCACCTTGTAAAACAGTGGCAAACAGTGGAACACAATTCAGCTGAGCAGGAAAAGAATATTTGTTTCTTTCACAGATTCAGGGCAAAAGCACATGTGTGTGCACGTATACAGATTATATGTACACATCCGTGTACACGTGTGTGTGTGTGTGTGCACGTGTTTGATACAGAAAACAGAAAAGAGCAAGTTCAAATTCAAAAGCAAAACAGTTGTGTATGAAAGGTTAAATCTGAGAAAATGGCAGCTAGAGTCACCATTGCAGTACCTAACTCTCAGAAAAGCCACTGCCTAGTGTAGTGCTCAGCTGGATTTGGTTCCCCAGGCTCCCCATGTCATCTGTAAATAACAACTCTAACAATACATCAAAGCCATCACGTCAAAGAAGGCAGCACCTGATCTAGCCAGGAGGAAAATATAGGAAAAGCGCAAAAGCTAAGACTCACACATTTAATGCTTTTAGCGCATTAAGCCAGAGAGATGGAGACACCAGGCATTTCAGTTTTCCAGCTAAAGCTTTTTCAGAAATGTTCTTCTAAACGAGTGATGCTTTGCCACAGAGTTTCTGCTGATTACTCATTATATCCTTTCAAAGGAGGTAGCACCGAGGTGGGATTCATCACAGTTTATTTTACCCATCTAAAGGACATCTGGATTAAGCTGCCAAAGAGCTATTGGAATTCAGTGGAAGGAGAAAAGCACTTCACAATAATCACTGATTTCTGGAGGTGACAGCTATCTTGGACTCGGGCAAAACTTGTTGGTAGCAATAGTTACTGGAATTGAGAAGGCCATTGTCTGATATCCTCCTGTGGAGAGTGGATGCTTAGCACAATTAGTAACACAGTTATATCCCACCTCATCATCCAAAGGAAAAAGCTACTTGCAAACATTGTTTTATTGTAACTTTTATACTAACATGTAGTAAAATTTTATGGTAACTATATTAACAAAACAAGATGGCAAAGTTGTGGGATTCACTTTCAATGAGATCATTCCCCAGACACAGGGCTGAATAACTTCACACTGCCTACACAGAATTTAGATTGAGAGAAAGTACTGGAGTCTGCTCTGAATGTCCCTCTGGAGAAGTCCACCTCCAGGCTAGTTAGGAGACTAACTGCCTAAATTCAACGAATACTCTCCTGAAAGCGGCTCAGCCCATGTCTGGCCATTAAAAACCGGACCCGTGAGCCTTGTTCACTGCTACCACCCCCACAGCCACGTCCCCCTGGGAGCCACACTGTCTCCTCAGGTCTGCAGGCGCTTTAGCATCTTCAATCTTCGCACATTCAAGGCAGCTCACAGGGGTATCCTGGTCCCCAAGAGGCAACTGCAGTCGCAGCTCCCTGCCTGGTGTTCCCACTCCACAACCAACAGATCCTCAGCACAGTTCGGCATTAGGCTCTTGAGATAACTCTCTGAGAGTCCGTGTGAGGCACACCCAGCACTTCTACCATCACTGCACACCTTCATGTGACATGAAGGCTCTTGGCAGCATCACTCATAGAGGTGTTGATGGCAAAATGCACATGTGCCAGTGAGGAACAGGCAGTGCTGCCTGGGCAAAAGACAAAACCACAGAAAAGTTTAGGGAGATGTCTGAACGATCATGAACATGAGCAACTTGCAAAGGCATCACAGAATTTCTCTACTGAGCACAGTTCCTCCTGGCCTAGCCAGGACTTCATAATCTTATACCAATTCTGTATGTACATCCTGGAGAAATGTTATTAAATGACATCTTTTTTGGGAATATTAATGTACTTTGTTTGCCACATATTTTTTTTCCACAACTTCTTTTTCACTTCAAAGAAGCAAATAATAATACTTCCAAAACATTACATTCAATAGCTTAAACTGAGGAACTGCCTATATTTACAGTATTCATAAGGCTTTGCTGAGACAAAAAAAAAAAAAATGCAGCTATCTTTATTTCTGCTTTCACATCTTCTGTGGTAATCCATTCTCATTTATATGCTCACATAATAATTGACTAGCAGAAAATTTACAGGATGCTAGCATCCATGTGTATTATAGGAAATCCATATACATTCTGTTCTGGGAAGGGGTGTCATGATCATGTAATTCAAGAATAGGAAGAGAAAATTGAGATCTCGATCTCTGCATTTCAGTCAAAGAAGCTTTTTCAGCCTCTTTTTACCGTGCTTTTTACTATGTTCACTATTTTAAAACTCTTAAACAAGGGAAAAAAATAAGATACTTCACCCCCAAACTGTGCAGATATATGTCATTTTATCATATTTGAAATAGATGTATGGTAAAGGTATTAACATCAAAAGTGATCCCACTTTCCTTTAGACTTTTTAAAGATTAAAGTAGTGAAATTTCCCATAATGTACTTGGGTACATGTATCGGGTATAGTTGGCACCAAACTCACGTATCCTTGTCTTAACCTTTAGATATCCTATAATTTCCATCTTTCAGCTTTCCTTCCCCTACTCCCCCCAGCAGTTTATTCAAGAGGTGTAACAACCAAATTTGCATTTTATAAACTGGAAACTAAGTGATATAGAAGGCACAGTGAAAAACTATTTCTATAGATTATACAAAGCCCTTGACAATTGCTAATCAGTTAGTGTTCAGACGCTGCTACTTAGCACACCCTGAGTATTGGCTTTCTTGATAGCTTCTCTTCCACCCCTCCCCTGCAATTGTTTGTTCTCTTTTACTGTTATGCCTTGTCATATGTCAAGATCGTAAGCTCTTTACAGCAGAGATGGTTTTATTATGCACATGGATGGTGCCTAGAATAATAGGGTCTTGAACCCTATTTGGAATCCTTACATGTTACTGCAATAAAGAACAATTATTATTATAATAAAATGCATTGGGTTGAGAGTGGTTGGCATGGTATAAACGCATGGAAGCAGTCAGAAAGAAAGACCCTTTTCGACTGTCAGAAACAGTAGGTTTGTTCAGCCATTTTTTTAAATCAGTGCCTTGTTTTTTTCCCCTTCATAATACATAGATATAAGCTACTTACTTGTTTGTATTCTGAAAACAAAGCTGGTGTTAGGTAAAGGTGGAAGGACCACATCTTGATGTGGCTAGCAGATAAGTCAAGAGAGTATGCCATTTCCTGCATTTTCTTTTTTATGTCTTCTGAGTTGTTCTGTTATGTCTGTGAATGACAAAGAAAAATGCACCGTAGTCTCACATTTTCTCTCTTTCCATTTCACATTTAAATAATGTATTTCCTTTAAGTGCCTTAGCTGTAATAGAAGCATGTCTTGATAAAACTATTAGGAAAGAAAATACGAAAAAGCAACAAAGTAACCTTCAAAGCAGCCATAAAAATCACAACAAAGGAATTAGAATTTAAAACATCAAAGTATCCACACTACTTTAATCGCTGAAATGGAGGGTATAGGGGAAGGAGGGGTTGCATTTCTTGTGTTGTTTTATTCCTGTGACTTAAATATCCATGTATTTCGGCAATAACATAATAAAACAACTGTATTTTAAAATACACAAAGAAATGTAAATAGGACATGTCATTTTTATTTCTTACTGTCTTTTAGCTATTCTCTTAGCATGATATTCAGTGTTCATCTACACTCAGAAGAGCCTGTGCATGCTTCCATTCTTTCTCAGCTATTGCGATTTGCCTCTATTTTCTTGTTTAAAATGGAGCACACAATTTGCTACGGAAGGTGATTCAAGTGCAGTGTGGAAGACTGAGCACTCAGTGACCTTTGCTTAGTGCCCTCTCACTGCAACGAATAATGCAGTTCCTTCTAATTGTCACAAGAAGGCAATCACATTAAAACCTCAATCTTGCTCAAAAAATCTCCCTGGATAAAAGCATATAATTTGTACACTCCAACCTATCTGGCTGTCAGACATGGATTTATTAGCTCCACCTAGGACCACTTTCCTATTCTGCTGTTTCTGTATCTTGCTTTAGCGATTAGAATTATTTTCATCATCTGCTTCTATTTCTGGCTTCGAAGTCCTGTCTGACATTTATCTAAAAAGCAGGATTCTAGCAAGAAAATGTAGCTGGAGCCAGAACTCAGTTTCCTTTGGGAGCTCCACCTCCAAAACACAATTTTTTTCCCTGCCTACAGCGTCTCAATTATATTAAACTCTCTAAAGCACTGCTGTAATGACTGTAAAAGTGTTTTCCTGGTGAAAAAGGGATAAATAAATATGCATGGAAAACAGCCTCCATGTTTTTCAGGCAGTGGGAAGCCTTTAAAAATCTCCGCCTCTAGCAAAATTTAATTCTTACTGGAATGCAAGTTTCATGACAGTATGTAACACTCACCACAGAGAAGTTCCTGTACCCTATATTTTGGACTTCTGTAGTTTTGTTGATAAAAAGTATTCACAAACACAGGCATGGCTCAAAATCACTCTGTTTCCTCCTTTGAACTTACTTTATTTCTTTTTAATTAGCCGCACTTTCAAATTCATCTTCAGAATCACAGTGTTAGGAACCCGTAAAGTGACAGCTACAGTCCTTGTTTCCAGAATGCAGTACTGCAAGCAAAGCATAAAATGTCAAGAGCCATGCAATAAAAACTGCACTTTTAGATAAAAATAATCTAAAGGAAATTCAGGGGGTCATCTAGCTTGTCCTATACCACGGCAAGATCAGCTTCAGTGATGTCCTATCTCATATATTTTTGTCTCATCAGTTCTTAAAGATTTCCAGTTCTGCAGATTCATATCCACCCCAGAAAATCTCTTGCAGTGCTTCACTACTTCTACCATTTAGAAGGTTTTTCTTGAATCCAGCCTGAATTTTCCTTGATATGTGCTCATTGCTCTTCTCTCATCCACCGAGATTATTCTTCCCCCCTTTGCAGCAGCCTTGAACTTACTTCACTGTTGCAGAGCCACTTTGTTTTTATGGTGTACCTATGAATCACTGCATGCAAGATTAAGCTTCATAGATTGAGGCTACGTTTGTGATGCCAAACTGTAGCATCTTCTGATGGTTACCTTGCCTTTCAATGACCCGCTAAATCCTAGATTTCCACAGTAATATGTCTTTGATGGGAAGGTTTTGTACTAACCAGCAGCAGCATAAACCCGGTTCCCATCCCTCTCACTTAGGAAGTTATTGTTAAGGTAGAGGGAGGATTTCTAAACCCATCCAATGAAACAAATCTACCAGCAACATTCCATTTGTAGCCTAGAGGGCACTGGTGGCTTTAGAGGAGTGTTAAACTCAGAGGCAAATAATGCCACCCATTAAGTCATGAAAAATGTGCTCCCTGATCAAGCCATAATAAATTTTAAAATAAAGCATTGAGCAAAAACAGTATCAATGGAAAAGTGCCTCTCTGCACCTGAGGGGCTCACTGCCTCCTCAACAACATGAGAGGAATTCCATTAAGTAAGCCAGCATCCAGCAGTGCTGTGGGAGAGCAGAAGAGGAGTGTGATCACACATTTTTAGGAAAAATTTCTTCACTGAAAAGGTTGTCAAGCACTGGAAGAGGCTGCCCAGGGACAGTAGTTGAGTCACTATACCTGGAGGTATAGATTTGGCATTAGAGACATGTTTTAGCAGTGGACTTGACAGTGCTGGGCTAACAGTTGGACTTGATGATCTTTGAGGCCTTTTCCAACTCCAGACCAGGGAAGAGGAGCTAGAAAAGTTAGTTTTCCTCCTCAAAAAACCATTGATTTCCTGGAACATAACACAGACACTTGCAACTTGCTTTTACTGAAGTACAGAATATATTGTCTGGGGAAAGGGTCAGAGATCATAAGCACCATTCTGTTCTCAGCAGGGATTTTTGGGATGAGAATTTGCCGTTCAGGTTCAAGATGAGGTTCAGTGATCAGACTCTGATCTGACAGATCAGGACACAGAAACAGGCTGTTGTCATGACAAGAACCTTCTTATTTTAAAATGCAGTAAAGCTCATTGCCAGCCCAAATCTCCCACTGTCCAAGTTCTGCCATACCTATACCCTGTTTACAACTGTCTTCATGCTTAGCTATAAGGTAGACAGGGATTTTTTTCCAGAGCCACTCAGCACTCTTCAGCAGAATATGTATGATGAATTTTGTTCCAAGACCACAGAAAAAGAAAGTAATTTCCTTCTTTTCATGGTGTGTGGAGGAAGAAAGGTAGCAAAATTTGATTTTGCAATGGATATGGCAGTAGCATTGTGGGAGAAAAAGAAAGGTGTCGAGGTGGTTGAGCAACAGGCCTAGGACTTCAGGATGGGGACCAGGAAAGACCAAGGAGGACTCAGAGAGGTGGCAAGTTTCGGTACTGTGGATGTGGACAGGTATGTGTCTCCTCCCCGTTGCTAGCCTTGTATCTCACTAACCAGGCTTACTTTAGGATCTGGGATGCCCTTTCCCAGTTTACAAGTCACTTGGGAGCTCCATCAGCACAGGGGCTGGCATTTCCACTCCATTCTCCAGAAACTAAGGTTCGCCTGGCACCCCACAGCAACTATCCTCCTTTGGTTCCACAGTGTCTCCAATTCCCAGGCTACCTCCCACACCAGCTACTCGTAAGAAAATAATAGAAGCCAATCTAGAAACATGATATTGTGCAAGTGCCAAAATGAAGTCTGCATACCATGGTAGTTCCTCTTCAGCATTTAGTACAGAGATGGTGAAGAACTTAGGTGGACCAGGTGTTGTGCTGACCCAGTCTGCTGGCATGTCCATGTCCTGCTAAAACTGACACTTTGTCACAAGGGCAGCAAGAGGTTGCCTGCTGTGGCTTTGCCACCACTCAGTGAGTGCAACATGCACAGTCGCTTCCATGAGGTGAAGACGTAGCTGCACTCATGTATTTGGCACACTTTGATTGGAAAAATAATCAGCCAAAAAACCCCACAGGTACACACAATCAAAAATTATGCTTTAGGACCACACGACACCACATGGAATCAGAGGAGCCCTAGGACTGACTGTTTGGTAAGGTGGACGCAAGTGGTCTATGGCACCTGGCTTAAAGACTGTCTTCTTTTTGTCCCTATGGATCTGGTTTTGGACACCGAGCTGAGGGGAATAGTCAGCTGTGTGAGCAGAAAGATGTGTGACAAGTTTAAACAATGTAAGCCTGAGTTCCAGTCTGGTCTTTGCCTCCCATAATGCAGGCGCACAACATGAGGTTTCTCATTAATTCCAATCGTTTTCAATCAGGCCACAGCAGACTTGAGTTACGTAATTTAACTTTTAACTGCTTTAAGACTTGTTTTATAGTGCTGGCAATATTCAGCAGTATTAGTTGCCACAATGTCCTAGGTTTTAATGTCTTTTTCTTCTTTGCACTTTTTTTGTGTAGCATTAGGTTGTTTAATTTTCTTTAACTGTCTATTGTTTGCAATAACGGAGGCAGCTTTTAAACTGGCATTCAACTTTTCTAGATCTCCTCTCTAATGAGAGAGAACTGGAAGGCTGGTAAGGCTGAGGATTGTCAAATTAGGAAAAACTTTTACTGCCTTACCTTAAATGGCAGCAGAGAAGCTGCGCTGTGCTGACAAAATGTCTTTGAAGTTGACATAGTGTTATAAGCCATACTCTTCAGATAAGAAGAAAAAGCAGATTCTGGACCCATTGGTTTACCCGTGGAAAACTGAGCAGTCTTACGGGGCACCTATATGCCAGTGGCCTTGGGTCAGCACAGGGCCTGGTCCACCTGAGTCCATCTTAACCTCTATTTTACCTGCTTAAGAGGAAGTGATATAGCATACAGTCCTCATTTTGGCATTTGCAAAAAGCCACCTTTCCAGATGGGTTTATATTAATTTTGTCTCACAACTAATTAATTGTAACCTTTTAATGGAAATCTGATTGTTCTTTTACCTCTGGTTTTTGTTTGGTTGGTTTGGTTTAAAGCTCATTAATTTAATGTTCTTTCTTAAGTCTTGAATGCAAACTTTGCATTGCACACACAGGGGTTAATCATATCCACATAAGCAGGTATCATCCATCAATACCACTCAGAAAAGACTTCCTTTTCCTCACAGAAAACCCACATTTGTAACAAACTGTTGGTGCACCTTCAGCAACAAAACAATTGGTACAAACACACAGTACTCCACAGTTCTACGCTGGTTAGAAAAAATGAGTGAAGAAGACAATAAATGCGTAGTACAACTCAGAAGTTCAGGAGTAACAAGACCATTAATCTACCTTCCTTTTTTATTTTATTACATTAACATCTCTTCCATCTCTACATAAAACTCCTAGGAAAAGACATTATAAATTGGTTTGTGAAAGCAGTTTTATCTGAAGGCTAATGATGTCAGAGCTTAATATTCCTTACTTACCAGTGATAATGATTATAAACAATACTTATGCTGTTTGTATCCTTCTACACTTCTTCATTTATACAGAAATAGTAATATATAAGTACTTTCCTCTCAGAACTGAGGCAAAGATTATTCACTGAAAAAAGGCACAAAACCCAAGAGCTGTGTGAAGGATTTGAATTCAAATTAAAGATTTAGCTCAAACTTAATCACTAGTTGGACTGGCACTGTTCCTCACAGTGACATGTTACACTGGAAAGTAAAGCAATTGACTGAAAAAAAAATATGGAGGATTTGGGGATGGGAATCAGGCTAAGTTTCAGTTGTAATTTTATTTCTGATAGACAATGCACTATTCTGAATGTACGTATCAATATTGGGGAGTTTTAAGCATTTTATGCTGAAGGTAAAGTTAAAAAGCTTAGATTTAATGGGTTATTCTATGCTCCCTGTCAATGGAAAATGTGTTGCTGGGTCTAGCTGCATCAGGCTGATGAAAAGGCACAAGCACACATCATGTAAGAGGCATCTAAACTTGCATATGCCATAGCTGTATAAACAAGAATATGGTACATATTTTTTTACTATTCTTTTAGTTCAGTAAACATTCTTTTTAAATGGATCTGAATAGAGTTACATTATCATTTGAATACCCAATAGTATTGAATGTCGTACTCATCCTGCTTCCAGGGAAAGCACTGAACTCCTGAGAAGAGGTAGACGCCCCTTGAAGTTGGAATAAGGAGCTGCATCAAAAAGAATCATGGATCTAAAATCACTGTTAGTGGTTTGGTATTCTGCGTAGTGACTCTGTAATATTTTTTCCTCATGTATATCTATTCTCCCAGAAATTAACCTCCAGAGAAGTCTGAAAAAGTATTTTTAAGCAATGATTGCTTCAGATCTTGTAGTCTTTGGTACCTTTGAAAATTCTAACAGTTGCATTTTGTACCTGTGTAAAAAACTGCCAAGAGACAGAGCAAGGTGAAGCAATGTCTGACACTCCACCGAACTCCAGGGAACCTCAGTAAAAATAAGGCCTTCTGCAGGAAACAGCATTCACTGTGTTGTGTTTCCTTCTCTGTTTTCCTCTCACTGCTGTAAATCCTAAGTACGAAATACAGCAGATGCCACTAAGGAGTCCTTATACCACCATAAGACTCAGAATAACATTCATAACATTTGGAGACATTAAAGGTGCTAAAATAATAAAAAGGCACAAATATATAGCAGCAGCTTAGTTTTCTGTAATGCAATAATAAGTTTTGTTGTTGTTTCGCTGTAGGACTACCACGTTCACAAAATGAGCCTAAAATAAAATCACTAATGGGACACACAGGCACTAGTCAACACTGCCACCTGGTAAAGCCAAACAACCAAATTATTGGAAGGGTTTTGAAGACTTCACAGGTCTGCACAGGTATCTGCACCTGGGACAGCTATTTTAAAGCTAATTCACGTGGGTTTAAAAGTTTTACTATTGGCTATACTATGGACAATCTCTTCAGATGTGTTTTGGAGACAGTATTGAGTTTCTGGGTCTTGAAAGAGGATACATATGGATATTGAGCATCCATTCATCAAAGAGCCAAATAGATCAATGTTAATATTCCTTCCTTCATCTCTACTGCCCTCCTCCTCACGTTTCTCTGAAAGTTTTCTCAGGAAGTTCTTAAACAAATCTGGCAGCTTGACTGCTGAATAACTCATAGAAAACCCCTTAGCATCCCTTTCCTTGGCCTGGGACCACTTCGGCAACAGATGATGGTTGGTATCACACCTGCTGCAGAATAAAAAGAGATGGGCAATCCAAAATCCTTACTCCAGGCATTGCCCATCACAGTACAAATCTTTATGCTGCATTTAGGGCTTTTTCATGCACCATCTTGCTAGTCTTTTCCAAAGCCATTTCCAGACCTTTTCTATATGGCCACTTTCCAAGCATGCATAAGAAACAGACTTTATTTTCCTGAGGGCTTCAGCTCCTGCCTCTTTCAGGAACATTCTATAAAGAGAGATGCTTCCAATTATGCAAATAGTGGTTAGATGAGAAAATGCCAGCAGATGGTGCCCAAGAATATGCAGCAGTGCTCTTATACACATTAAATGGCTTCTGTGTACATTAAATGGCTGTACTTTATGTACAGCCTTCAGTCTCAAGACTTATGCTACTCCCACTTTGGGCTGATCTAGAAACAGACAAATACAACATATGAAGTTCAGCTGTCTGAAAGGGCTCCTCCAGTATCCAAACAGTCTATGTTCACACATAACAAAGGAATTCAGAATTTCCATTGGAGAAAGTGGTGAAAACTTTTTTTTGGTGGACTATTATTATATTCTTTGAGCAGAGAGGGACTTGGAGGTTCAGAAAGTATGAATGAACTCAGTATCAGCAGTTCCTATCTCTATATCAGGGTGGCACGTCCGGTTTCCTACAGTTTCACTATTATATTAAAGATCATACCAAGCAGATGTAAATATTCTGAAGGGTAAAATCCAGCAAAGAGCAGGAAATTTCACATTTTTCCTCCTGGTACCCTTCACACGTGTAAACACCTGAGTGTGTGGCTGCACAGACTGTTATCTTTTGAAACTAATAAAAGGCAGCCACTGAGAAAATGTACTAACATCCATCAAAGGCAGAGCTGTTCAAGATCTGTGAAGCTCACCGTGAGCTATGATACACAATGAAGAAAAACTCACATAGCAGAACTCATGAACCATATAATCTAGCACGAGAAAGCTGCAAGTGCCAGATTTTGAACAAAATAGTATCTCACAGGGCAAGTCTGAACACTTCCTATAAAGAAAAAAAAAAGTCACAGGAACTAATAGCATCAGTCCAGCTAAAAATCTAGGAAGGACAAACATGTCATGGAGTAAATTATTTGACTACTTTTGTCTACGTAGTGGCATTTAAAGGCAACACAGTCTGCAGGTCTAAACCATCTTAGACACACAAAAACCAGTAAACTAGTAACAGAGTGAAACAACAAACCCATGATGATTGACTGGCATTAGTAATTTATCACATTTGGTTACTGGATACTACCTTTACACTATGCCTTAGGCATCAGCTAATGTCATATTTCCAGGCTGCAGAGTTTCTTGTGCAGTCAGGAGCTGGAAATTATAGAAAACAAAGACCACCACTAAGTGATGGCACTCCATGGCAGTCTAAAAGAGCTCGTCATCACATATCTTGGAAAGGAGAAGGAAAACCAAGTCTCCTGCACATTAGCTTCTGGAATTTATAAGAAAGTATTCCTTTGTACATCAATCATAAGGCACAGCTGCTCTACAGCAATCTTGAGAAACCAAACAGATGGACAAGTCCCTGCTGATGCCTGGCTCCCTACAGAGCACTGCAGGCTCATTTAACCCCTGTCAGTAACAATCTTAGAGGTACTCTCATGTCTCTAGTTCAGTCCTTTTTCCAATCCTGACCATAATAGTAAAGTTGCATGAAGATGTTAAACTGCATTTACTTTTGATTAGATTTCCATTCCAGCAGCTGGTGGGGTCAGCAAGAGAAAAGGAATTGCTGATGCTCCTAGACACTATCTAGGGTAAAACAAATACCCAGAGGACTTTCTCTGGTGGTGTGCTTTATATAGCTGCTTTTCTAAGCCAGAATGGTGAACCAGATCAAGCCACAAAAACAAGACTTTTGGATTGCACATGCCAAATGGTATAAATGACAGCCGTGCTCTCAAGTGCAAGCTTGAACAGTTATACAGTCATTTTCTTTTGCATTAGGTGTGAACAGCCACATAAAATATCCCAGCAAATTCTTGTAGCACCAGATATCTGCAAAAATGTATCTTCACAAGTCTTTCTCTGCAACCACCTGGGGAACCAAATAAGGTGTTGCACAAGATGTTTTTGACTCCTTTCTCTATCATGGTTTCCTACACTCAGAGAATGAGATAAAGTGCTTCGTACTATGTACTTTCATCATCACTGATAAAAACACAAGTCCACTTACAAAATCCAAGTCTCAGTGGCCTTAACAGAAGAGCTTTCTGTTCTAGCCATTCCCTGCACCACAGAAAGGGAGCTGTCTGGGCCACCACTGTGTACACAGTAAGAACTGCTGCAGATATGTAAGCAACAATATATTGTTCTCCTGCCCCATGGCTGTGATATAACAGAATAGATACCTTTTCAGTAGTGCCATAAGATGATGTCTAGCAAGTGCAAGTGACATCTCCTAAACACCTATGTATTTTGTAGAGCTCAGATACTTTGGGTCTAGACAGGGAGGTTAACATTTCACAGTGCCTTGCACACTCATGAAGGACAAATCTAAGTTGCCTTCTGTTCTTTAGGCACTAAAGCTGGACTCCAAGTGTACAAGCAAATGATCCTCGAGCTCTCCCTGCCCCGAGGATGAGCTCGCCTTAGCTTCTGTGTGTGCCGACTAACCACAATAAACATATGGTGAGCAGGAGACAGCTGTAAATTAAACCCTTCTGTGCCATTGTAGCCACTTAGCACTCCCTGGGCCACATTCTCTTGACTGCCTATATGGCTCCCACCGCCATCTACAGAGTCTGAGAAAGGTTCATCTTTACATCCAAGGTGTTACAGATGATAAGCACAGGAAAAAAAAGCAATTAGTAAGCAAAAGGAGGTTTGTAAAGATGCTATCTGTGTGTCTCCTATTGACTCTGGGTGACAGGCAAGCCAAATTTCATTAAATGGATAAACTTCTATGAAAGAGCAAAAAATACACTTGGGATGGGAGTGGATAGTCACAACATCAGTAATTTAACAGTTTCTTTCAAATTTACTGATTTTAAAATCCAAGAAATTATCCCTACAAGTGTAAAACTAAAACTCTTAATTTAAATAAAATCGGCCCTCCTACTAAAGAGGAAATGAAGCAGAAGCAAAGATAAAAGATTCGCAGGAAAGCTGAGAGTGAAGCGTAAAACCTGACGGACAGAAAAAGCACATACACATCCATCCAGCACTGATGAGGTCAGGCAGAGCGTACAACTCCATTAGCATCAAAGTCATTAGAGTATGAGATAACAGTTTGGTACATTATCATAGAGAACAGCAGACAATGAGTTATTGTATTCCCATGTACTTCATTTCATACTTTTCTGATAAATTCAAATTAAATATACTCTAAATGCATTGCTGAGCAGAAATTAGTCTATTTAAAATTTAAAATTATAGACACTCCTATCCAATTTGATTTTTAATTTCCTTGTGCTTTTTATTCTGCAAAACTGTGTGTAGAATGTCTTCTACCAACTGAGATACTCCCCTCGAGAAGGCAATCTGAGGTACGTGACTTTCTGTTCTCTAATGGTTATGCCATCTCTTTTTGATTGTTGACTCTCATGCTAGGCTGCTGCAAAAGTACTGCTAATGTGGTGTTCTAGTTTACAAAACTGAGAAAGCTGTACGGTAGCCTAGTGAATATGCTCATATGGAATTGAATAGAGGCAAACTAGAGCTCCTGATAAAGCTTTTTAGCATTCTGAAATCCTAACATCATCCTCTAGCACAAAAGTACATGTTTTTCTCTTACATTAATGAATTTTTATAGCAGCAATATGGTAGCTCCAGGTGGTGTGGTTATCGTGAGATAATCACTCCCCTTGAGGATGCCTGTTAACACCCCAGAGGTGATGAGAACCGGGCCCTCTCTCGTGCCTTATTGCTTCCATACGTGCTGATGGCAGCAACTAGAAAGAATTGTGAAACATGAAGAGCATGCAGAATTAACCTGCACTGTCCATTTGTTAATTATAAAGGTTATGAACACTGCCAGTGAGCAACATCTACACTTTTACACTGTCATCATAATTAAAAAGTTTTAGTGTGTGGTTTTGTGTTGCAACAACATCGATCAAAGTCCATTTCCTGACATGTGCAGCAGAAGCAATATGTTCCGCATAGGTTATTTCTGGAATTGTATTATTTACTGTAATAGAGCCCTGTCATGCTACCTCTATTGCACCAAATATACCTGCCATGTCTGCAGAGACTTATTCCATTTCCTGGCTCAGACTCTCTCAAGCATGCACCAAATGGACTTGTTGGAAAAAAAAAAAATTAAATTTATATAATATTCTGTAGAAGGATTTTTTCCATTTTATACACTGCAAGACTGATTTTTATCTCTGTCCTCTCCTCTGGATATCCATGAATATGCTGCTGGGAATAGGGTAACCCTTCCTACAGAGGTGGATCAGAGAAATAGCAGTAACAAGGATTCTGAACTAGTAGAAACTCTGCATAAAGTAATACTCCAAGTGCAAAGCTAAAGATTAAAAGGGATGGATGATGGCTTGGGTCACTCATGCTAGCAGTGCAAAGCATGTGTCACAAGGTAAGGCCATGGTAAAACACTCTATAGAGTTTGCAGTTACGGCTCACTTGAGCTTCAGACACAGGGAACTGCCAGACAGCACCAAGATAAGAGCAGCCACATTTCTTCACTGTCACCTGCAAAACACTTTCTCAAGAAACACAGCCCAGAAGCTTTTCCACCAAAGTAGAAGGAAATTATAGAAACTCGGACTCACAAAGAGTTAACTGTTTATAAAACAAATATCAGGAATGTAGAAGGAAAAAAAACAAAAACAAACAACAAAACACAAAAAAACTACGTAACCTTTCCTCCCTTGCAAAACTACAGTAGTAAAGAACTTGTGTGGAGGGAGGGAAAGGAGTGGGAAGTTTAATACCCACTTTACATCAATGTCCCACTTGTTTACTCTTCATAAAAATGTAGATGAGATGTCTGCTCTTCATGTTTTAGTGTCTATCAAATGATGCTTTTTGGCACCTTGCTGTTTGCAGAAGAAAAACAAGAGAAAAGTTGAAAAACAGCAGTGCCTTGATAATAACACCTTTCTTTCTTTTGATTTTCTGTTCAGCTTGTATAAGTGTCATAAAGTAGGAAAGAGAAAACAGGTCATCTTTGAGGTTAGCTAAAAGAAAAGACAGCCTGAGCAGGGAACTTGACAAAAAGTGGATAGTATCCCTAAGTGACACTAAGTATGTATTGTGGATGGAGCACTGGTTTCTGGTGTTCACGGGAGAAAATAAAATTTGCAGAATTTGATTTCCTTCCCAGAATTTAACTAACTGTACAGAATTAACACGCTGCCCTGGTGCTTTGCAGAAATCATTCACAGCTACCGCCTGGTGCACGATGTTCTATCACAAAAGCATGTAAATGAGGCCAGTTTCAAAATATACAGCAGAATCTCATTCTGGCCTTATTTGTGCCATGAGACACCTCTCAGAAATTAATATGTGGCTCTCCGTGTGGCTCCACTTCTCTAGGTATAACTTTGCATGTGTTGTCTTTCTGTTGTACAGCTGTGTATTTGGATAGTTGTGACTGTAATATGTATCTAGAATACAGGAACATGTGGCATTCACATATGAACCAATGTAGCGGTCGGCAAAGGACAAAGATGCTGTTATGCTCATTAAAGGATATTACAAATGTGCAATGCCAGATGAAGACTTCAGTACAGTGAGAAGAAATGGAGGGGATGTACTTCTTTGGGCTGTTGACAGCCAGGTCAGGCAGTTCAGAAACACATGCTCACCTGTAAAACTAGTCCTGAGAAAACACCTGTGTTTAGAACAAAAAATAAATCTATTTTCAGAAAAGTAGTTAAAATGCATAACTACATACTTCCAGTGATTGAGAAATACACTGAACACCAGTGGACAAGAAATAGGATCAGAACACCAGGGATTTGTCTGGTTTATCAGGCAAATGGGATAATTAACATGACCAAAACCAAAAAGCAAGGCAAAATCAGGATTGCTGAAACCTCAGACCAGGTCAGTTAACTTGTGTCATGGCTTTTTCCCAGAACCTGAGCCCAGCTAACACAGAAGCTAAAGCAACCTCTTATTTTGAGAGCTCAAATTAACTGTCTTGCTCTACATCTTTACATTGAAAATTTCCCACTTTTCTCCAAGCCTTTCAGAAGTTTTGACCAAACTTGAGTGTCCATTGAAACCTGATCTCTCTAGTAATTACAGAAAAAAAGGGCACTTGAAGTTCAAATAGTGGTTTTTACTGAGGAGGATGTAATCTTAATATTTCTTGGAACTTGTTTAAAATTGCTTTAACAGCATTCTCAAACCCCTACTTACTTCTGCTTAAGATCTTTTCTAATTTCTCCTAGCCATTCCTCTTTTTGTTACTATAATTCATTAGCCTTATTTTCAAGTGGTTAAAGGTTAAGGATTTGAACAAGGAGTTCTGTTGTCTGCACATGTCAAGAAACACCCTTTCCTTTCACCTGGCATATAAAGTCAATGCTGTTTGCGCTTGCACAAGACTGAATCTCAGATTCAGCTATTGGTCTTAAACTTAAAACACTACTTCTATGGGATAATTTTTAAGGTTTTATAACTATATTTCAGTGGCTTTTTGGTTTACACAAAGGGAAAAGTGCAAATCTGAAGATTGTCAAATTTAATTTATAAAGAGCAGAACCTGACATGCTTTAAAAGCTTCTTAGCTTTCTCTTTTTTACCACCATTTATCTCTTTGTTAAGTTCAAGCTGCTCTCAGGAGGTGGGATTTCTAAATACCACATCTTAGAAGATGAGATATTTTGGGAGGCAAGTATAGTCACATGCATAATATGTTTCTAATGACAATAGCATGAAAGCAATATACTAGACTACAATCCGCTGTCAGCAATGCTGTGCGACTGCATCTGAAGAGTCAAAAATCCCTAGCAAGAATGACAGGAAGAGTGGAAGGAAGGAAAAATAATTGTAGGGAATGGATGGCTTTAAGAGCCAATGAAATACCACAGAGTTTATATCTGGACTCTCAGTGATACTGGATTGGTTACTGACCACTGACATAATTCAGTCTGACAACTTTTCAGAGACATGTATGAAATTTCACTTAGTAGCTCATGGTGTCCATCCTTTTTTAGGAGTTCACATCTCCCTAGTCAGTGAGATCTGTGTAGAGAAGCAGTAAGTTGGTGTTACACAGCTCTCGCCCCTTCTCGTTAGTTACCAGAGCTGATGTTGGGAAGCAGAGCTGTTAATTTTGCCTTCTAAGTACAATCTATAATCAATTAGGGGTTGAGAGAGAGAGAAAGGGAAGCAAAGATTACATGAAGCTTTCAGCCCGCCAGCTGGAGCAGAGCTGTACAAACCTTTGATTTTGCTTTTGGGACAACAGAGGGGCGTAAATGGACAGCTGCCTCCAGCGCAGATCTCCTGCTCAAGGCAAAAATGTTTATTCTGTTGGTGGCAGTTCTGCTTTTGGACAATCCTTCCTTACCCCCTGCTGCTCTCTCTCTCCATTTCTTCACTTTCTCTCCCTCTGCTTCATCCAAACAGAGGATCTGACCCTTCAAAGCATTTGGAAGACTGAATTAGTTCATCTAAATGTTCTCTGTTGATGCTAAAGAAATTATCATTCATGAAAATGATGGCCAAAATGGCCAACTTTTAACAATCCCATCAGAAACACACGATGATTCTTAGCACAGATACCAGCCTTCAACCTCGTTTTTCCCTCTGTCTTGTGAATTCCCCTTATTCTCTTCACAGTGCGAAGGATTTTGTTCAGGTGAACAAAGTGGTGTCTAATTTCCTGTGCTTGGGATCTCATTACCCTGACACCTCCTCCAAGACAGCATAGAAAAGTCCACTGTTCATATATCTTGTGAATTGTTTTGCCAAGCAAAAGTCTGTCTTTTGGCTGGTATTAGAAAGGACTTCGGAAGGGAATTCTCCAAGCTAGACATCTTGAACGGGGTTCAGTTGCACAAACAGCTGTCAAGACTCATGTTAGGCATTGTAGGGGATCCTGCTTATCCTCCAGCCGGAGCAGTGTGGGTCTTCCTTAACTGTATGCTCTAGAAAGCAGTCTTATGGGGAGGTCTCAGAGACCCTAAAGTGTCTGAAATCTGTGTGTCTATGTCGAGGGAACCTAGTATGCACATGTGCAGGTGCATGCATGTATAAATAGGCTTGATTTCACTGGTAGATTTTGAGTTATCTTAGGCTATGTCTGAAGAGAGAAACCCTGAAGTCCTGATTCTCTTGTAGAAATGTGACTGAATTTTCTGTCTTTCCTCTGGCTCACATATTCAGGTTTTCCTTACATGAAAAGGAGCTGATATGAGTTACTGGTCTTGTCCTTATGTGGCTTTGGGACATAAACCCAGAGCAGATGGAATTGTCACACCAGCTAGAAGTCTGGTACGTATTCCCATTCTGCATTTGGTACAACCAGCACAGCTTATGTTCATTCAGTTACCACAGTGGAAAACTTAACATGAGGGCCAGAGCTTCACCACTTCACAGTGATTCAGCCTGATTATACTCTAGCATTTTGTAGCTGCCTAAAGCACAGTCATCATTATCTTCCTTCTTTCTATGACCTCTCTCTGAGGATAACTGTGAGGATAACTCAGGTTCTTGTCAATAGATCCTTTGGAAGTAAATTAGAGTGAAATGACACTGAATGATTGGTGTTTATAAATGTATATACATATATATATTTATATGGGTTTATTTCAGAACTATTTGGTTGCAATGGAAAGGATGTATGTAGCCACTTTGGTTGGTTTTATCTGTAGTAATATCCCTCAAGAAAATGCAAAAGGGAAAAGAAAGAAAGAGAAGGGAAGGATAAGGAAAGATCTCACTGCCCCGAGATCCAGCAACGAGATTTTATTGTAGCAGTTTTGAAGTCTGTTAGTCGAAGTGATGGTCACAGGCATGATCCATAGGGGGTGGGGGAAAGCCCCTAGAACACAGAGTTCAATGGGTTAATATATATGTTCAGATTTACGTGGGAACACCCAAGCACCTTCCTTGCAGAGGGGAGTAAATGAAGTACTTATAGTTTAATTAATTCTAGAATTATATGCTAGAAAAACATGGCCTCTAAACTCTTTAGATTAAAAATGTGTCAACATTTGACTTTGCTTTCATGGCAGTGGTTTTTTCCAAATCCCACTAAACAAACATTGTTTATGCCTACCAACAGGACTTGATTTCACAGAGCCACTAAATTTTATGTCTCAATTATAAAATATATACATATAAAATATTTTTTTTTTACATTCGTTACGTTCTGAACTGCCAAAGCCCTTTCATTCCTGTGGGAGTACAGAGTTAAAACAATTTTCCTCTTCTTTTGAAAAGACAATATGTAAATTCTCTCGCTATTTAAATTAGTAGTATTTTTCTTAATGGCTTCAAAAGGTTAGGGTCTGGTTCTTGGATAGTAAGTCTATTTCATGAATGAAATGGTCGTACTGCCCATATCAACTATCAGTAAACTACACAAGGAATGACTAGCTAAGGACCTGAAGACTGCTGCAATGTGCAAGGCACCTTTACCTGCCCCTCCTTTTGGTTAGCTAGTTAGCCAAAAAGCACATCTTGTTCAGCATGGTGAGCACTGCTCAGAGTGCAGGTGCTGCTTGGTGAGCTGCAAGGGAAAGATGCTGCAGTAGAGGTAAGTGGTACAGGTCCAGCTCAGAGCCATCAAATTTCATTAATGCAGGTGCAGCACCAACCGAACAGGATTTGCTATGTTTTTGTGTTCAGACTCGTTTTTCTATTCTTTAGCACTAAGCCCAAAGTTACGAGCCCTGGGTTAACTCTGTGACAAAGCACAGACCCATTGCTGCTGAGGAAGGTAATATTACTCTGCATCAGTTTAGCACATTAGAACCAGGTAGATGCTCCTTGTGCTCCTCCATCCTCCAGGCTACAGCAACAGCACAGCCCTGGTTCTGCTGGACCGTGCTAGCTCCTGTTCAGAGCTTGGGCAGTCTCTGCTATGCTCTGCAGAACATAGGTTAGTTACTTAAGTTATGTGTAGAATGAAATTTTCTTGAGTTTGGTGTTCTCCCTAAAGCAATGACCCTCACAGAATACAGAGCGTAATTCAAAGACATATTTAGCATTACCTTCCCAGTGGTTACAGGACCATGTGCCCATAGCATTCAATTGGCTCCAGTCCACAGGGCTTATGAGATCTGATTCTGAGCCTTGTTGTAGTGCTTAACAGTACTTAACCTGGATTCACTCTGGAAACATTCCACTTCATTTGCATTAATCAACTTTGGCAGCACAAACTTGTATCAACATTTCCCCTCTTCCTTCTATTTCCCTGTACCTCTAGGTTTCCCTCTTTCCCTTTCCTACCTCACTTCCCTTACCCCCGTGCCACTCCCTTTACCTACCTACTTTTCCATTGTATTATCCCTAATCTGTCTTGGAAGCAAAGGGACATGTTCCATCCTTGCTCTGAAGAGTTGTGCACTATATCATGAAAGAACTATAGTTGGATTTTTATAAAAGAGCACTGAAGGCAGCCTCTAGACCCTGGAGAGAATTGTTTACAGCATTTCACAGCTTCCAAGGATTTTTCTGAATGCATCATATAAGGTTGTAATATCACACCATTGATTTTTCGACAGATTCCAAAATGATCTCCCGAGGTAGTTAGTCTTAGGAAAAAAAAAAACAAAGGAGAAGGAAGCAACATTACATGGCTTAAACTGGTTAGAGATTGAGAATTCTTAGCAATAATGCATTAGATCTTAAAGACAGCATTCCATGATTTATGTATTCCATGATGTTGTATGAGATCTACAAACAGATTAATTCCCACTAGCTGTGCATCTGTAATTGAGATGGTCTGGGGGTGGGATATGTAAGTAAACAATGCAAAAGAGTTGTAGCTTCACTGCTTAGAATCATATATAGTGCTGTTTCTCTTCACAAAGCCAGTCTTCATATCAACTATTTTCAATTTTCTGTCTCAGCACAAGGATTTCTGATTCCAGACCTTAATGGAACCCAGAAGACCTTGATATTAGGACCAATTTTCTAAAAGCATCTCCTGTAATTACATCACAGCACAGAACCTGCTCAAAAGTGCAAAGCCGGTCAGAAGTTCCCCATTACTGCGCAACCCTTTCCACCTGAAGGCCAGCAGATCAAATAACAAAAGGTCATCGCAATTTAAACTTGTGTTGTTACCACTTGTTCAGATGCTGGCACTTTGTTCAGCTGCAGACTGGTGCGCAGCAGTGGTGCCCTCTTTACCTAGTGGTGCTTCAAATCCAGCGTGTATTTACTATTCAAATGTGTAAGCAGCCATGCGAAACACAGAACAGCAGCGGTTCAGAGCCTCTGCCACAAATTCATGTTTGCTAATTTCTTCGTGAGAAAACAGTCACCAGCCAGATCCCCAAACACTGTTTAATATAAAATGAAAACATAATCCTTAGCGTGATGCAAGGTTATTTTCCCAGAGGATTGGGAGTTTTTTAATTCTTTGGAGATATTTCATGTGTCACTCATGAAGATAAAACTACCTGCACTCTATTTTTCCATTTTTCTTAGCCTACTTTACCCCACCCCACTTCATCAATAAAAAAATTATTTATGTAAACATTTTCAGTACTGCTTCATGTTTCAGAAACCAGTGTAATTTTGAAACTAATTATGACATTTTCTCTTTCAGGCTTGTCTCTTTTCCTTAAAAGCTGATCTTACAAATCACTTGGCCATTAGACAAAAAAATTTGCAGTATTATGATTCTGTAGGTGTTTCACAAGCCTTTAAGTACAATTTTGAGGTTTGCTATTAAGCTAATCTCTGAGCAAGATGCTGTAGAATATTAATGGAACCATTTTGGAATTGTAAATAAATGTGTTTGGAGCAATCTAGATGAAGAGCAGAACAATAAAAATGGTTATAAAAATCTAATTAACATTTTAACTGTATACAGCTTGCTGATACAAAAGAATAGTCTCAGACAATAGATAAAGTTAAATATTCCCATGCGGGTTTCCAGCAGATGAAACACTGCTATCAATATTTAATGGAATGTGTCAGAATTTACCATCATTTGAAAGAATGCAAATAGAGGTTACCATAGAAATCACCTTGGCAGATTACAGCACAAAATGCAACACAAACTACCCCTGAAGCATCCTCAGGGGAGTTAGCTAGATCTATGTCTGCTACCCTTTCATGTAGGTTTTTAAAAGGAAGGAGAAAAGGCCTGTGTATGTGATTGTGTGTAAATATACCTTATGAAAAGCTATTTGCTATAAAGCAAATGTTAAATAAGAGAAATAAGAAACCAATTCTCTTCTAAACACTTTCATATTGAAGATGCCTGAACTCAGTTCATGCAGCAGAATAAATAATTGCAGTGAATAGGTTGGTAAAATGTTTCCACATAGTTAAGAAACACCACATACTAAAATTCTCACATCAATTTCGATATCAGACATTTCCAAAACTTTTCTCTCAAGAATTCCCTATTATCAGCTTTCAGTTTATTGTTACACTTCCTAAATACAGTAGGTCCACAGAATATAATTTGGATAGTTCTCAAGATAAATTTTGTTGTTTTCATGTTTTTCCTCTATAAGAAGAATATGTATGTTTTTAAATGTCTATCTCCACACAAAGTTATTTATCAATCAAATTTGTCAGTTCAAGAAGCAGCTACATACCTAACTATCTTATCAATTTTATAATGTCTGTAATCTAGAATACAGAATCCTTTCCAAGCTTCTACTTTCTCTTTTGAGATCGTTTCCTCGTAGCTCTTGCCAAATATGCTAAACTGGAGCTAATGAGCATCTTTAGAATGCTACATTTCCTCTCAGCTGCTCAGAGAAAGCAACATGTGAGAAGCAAATGAGTGCTCCTGAACTAGTGAAGATCAAAGGTTTATCAAAACTTCCTCTTGGTGAGAAAAAAATACATAAATATCATTTATTGTCTTTCAAAACTGAGTGAGAGAGCTTGAAGGCAATTTGCAGTGATAAAAACCTGCCTCTTCTGTAAGTTATTCTGAAATCGTTTAGAAAATATTAATGTAAAATGCAGCTGGACTCTTACCTGCTCTCACACCTCAGAACCTTACCTTCTTCTACTCTTATTATTCATATTTGAAGTAAGCACTGTGTGTTAGTAAAAGTAGATACACAGATTCTGGTAAAGCACAATAGTCTTATACTAGAAATGTCTGAATTCTGATGTTTTCTCTTTGCCTTTTGGAGGTCATATGTGCATTCAGGTAATACAGTAAAGCACATTGCATTAGCGTTTGGGTTTGGTTTTGTAGTTTGGTTGGTTTTTTTAAATTAGTCGAGATCTAACAGAAAACCATACGTAAAATGGCATCATTTCTCCTCTATGAAAGTGTCTGTAGCAATATGTTGTCCATCTTTTCGTGAAACCTAAGCCAAAGGAGAAAACTTTTCAAAAATCCATATTGATAGCTTGAAGGAGGTGTACCAGGCTATACCTTTGAATAAAGCAATGGCCATCCTCCTACTGCAATTGGATTATTGTACAGCAAGATCTAGAAATACATGAGGCCAAAAAGAAAGACAAGAAAGCACCTGCTTCTAGGAAGAAGAAATCACTGAGAAGAGTCCCACTGTTTGAGTCTCTAGTGTTTCAAAAAGTTCTCCCAGGAACAGACTATAATCTATTCAGTTTCAAAAATGATAAGCATAATGCAACCATCTAGGCAGATGGTTTTCCCACAGGAATTTTCTGAAAATATTCATTATTTCTTTCTTCAAGACAGTGGATCTTAACAGAATCCAGTTAGGCCTTTTGTCTGAATATACTTCAGTGCTTTCTCCCCATATTTTGCTTCACTGCATGTCACACACTGCAACAGGAGCTAAACAACTACTTACTTTCCTCCTGGAGAGCTCTACAACAGTATATGGCACGAATGGCAGCAAATCCTGGATTGTCACACATCTGAGCTAAATTACCTTTTTATTACTTTTGTTCTTCGTGGCTCTGCTCTATAGTGCTTTGAGGGCAAAAGGGATGTCTTATCTGACTAGACTGATGTATACTGCCTTTCACTAATATTTTGCTATATAAACTCTTATAAAATCCTGTGACTGGTTGAGGAGCATCCTGTAACTACTACTGCAGACCACTGAGTTACGGGGTAATCCTGCTGACCCAGTGTTACCTGAAAATACTGATGTTCTTAAAGTCTTAGAAATATAAGTCTTTTATAAAGTACCTGACCAACACTACAATTTTGTGTTGCCCAGTTAAATGGAATAACTCCAATCTTTATGTGGTCATGAAAGAAGAATCCTTTCACATACTGCTGCTCTGGTCACACTTGGTACTCAGCCTGGCTCAAAGAGCAGAATTGACATGTAAAGCAAAACACCTTTCTTACAGTGTCATTACCCTAAGAGGAAAAAGCTTAAAAATTCACAGGAAAGGTTATTCACAGGAAAGGTTATTCACAGGAAATCTGGCCATTTTTGTACAATTATGGGTGATTCAAAGACATTTTTGAGTCTATTTTTCTTTTTATGTGGGTGGTATCTTTGATCTCAGATTGCAACTATTTTATGCCAATGCATAATGGACTGAATGCTTTGTACGCCTCCTGACATGCC
The DNA here is from genome assembly GCA_013397755.1 of Cnemophilus loriae. NCBI lineage: Eukaryota > Metazoa > Chordata > Aves > Passeriformes > Corvidae > Cnemophilus > Cnemophilus loriae. The sequence continues at coordinate 2,233,089 of VZTF01008130.1, forward strand.
AAAAGGATGAAAAGGCGTAGATGGAAACTCATACCTGCTGTGAAATGGCATCTAGAACATCTTGTCATACCAAACTCTCTATACATTATGAAAATAAAACATTTTCTTAAGCATCCTGGAATATTTTACCCATTGTTCCCTTTGTCTTGCTTAGGTAGATATCACCATTTAGTAGCATTGCTACTCTCTTTTAGCTGGAAGGAAGGAAGGACCTAAGGCTCCTCCTAAGGCTACTTCTACAATCAATGCTAATGCTGCGCTTTAAACAATTTGAAATAAGATCAGTCTGCTCCTCTGGAGTCAAAGATGCTGAAGTCATAACACTAACATCTCCCAGTACATACCACTCTGTTTTCTCAGCTGAACTTTTAGACTTGTGGAAAAAAAAACCTTAGGTGGTTTTGGATAATTATACTTTCAGATACAGTTACTTTTAAAGAAACACAATTTAGCTATAGCATGCTATGCACAGGTTATATAAACAGGATGCCAAGCAATTTATCTTGTGGTTTAAGAAAGAAAATGTTTGCTTTTATTTTTTTTATCAAAATGAAAAATACCAGTAAGCCTAGATTTTGTCCCATGTGTCTGTTGCAGACGAAGCAAAGCTGCAAACTCATCTAAACAGGAACAATCTGAAAGACACCTGGGGAGGTGGGAATGCATTAATTCTCGCCTGCTGTAAAGCCCACCAGCATATGGAACTGATGCAGACTAAGGGCTAAATCCAAAGCATGAGGGATTCAGAATGCTCTTAAGCTCTTTTCTCAGTAATATGTCTTTGTTCCAGCATAGAGACTTACCTTCTACAGACCAAAGAATACCTTTGCTACACAAATACATGTATCAAATGCTTGGTAAATGCAGTCACAGGAACTAGTCATTGTGCAATAATTTTACGTTAACTTTGCATTAAAACAAGGTTGACAGATGTGACACAGGTTCCACAGGTGACTACCCCTGGAGCAGAACCTAGACACCAGAAAGGGTTCTTGGAAGGGGATAGACACCTCTAGATTTAGGTAAATGAGTCAGCTGGCTGTGAAAGGTGGTGAGGCACCAAATGCAAAAAAATAAACCCACATTCTAAATACTGAATTTCAGGTGTCTCACTCTGTAGCTGGGACTGATCCTCATGTCTATGTAGCATTTTTTCAAATAGAAGCTTCCTTCCGTCAGCAGGAAACAGATGTCAGGTGCTGGACATCCTGCCAGTTCTTAAGGAACCAGAGCCCAGTGCAGAGCTGATCCTTTCTTAATATTACTGCGTGGTGAAACACTATACACTGGTGGAGTGGATAATGTTTCTGTCATACTTGCTCTACCTCTATGTTTTCAAATTTGTACAGTAATTTGGTTTGGAAAGAGCCACTAGTTCCAACAGTGGTCCTAACACCATCTAGTCCCAGCTATAGGACCAAAATTATTGTTAGAGCAGGTATCTCAGGACAAGCTCTGAACACTTCCAGAATCCAGATAACTGAAATCCCTCTGGGGAACCCATTCCAGTGCTTGAGCACAAAAGGGTGATCCTTTATTTCTTCCATATAGCTAGTTGGAATTTCCCTTCCTTCAGCTTGTGACAGTTGCCTCTCGCCCTTTTGCTGTGGGAAAGAATCCTGGTTCTGTGCTCTCATCCCTTTAGGTAGTTGAAGATGATAACTAGATCTTCCCTTAGCCTTCTCTCTTTTAAACAAACTGAGTTGTCTCAACCTCCCCTTAGACAACAGGACTTTTCATATGATAAGAAACCTCATTAAATTTCCTCCTTTCTTGAGTACCCACCTGCTTCTCTGTGAGTGCTGCTGAACCTAAACAGAAATCATACATAAACTACACTTGAAAATGGATGTGCCGTGACACATAAAGGAATGTATGACATTCTTTCCTCAAGAAACAACGACCAGGATATTCTGAGAGTCTTCGTTTTTCATGTTGCAAAGATAAAACTGTTCATTTCCATTTTATCAGTAAAATTAAAGCCTTTTAAAACTTCATAAAGCTTTGTATTTTAATAGTAAAACTTACCACTGCAAAACCATTATTAAATGTACATGTAAAAAAAATCATTGTTATTTGTATAGAGTCCAGCTCGACAACAGAACTCTCTATATATGCTGAAAGATTTATTTTCAGGCTCATTTACCCTTGGACTGATAGAACAGCTTCACACAATTCTCTGCCTAAAACAGCATTGGAATATAAATGTAGACTCAAGGGAGTGAAGAAAGAAGAGCAAAAACAGGGCTGAGCTGAACCTTCACTCGAGTAGGAGCAGACATCTGAATTAATCTCCCGCTGCTAAGCAAGAACACAAACTAAACTAATCAAGAAAGGATAAAAAGGTTAGGTTTGAAGTTGAACCCTAAATTCAGATTTAATCCAAACACTCTAAAGCCAAAGCAAAACTGATTGTTTGAAATTAAGCATAGTGTTCTATGTGCACAGTTATGCATTGCAGCTGGAAACAGTTGAAATTTCCCCCAAAGCAGCATGAGAGAGGAGGGAAGAGGAGAAAAATCTATCCGGGTATAAGAAGCTGCCAACAAAGACATGCTAAGTCACTTAATAACAAGTATTCCACGCCTGACCAGTGTAATGAAGCAGGAAATTATATTTTTATATGTCTGGTCCTGTCCAGGGTTTAATCTTAAAGCCCTTTCAAAGAATACTACATTTCTGTAATTTTGGAGAAAGTTGCAATGATTTTGGTCAAGATCAGAACTGCATGTCATTCTGCCTTGAGATCTGAGCATCTTCTGCTTCATCAATTACACAGACTGAGACACAGAACAGAGCCAAACAAAAGAAAGTCTGAATTCTAGACTATGTGTCAGGTTGCATCCATGTCTAGTCAAGGATATCTACAGATAAAAAGCTGCCCAGTTGTCATAACTTTTGCAGTGCAGCTGATTTCTGTATCACTGAATGGCTCACTACCTTTGCTAGAAGAACAAGGATTTGATTTCATCCCTATGGACACAGCTACTGGCTATCTCAGCGGTTATAAAGATGCATTTACTCAAAAACAAACTCATGTTGGACACAAATAATGGAAGTCGAGGTATAAATGATTTCTTTGATCTCCCATTGACTATGCCTACCATCTTAGGCTCCCACATGCCTATTTTCCATAATTTTTACTAAAACACTTCCCTTCTTGACAAAACTGAGGTAGTATTGTCATAAGAAAGTACATTGTCTACATACAAAGTACTGCTCCTTGGTAATATCACTGCTGAGCAGTGCACCACAGCATCAGTGCTGTATCTCCAGCATTCTCCCCTCACCAACAGACTGAGGGTGGGCAAAATTTTGGGAGGAGGAGAGCCAGGACAGCTGACCCAAACCTGACCAAAGGTCTAACACCACTTGCTGATGGGAAGTAAAGAATAAAATATCTTTGTGTTTTTTTCTTTCTTTATGCACATGTAACTTTTTGCTTTTACTTTATTAAACTGCCTTATCTCAACCTACTAGGGTTTTATTTCCATCTTATTTCCTTCCCCCATCTTGCTGAGAAGAGGAGTAATAGAAGGCCTTGGTGGGGACCTGCGGTCCAGCCGTGGGCAACTCATTGCACTATAGTTACAGACACCTGAAGCTTTCCAGTCCTCAGATGAGTCCCCTTAATGCAAATGCATCATAGCACTTTTTGCTCCCTTGGAGCAAAAGAGAGGTCTCAGAGAGATTGTCCTCATGTGTTCTTTCCTCTGGAGTCTCTTTCTCTTATGCATTTTATGATTGATAGGTTTAGCTTGTTGCACCTTATAGGAAAGATTCAGGGTTAACCTGTTTGAAATATTATTGCTAGAACAGTAGGGAATCCACTTTCCCAAAATTGCCATGATGAAAAATGAGCTTGATTCTCTCTGTTTTCCCAGGCACTCATCATGGATGGAAAAAAAAATTCATTTTCTAATGCTAGAGGAAAATTATATTGAAGATTGCCTTTATGACACTGAACCAGAAGGGAAGTATGCATCAAAAGAAAACTACTACTACTCTTTTGAGCATGACCCATGCTCAGTTCAAGTTCTCGTACCAGGTGGGAAGTACAGAAGCTGGGTTTGCCAGATGATGTCTGGCATTGTCTCTACCTGGCATAAGCCAGTATTGCTGGTGCAGGGAGGGTAAAAACAACAAAAAAACCCACTAAAAACTTAGAATGAGGTCATAACTATAGTCATAACACTGTGTCTGGCTCATCCTGTGATTCTACAGATATGTCACACTTCTTCCTAAGGGTTGTTGTCAAACAACTAAGAAGAGAGAAAATTGCTTGCACTTCCGAGGGATTGTGTGTGATATGCAAGCTAGAAAGACCCCAAAAAAATTCAAGTGATAGATCGGAAAGTTTAAGGCTTCAGCCTAGCATTCAAGCCTGGCTAAAAAGGGAATTCTTTCCTGTAATTCTGTCTTGATGCAGTACCATTGAGTGCTTATACTACAGTCTACATCTGTCAGATTACACTTTGAATGCTGTACTCTTCAAAACGGTAACTTCATGTATTTTTACTGTTTTTGTGTAAAAATATTTTATAATGAGAACATTCACAGAACACCCATATATCATTTTTTTTTTTCTAAAATAGCTAGAGATCACTAATTACATCACAGTAAACAAATGCTTCCATCTCCTCTCAGAATCTGTGGAAATGCCATCAAGCTGACTCAAACGTAAATATTGCATGGACTCAACAACACTTACATCAGAATATTAATTCATTTTAGAAGTTTGTGTGCTATACATTTGCTTAATGATTAACTGCATAATGACCTACAAAGTTTGGCAGATAAGAGAGTAAACATCTCCAAACTCTAGAGCCAGTGTCCTTCTGAGAAAGTACCAGTAGTGGTGATTTATGTGGTTTAATGAAGTCAGAAAAAGCTTTTTCTTTATGATTTTGAAGCTTGAGTCCTAATTAATCAAAAATAATAAACAAACAAATACACAGAGTAGGTGACTAGAAAGCCTCCATTTCATTAGGTTTTCTTTAGAGTAGTATCACATAAAAAAACTAATGGAAAAAAACTGTTACAAAAATCACATTCTTGGGGACTAAGCAAGATGAAATATGTTTTCAGGATTCAGTTCTTAAAATGTAAACTATTAGATAAATACAATAAAAAATGGATGAGTTTATTTAAACGCTATGTAATCTATCAAGAGGTCTGCCTCTCTGTTCAAGGCAATACAGGAACATTTTAAACCCGTTTCTCTTCTATCCACAGTCCAAATAAAAGCATTTTTCTTCATAAATGTGTGCATTAAAAAGAGAGAAGGTGTTTTTCCTCCTCATCTTCTTCGGAAGGAATAACAGAGCTGTTTGGTGTGAAAAGTGCAATTTTTCACTTCAAATATGAATTGTTTGCCTTAAGAAAGTTTTGAACTTTCCAAATTAAGTGTCTTGATATTAGATGCCCACAAATGATATACTCAAAACACCATGATAACAAACTCACTAAAGGCCCCATCCTGCCTTAGCTGTTCCCAGTTATGAACTTTTTCCCATTTGAACATAAGTGTTTGAAAGTTTCCTATTCATGGGTGGAATTACTCCAGAAATCCTTTCAATGCTAGTAGAGCTGAATGGAAATTCCAGTGAGATGCAAGGATATTCATTAGCTATTTATCTAGTTTGCCATAATTTCTATGTATGTTATGATGAGACTTCGCAGGAAAGTTATTTAATTGCACATGGAAAATGAGGGGCATAGCAATTTTTCATCTGACAAGAGACACGGGGAAGTAGATATAGTACTATAGAAAAAGGAAGCGTTGCGAGAGTCGGCATTGGTGACAGCTTCTTCACTTTATGACAAGTAACTCTTGTTGGTATGTAAAGTTTTATACACTCCTAATCTGTTCCAGCCCCAGCATAAAAACTAACCTAGGAGTAGATAATTTAACCAGTTTTGAAAAACAGTTCCATCAAACTGAACATTGTTTTCCCTCAATGTTTAAGATCTTGTTTTCTCACTTTTGCAGGAAGTAAATGTACAAAGTTACTGGCTGAAACAGCTTGGACCCATCACCTGGTCCACATGAGAGGCTACTGCAGAAAGGTCGCTCTGTACAGCTGGTAGCAGCAGCACTGGAAGGAGAGCTGTGATGGTTAGTCCGGAGAACTGGCTGGAACCACCGATTAGGAAGACAGCAGCTTTCAGTTATGTTACTGCCAACAGTTGACAGTGGGGTATTATTCTCAATGTCTTATTGAAGAGATCTGTATCACTCAATAGAACACTCTTAATTTCATTGAGAATTAGTACAATAACATTGTCTGACCATAACTGAAGAATCTCTAAAATACAAGGAAATTAAAGCAGATCAATTCTAAAGAATTATCTGCAATTAAAAAACCACTAATGCAAAAGTAAAAGTCTGAGAACATTTACAGTATTTACTAGGAAGTGAAGACCACTGTGGCTCTAGCTTCTACGAGTCTCAAGCTTCTACATATATAAATCATTATAAACAGAATTGTTTATAATAATGGGAATGTGGGTCTGGTCTGCCAATTATGTATTCAGAGAATTCTTTGTTGGTTTTTTTTCTATGCAAGAGAATACACCTTTGAACTCTGAGTTCAATAAAATATTAAGTTCTTTTCAGAGCACGCTATAAGTTTCTGAATCACTTATGATTAGCCAGATTTTAAATAATTTTTTAAAAGCTCCATAACTTCTTTTCCCTGACTGGGAAATTAAGTTAATACTTTGAGAAACCAATAAAAGAAAGTCAACTGAAGTCAGTGGGTGTCTTTCTGGGTGATTACAATGGGCTTTGCATCCTGCCCCTTGTTCAAATATTCATATGCAGAAAATTAGGATTGGAGACTGACATACATTTTCTGTGAATGTTCATTGCTGGCAAATTGGCTGCATGTCTGTTCACAGAAACTGAAGTCATCTGAGAGTCACAAACACTTTATTCAAAAGTTCAAATGCATATCAAAACTATTTGACCTTTTGATCATCTGCTGAAGGATAGAAAAGCTTAGTTCTACAGAAGAAAGTAACTTTCTCAGCAGAGACTGTACTGCATGTTTGCACTGATATTTCCTTATACTGAGGTTAAATTAGAGCTCTTTTTAACCTAAGTTTTTTTATGATTATTAGTTAAATTTAAAATTCTTACCTCTGATAAATATATGTAGATTTTTGATTTACACAGGCATGATTGTAGGTCTGGAAACAGTGTTTCAAATTACAACACTGAAGCATCTAAAATTCGCATCAGTAAGATATGAACAAGATAACACCCAGATAAGTGAGGATACATGCAATTATTTTTAAATAAGTCTTAATTATAATTCAACAGATATGAGAACATTACAGTTCTCAAATCAGTGATTATTAAGGACAAGGATGGGTCAAGTATTTATATAAGCTGCTTACAGACGACTTATAGATACATCATACATAGCGAGTATTTCTTTCCATCAATACTATAAGTATGTACCCTAAAGGAATTATAAAGAGCATGTGGAGAGGTTTCTGTCCAACTAGATTTACTAAGAATACATGTATATATGTAAATTTGTGGAGTTTCTGTAGGTTTGTACAGTATCAGAACTAGGTCATGCTCCTTATCACAGTTGTGGAATTGCTTCAGTGACAGAGGTACAATATTTTGGTGTCCTGAAAGGATAAATTCTTGCAATCTTGGTCAAAAGAATGGGCACAGTGGCTTAGGGTGCATCTTTCCAGATGCATTCTTTCTCAGAACTTCCAGCCAGTCATTGAATCTCAAAGGAAGGGTGCCATTACAAGCACGCCCTCCCAAGTGGAGAATCTATTCATGAGTGACTGCATGTTTTTCATAAAGGAACAGGAAAATACATCTGGCCTTCAGAGAGCTGTTAAATCCAATACATTTTTTCTAATAAGTCTTTATAGAGAAAACAGCTAGCAGAAATGGCTCTTGAATGAAGTTATTGTTTTTAAGCATAAATCAATGACTTTTTGAACAACACTTGGAACCATCTTGGTAGCCTGATATGCTCAGTTTAGAAGGAAGATCCTAGCTGCTGGTTAGTTGTTTAAGTGCAAGGATCATTCTAAATCTGATCTTAATTTCCGTCTAACAGAGAGAGCTACTGAGCAAGGCTGGTTACCAAAATAAGGCAGCAACGTTCGGGATAGGTTTTGATGATGTTTGATGTGGTAGCATGCTGCCACAAATTACAGACAAAATAATAAGTATAGATATATTTAGGTTCTGAAAAGTTAGAACCACATAAGATTTTTTTGAAATAAAATGTAGTTTGCACTGCTTTAATATCAAATATTTACTAGATAAAACTGACTAAAAAGTCAATAACTCATCAGAGAAAAAGCAAAAATAAAAATCTTCTAGAACTTCAGATAAGACAACCAAGGCACTGTAACATATACAAATTATTGATTACAATGTGCAGATTAGCAATCTTTCTATTGTGAAGAGCTGCTGAAGAATTTGCAGCAAGGATATTACAAGCTGTCTTACTAACACACTTTTCCTCTTTGAATACTTTACTACTATAACATTTTTGGGGGACATATTTTTAATTAGCCTTCACAAAATCTTTTTTTTTCATTAAGGATGTATCATATGACCCTATAAGCTTAAATTACTAGACCATACCTTCCACAGAATCCAGTTTCAGCATTGTGATATCCCTAACAACCAGACACAAAATGCCCCTTATTATTTTCAAGTCTGTTAAAGCTTACTTGTGAAGCCAAATGAGTATGACGTGCAAACTGCCTCAGCCAAGACAGAAAGAGCCAACATAAAGCACATATGTTTTACAGCTTCCAAAGGAAAGTTTTGCAGCATTTTTTGCACAGGACTGTCAAAACACACAGGTACAACTACAATTTACTCATTTTTGTTCCATTGATATTTCACCAGTATCTTTAAAGTGAAGATGATTTTGACTACCTATTCTTTTTGAACATGTTGATAATTTTTCTACACAGAATGAAATAAAATAAAAGCAAGGCCAATCATTGGAAGTCACATTTTTCCTTGCTGTGTGTATTGGGTTTACCTACCAAGGTTTCAGTAGCAAAGAGACTGCAGTGATGAATTCTTTTGAGAAGACACCAGAATCTGGCTCCGTGTTGGGCAGAGCCAGTTTTAATCAGCTCCAAAACGGAAATGACATTGGCCAAAGCTGAGTCCGTCAGCGGTGTGGGTGGCACCTCTGGGAAAGGGTTTCGGAAAGCGTGAAAAAATGCTGTGCAACTGTTGTAAGAGAGGAGCACTCCATGCTAGAGCAAGGAAAAGTTTGTGACAGATTGTCTTTCGTGCAAGGGACTCATGCTGGAGCAGGAGAAGAGTGTGAGAAGGAAGTAGCAGCAGAGACAAAGAGTCATGGATTGATCATAATCCCAAATTCCCCCTCCCCCTGTGCTGCTCAGGGGAAGAAGGTAGAAGAGGTGGGAGTAAAGCTGAGCCCAGGAAGGTGAGCATGGTAAGGTGGTTCTAATTTAATTTCTTACTGTCCTACTCTGTTATTTATTGGCAATAAATTGAAATAATTTCCAAAGCGAAATCTGTCTTGCCCACAACAGTAATTGCAGAGTGATTTCCTTGTCCTTATCTGAGCCCACAAGCTTTACCTATTGTATTTTCTATCCCTGTCCTGCTGAGGAAGGAGAGTGATAGAGCAACTTGAGGGGCACCTGGTGCCTTGTAAATGTTAACCCACCACACCATGATACAATCATAAAGATTTTTTTTTTACTCATTTGAAAATAGATTTGCCTATACATTGCTCTTTCCTTCAGAAAGATATGTAATTGTTACATCAGTACCACTTTCAAGCCATGCTAAATCATAGCAGCAGAAACCGGTTCAGATACTGAGTAAGAAACTGAGAATCCCAGCTGCTATTTTGGGCTCTACTACTGAGTTCTCATAGGAGTCATTATTCCTCTGTACTCTCAATTTTATATCTTCAAAAATGCATTAATAGCACTCACTTTCTAATAGTGCCCTGATGAGAAATCATGTAAAGGTTACAAATATTTATTAAGTATATGGCACCAATATTGAAGAAACTAGTAAGGTAGAGCAACTTTACATATTTTAAATAATGTCACATTGGGAAGGACATTGAGATGATGGCAATTGAACAGGCACAAATGACTGCCTGACCAAATCTGATAATCTTTAAATCTTCTTAAAATGTAGTTCTGAGAGTGGACCATGACACCGGTAATCATCAAATTCGGACGGATAAAGGGCATCACTTGCTGAAGTCTGTCATTGTATTCTGTCATTTATTATTTTGAAGAACCACATAAACACTGCAATGCAGGTAACTTTATTTCTGATCTCTTCTCTAAGGTTTTGTTTTTCAGCTGTCACTTACACCTGTGTGACGTGACGTGATTCTCACGTGGTAAAAGGCAGCCCAATGGAACATTCATCTGGGTAATACTCACAATCACACATGGTGGTACAGTGTACGTCTCCACTGCCATCTCATTTCTTTCAAAATCAAGATTAGTGCAAGAAACAAAAAGTCTCAACTGCTCATTATAACTAACTTTTTATACTTATTGTTAAAGCACTTCAGGAATAAAAAGTTGCTAACTTTAGCCAGAAGTGGTATTTCCCCATCTACTACCTGGTAATTTGGTGAATTTAGGCTTCTTCTAGACCTAGTGCCTGAAGGACTGGGTACCATAACCCCCCATTTGCTTCTCAGAGACCCTCACACCCTTTAAAAAGCACTCAGACTTTTTGGCTGATTAAGGATAACAGCAAGTTAAAGCACAAAAAACTCTGCATCCCACACACTTTTAATTCATCTCACGGACCCAGTTGTAGCTGTGGCTCAAACCATTAAGTGCTTTACCATCTACTGGTGGCTCGAGGGGCAGGACGGCCACGACAGCCAGGTCTGCTGTGCCCAGACTGAGCAAGAGCTGTGATGCGCTGGTGTGCTGAGCACGCTTGGCTGTCCCAGGCCCTCATGGGGAGCTGGCCTAATGTTTCCATGGGTGAAGGTTTGCACTTGATTACTGGGCCTGGCAGACACATTTGGGTTTGAGGATGAACTCGGCTCTTATAAATAGAAGAGTGTACACTCATTTGGTGACAACTCTGTTCACAAGATAATGTTACCTTTTTGTAGACACAGTCATGTTTTACTCTGGTAGTAAAACAAGGCTTGCAGTATACTGGAGACTGGATCTAGGATGCTCAATTTTTTTTTTTTCCCTTCTTTGTTACAAGAGTGTGTTGGGATTTTCTTAGCTGGAAGATATTTGGTTTTTTCTTAGTGAAGATCTCCACTGAAAAAATACAATATTACTTTTGAACAACTACTCCATTATCTGTTGCATAGTTGCAATGATCTGTCTTGATAGATAAGTGACAGAAACACTTAACAAAATTATCACTTACTAGGTAGGGTTGTCCAAAATATCACTGCCTAAATGTCAGGGAAAAGGCAGTTGTTCTGAGCACAAATACATCTTTAGAGGTTGCGTATTTCATAAATCAAACTGTACAAGATTTTTTCAGTATTTTACGGAAAGCTAAATAAGTAGGTTTTAATCAAATCATGCCAACTTCAGAAAACTGAGCTGCTTTTTTTCTACTGTGCAGAGGAAATTCAGGACAGGATTTGTCCTGGAATAATTTACATAGATCTAGTTGCACTGTGTATATATAAATAACTCAGTTACACACCCTTCCAGAAATATCCAGATCTATCTTTTTTTAAGATCGGTGTAGGCAAGATATAAGGAATTGTGGAGAACATTTGCTCTTCAATGTAGCCAAGCCTGGGTGGATGCAAATTCAGCTGGATTCTGTGTTCTGAGCATAGAAGAGCTGGAGAGAAGTGGACTTCTTACCAAATTCTGAAGAAAATCATGGCTGTGAAGACTGGACCTAAGCCTGTCTCCATTCCTCCTTCAAGTTAGGACTCTGTGCAGGCAAGAATAAGTGGGCAAAGGAGGCAGAAAAGCAACCTGACAGCTGATGGTTAGAGATGGTTAGAGACTCTATCCCGAACAGGAGATACATGGATTCTCCCGGAGCTCTCAAATTTTTGTCAGCAAATACCTTCAGTTCATACATGCTTTATAGTGCCAGAGAAAAACTCTGTTACTGACAAACTTGTGTTGTTAGAGAAAGCAATAAGATGTAATCAATTTATTAAAAAAAATTTTAAAATACTTTAAAACTGAGTAAAAGGAACCCTTCTTCATAAGACATAAAACCATAAAAATACCTCAGAGTATTGTTTGCAAAATAATCTGTGCAATTAGATCAGAAAAATACTGACTTCGTATGGTAACACCAATATTTCTGCACTCGAGAATTTACTGGAGAAACAAATAAGTAAAGGAACAAGATGGATTAATTATATAATTGATCTAATGCAACCTTCCAAGGAATAGTTGATATGCTCTCATTACAAAAACAACTAATTCACATGACAAAACTGATACATGACACCTTCTTAGAAGCCAGTTAAAAATCATTACTAATCATGTCGTTCTGCATTATGGCAAATCGGATGAATAAAAGCCTATTTGGAAAGCATTTAGCATCGTCATTTTTCATAGTTCCCTGAATGAAATAATAATGGACACCACAGTTAAGAGTGAAATGTCTCTGAAAAGAAGAAAGAACTCCCAGCATAATACAAGATTCATAACTGTGAAAAATACAGGGTCTACAGATACATCAGCATAATAGGTGATTTTTTCTTTAAACTGGAAAAGAATCCAGAGTGCTTATTAAAACAAGATGCCAACAGGACTGCCATGCCATGGACAGACATTAGCCAGTTTTAAATGAAATTTGAATAATTCTAATTTCAGTGCTTTGCATTTTCATATTTTGAGGTGATTAAAAGCACTAAATTAATTACATTACAATGACTTTAACTGGGGCAAAATTATCATTCACTTCCCAGGAGGGAAGCTGCTTTCGCAATACATTTTCTTCTTTTTCACAGTCATCCTGGGAAGTTCCTACAGCCATGGAAAGGCCAGTAACTTTTAAGTATTCAAGAGAGGAGAAAAATGCATTAGTTAGGTATCCTTAAGAGGGGGCAAAGAATGGCATTTTAAAAGGTTAAATTGGGCAAATTAATTGGCAGCACCAGGTGGAGAAATCAGCCCAATTTAACAAATAGCAACTTTTTCATACAGTTCCAATGCATTTTGTAACACTCTTCAATTGGCTCTGGTAGCTGTTCTCAGGCTTAGAAGCTCTCTTCCATCAGGTGAAGAAAAAGGACATTATTTATTCCAATGCAATGTGTCAAAATTATGTCAGCTTCTTAATGTGCAGGAATATCTGAAGAAAAAAGGATGAGGACAGCCAACTGTTTCTTGAACAAAAGTTATAAGAGCTTTCGGGTATTCAGAACACAGTGTTGTGGGTTTTCATAAGATGACAGAAACAATTTCAAAATCTAATTTTGGCACAGCATGACTCAGTGATACGCCTCTTGGGTTTTACACCATCATCTCCACTAAGCCCATTTTCTCTGCTTCTTATGTCATATTTTTTCAAGCAATTTCCCAGCCCTCTTCTTCCCCGGGTGAAAGGCAACAAACTGTAAAAGTCTTATCCTGATATGCCAGAATATACATATGTAATAGATTTCGTTTCTAAATAATCATATTTGAGCCTGAGACTCGGAACACGCAAGTCACTTATTTTAAGGGTAAAGTTCTTACACTCACACTGTATATTGTCTATGCAACTAGAATTCCCGTTATTTCAATTAAATTTGTTAAGGATAAGAATGCAAAATCTACTCCTAATGCTTAGAAGAAAACATTTTTCCCCTTTCGAACAGTTTTAAATGACAGATACAGACAAAAGAACAATACTGTGTACTCATATTCACTTCCAGTATTAAGTGTTGCTCAGTTCAACAGTTTTCCAGAGAAAAGTAAAAAAAAAAAATGTCCCTATAAAATGCAACAGACAAAATAGCAATTAAATATGCCACCACTGGAATCATCCAGAAAAAGAGTGCAACTTTGGGGAAAACCGAGAGCTGCAGGAAATGTCTTTAGTAATCCAGCCTTTCTCTGGGGACAGATACTCACCAATCCCATGACCTGGTGTTTCTCATAATTAGAGCCTTCCTGTCATAAGGATGACACGGCACAAAGAATTGCTCTGCTGGAGCGTTACATAAGTAGAAGAGGATGGTATCCACTCATGTGCTACTGTCACTGCTGAGCTGTACATAAACGGCTGAAAGCTTTCTCTGATGGTTTTAGATAAGAAAAGGGTATCAGTCATTGTAAGATCTGTGTGGGGGTTGCAGCTGGGTGAGATGCTGATACCCACCCTCAGCAGACTTCACTGCACTGAGTCCAGGCCCCTGCATTTGATTGGTAGCAAAACCCCATCACCGTGCTGCAGTCAAACGGGGTCAGTCGCAGTCCAGCAAGTTTGATTTATACATACAGTCAAAAAAAAATCAAAAATTTTGTTCCCATTCTCAAACTATCAAAGGCCTAGGGGATCAAAAGTCAGCTTCACTGTCTGAAGCTTTTATGCTGCCAAATTTCAATTTTCTACTCTAGCAGAAAGGTTCAGCCAAGAGAGAAAAGGAAAAAGAATCCAGGAAAAAATTAGTATAAGCTTTTAGAAAGAGGGTCCACAGACATGCTGTTGTATTCAATGTTAAGTAATTTTGATTTATGATACTAGAGGGAGATACCACCCTGAAGTCTAATTTTCCCCTTTCCTTGCACTTTGTCTGCACTCCAAAAATCTGCAATAAAACATGTGTGGCTTTCATTTATTTGGAAGGAGTAGGAGACCAGATGAGGCAAAGCTACATGGAGGTAGAAATGCTATTTTACTTGCCTTGCAGAAGCTGGTAGAAAGGTAAGTCTGCCAACAGCCCTGAGTAGTAGCCTGCTGAGGCCTCAGGAGAGCAACCTGGAAACCAGTTGGCTTCTTTTCTGTGATCCGTTTCCAAAAGGAAAAATGCCTTCCCTACCAGCTTTTGCATAGCTGAGTGAGCCATGGGGAACTAATCAGAATTTTTACTTCAGTAGGAGCTGGATGAGTTTATTGCAGCTCCAGCAAGCAACTTTCTTTTTGAATGCTTTAGCAAATGAACCTCTGATTCATCAGCAGTAAACTGAGGCTGAGATCAAAGCTAAGTTTAACCAACAACATGCTGGAACACCAAATTCCACAGTTCCATGTAAACCTAAGAGACATGATAGGGCATCTACAGGCAAATGGAGTTTCACAGAGATGAGGTTTGAAGTTACTCCAGCTCTTTCAGTCACCTTCAGCATTTGTCCAAAGTGCTTTTGTCCATGACTCAGTCTTTATTGGTATGTCTTGACAGATTTATATTCCTAGACTAGACAGAAAACCCACTTTGTTTGTCTTTTAAGACAAGAATTAGCAAAAACAAGTAGTGCCAGAATTCAGAGTCATGCATGTCTTAAAGGGGCTTTTCTGGATTTCCACTTTAACCTAAATAATACGGAGTGGTAGATTCAGTTAATGCTCTGAGCTGTCTGTAGGTTTCCAGGCCTCCTTCAACTAAAATAGCCTTTGTGACTGTATCACTACACTTTGCTGTATCATTATGTTGTAAGTGTAAGCAGAATATGAATATACAGAAATATGGATTTCTCCCTTAGGCTACAAACACAGGACCCAAGGACTGCATAACCAAACAATTTACACTAATCTTGACTATGTTCTCTTCTTAGCAGATATCTAATAGAATGCTGTGATAGAAATTTCATTTAACCTGCTCTATTCCTTTTAAAGTGACATTGTCTTGGAATTAGCCTTAAGCTGTGAATATTTTCCAAAGGAAGCAGTCAATGGAGAACATCAGCTGTGTTAAAATGAGATAAGACAAAGAAGGCTGGGCAAAATCAAGAATAATAAATTAAATGATCTTGTGCTCCATTTCCACCTCTCTGTCCTTTACCCCCTAGTCCATGGGGTCAGCTGTGAAACAGTCAACTTTATGACATAAGAAAAAAGAAATTATCACTATATTGCCAAATTTTGCTACTTTAAATTACAATTAAATCATATTTGTCAAAAATGAGCAAAAAATTACTTGGTTTTATGACCCCGCAGTTATTTTTATTCTAAGGAATTGGTTCACTTTTCCTCTCATGAATGGCATGATGCACTGACAATTCTCTGTCATGAGGAGATTAAAAGTAGAGATGCACCTTGGAGGCAGTTCACAAAAATCCTTTAAAAGTCTTTGAGACGCACAGTAGCCATCCACACTCTGCAAGGCAGCCCAGTGGTCAGAGGTGTAGGTTTGCACACTGTAGGTAAGAGATGAGAAACTCTGGAAGCTATCGAACAGTGAATTTTCACAGCAGACCAGCAAAAACATATTTAGCACAGGGCTCTCCGTCACCATGAAGTGTCAAAAGAAATTTGAAAATGTTCAGCAAACTGCTGTGTGGTTTGCTTGTGCTCCTTTCTTCCCCTTAGTTTCTCTTTACGGTATTATGATGTGCTGCATGGCATGAAAACTATCCTTATATTACACTGCAAAGCACTTTCTAGAAGTACTTGAGCAAACGAAGTTTTGCTGACTTTAGTATTTTTACTCATGTTGCCTTATAGAAAAAGTCATTCAGAATAGCAACACAAAAGAAGCAGAGAATAAAATTTCCATTTAGGTAACTAATCTCCCGTGGATCGGTGTGTCAGACTATATGGATAGAGGGGTCACTGACCTATATCTTCAGCTGTGTTCCTCAGGATGATAAACACTACAGGAGAGTCAAAACAACAAAGCATAATTAAACAAAATGCCTCGTAGCCAGGTGTTTTCTGAAGAGTCAGTGCTTAAACGCCATTGAAAGTTCAGCGTCAACCAAAAATTACAGCCCAGTAGTACATAACATATGGGTGCGATTTATTTTCTGGGTTAAGAGAAAAGCTTAAAAACACCTGTGATGACAGGTAGCAAATGTTGACTTTACTACGATATCTACTAGAGTTCCCATCATTTCTTTCTCAAAGCTCAGTAATAGTTACTTTGGATTCATTCCTAGCAATCACAGCTATGGGAGAAGACAATAAAATACCCAAAATACACTAAGTTTGGGACTGCTCTCATACGACTTTTTCTTATTATATAAAAGCAAATAAACACTGAGACACCAGTCTTGCAAACACACATCTGCATAAATCCCAACCAAAAATAAAATAAAATAAAATAAAATGTTGCATTTTTCTCTGCAGGTGTAGCATAAACCCGTTTCCTTCAAATATCAAACAATAGGGTTTGGGTTTGCACTGCTGATGTCAGTAGGGATATTGACAGACAAATAGGAGGAAGACTATGAAGAACATGCATATAAAAATCAGATGATTATGCTCAATCAAAAACACTCTTAGAATTCTGCTAATTGAGCAAGAATTAAAAACCTTGGTTTGGAAAGTGAAAAGAAACAAATGTAATTTTAAAAAATCTAATCTTGAGCTTTTAAAATAGTGTGGCAACTATTTGACAATGTTTTCTTTTATTTTTCCTTAAAGTATCACAGAGAGGTGTCTGTGATAAAGGCACACAGTAGCCATGTTTTTGTCGATATTGATATGAAAGACCAGAGAAAATGAAAGACTTCAGTCTTTCTTGCCTAGTGCTGGTTCTGGCTAGCTCTTGTTCATTTTGGAAGCTTTGTTTCTATTTTAGTTTTGTTTTGTTTTCCCCATTTTGAAATTATTCACTGTGTTGTTCCTCACATGTTTAAAGCATGTCTAAACCATTCCCAAACCAGCATTTAATGAAAGCAGGTTATTCTGATTGAAGGATGATAGATGCTCCGTGCTATGGTTTGGGGTTTGCCTCTCTGACAGCTGTATTAAGGCATTTATTTTTACCCTTTCATGAGGCCTTCGACATTACCTGGTATGGGACTAAAAATCACACAAGCACTCCCTTCTCCAGGGTAAGGAACAGCAAATAAGCAATATCAGAAAAGCTGGAGCAGATGTAGGAGGCATGATTTATTCTGCCTCGGTGCAAGACTACCACAGAAGAATGTATTTTTTATAATGTGTCACAAGTAGGTTTGTAACAACATAAACAAAATACACAGCTGCCGTGCCAGCAGTGATCATAAATACATGTTTAGCATAGCAGCTATAACTTCCGCATCATCATACAAGAGCAAATTCTTGTCACACTCTTGTAGGTGAAAAAAAATATGCTCTCTAAAATGTTTCACATGAAAATTCAATGCTCCCATTACCAGAGAGTGCCATTCTCGCAGGACAAATAAGACTGCAGTCTGAAAACTATTTTAATAAATCAAAACTAAATACACTGCCGTCTATATTCCCTTAAAGGCTTATTTTGACTCTGACTCGGGGTTTTGTAGAGCAGATGTGGCAGTGAGCGTATGCACACAATCTTTTTTCCTTTTTTGCCTCTTTTTAAATATAATAGAGAGAAAACAAGTGGCACTTGCTCACAGCAGTTCCCAGTCCCAGAGGATCCTCAAAGCACTTTCTAATCCCTACTTTTACTAAGAAATGTGTTATGAAGAACAGCCAATCGTAAAGTCCATCCAATAAAACATGAAGTGGGTATAATATGAGTCGGGGTCTATTCCCTTTTCTGCCCCTTCTGGAGCCTTGAATTCAGGCCTGCTGAGGAGAATGCAAGTCTCATTCTTCACAGTTTCTCCTTAGTATTCTTAATCAGCAATTATATGCCCTGGAAAGGCAAGTTTAAGGTGAGTTTAAGATTTTCTCATCTGTTTGGCTTTATTGTTGCTATATTACTTTCGCGTCTCACTTCTATTAAATATATGTCTTACTTTTATAAGACTGTCTTAAGGAATTTTAGTTTCCTATCTTGGTTGTAATCAAGCAGGGAAATGTACTGCTTTTCTGTTTTCTTCTCCTGTCAACACTTCAAATATTAAGCATTTATTCAACCTTGTATTTCTGATTGTTCACTCCATCTATTTAGTCCTTCCCTTTTCTCTTGGTATCCAGGGAGTCAGGGCTACTGGCTTCTGAAGTCAGTTCAGATGGGTATCTGCAATCTCTCTTTGCAGTGCTCTTCGAGGTCAAATCCATTACAGCATGTGCTCAGACCGACTTTCCACACTTAACTCTGCCAGGCTTACTGTGACACACTCAGCAGTTCACCTCAGAACCTGTTATCCATAGATACAGTAGATGTTAAATTTGATATATAAAAAGAATCTGTTTCCTGTCTCCTGTTCACTTTCAAAAGTCTTGTGAACGGAGTGATGTTTTTGAGGAAAAAAAAATAAACATGATACCAGAGGCTAATTGGTATCACCACATCCAAAATGAAATACACCCACAAATAATACACTCACATAACATGCAGTACAGCCACAGTCAGGAAGTTTAATCACACTGGCCATCCCAAAGACATTAGAGGTTGGCTTTTCTTTCTCTCATGTCATACCAACTGAAGAAGAAATGTATATCAGCAAATAAAGAGTCTTAAATATTTGCAGCTGATTTGTAATGGAAATTACAGTGCCAAGAAAATATTATTTTCTTATGCGTCACAATCTCAGTCAAACTGGTATATGTATGGCGCTTTTTTTTTTTTATAAACAGGAATAGATTTAAAATCCATCACAGACATACTACTCATGAAACAGCCAGTCTCAGGTAGCTGCAATTTACATTCCAGCTGTGGATTAACACATCAGCGTTTTGCATCTGCAGGTAGGAGATTCTTCTTCTTCAATTTTCAGAGGATTTTTTTCCTAACCTAATTAAGATGGATATGATCACAGTTGTTAGGAAAAAAACAGCAATAAGAAAGGAGTGAAGGAATTTCAGTCTCTGAAGTGATGTTTGAATTCTGAATTTGGTTGGCATTTCAGATTACCCAGACTAACAGTGACCAGGATGGCAAGATGGCCCTTACAAGCAGACTGAAAATGGCTCATCTTCAGTTAAAATATTCCAGTACTCATCTGTCTCCTCTCTCCAAAACAACAACAAAAAAACAAAGCTGGAAAACAGGGTGAGGCAGAGAGGCTGATGAGACTAATACACTCACTATCAAGCAAGGTTATCTTGCCATGACTGTGACATTTATATTTTGGAAACAGATCTGGCGATGGATAGCCACAGGATCATTTATCCTGAAGAAATAGTGTCTCTGCCCACTTTTCACCACCCACAAGAGGTACAAATTTCTACACCCTCTGAGCATTCATCAGCTTCTTCTCCCAGAGCCTGGTGTTACCTTTGGTCTTAAAATGGAGGTTCACTGTCGTTGATCCAACAGACACTCTGCTAACAGTAAGGAGGGATGGAAAAACTGGGGACTAAGGATTTAAAGATAAGCTCACGTCTATTTTTTTCATTCACTTCATATTGCAAGCTTATCATTCAGAGCTCAAATGTGCCTTAGTTGGGCATGCTAAATGTTTCCACCTGAACTCTGCATCTACTTTACCAAAAGCCAACAAAAACACCCCAGAATGTTTCATGACTGTAAAGAGTAAAAAACCAGCTCTAAATGTTAGAAAAGCAAAAAGTAAAATATGTGTCCATATCATCAAAGAACCATAAATTTCTTTTCTCAGCTATTCAGAAAAGTGCCTTTGATTTCCAGTAAAAGGTGCTTTATATCTCAGAGGTACAGTACAGTAGCTTGATTGTTATCATGTAATGTGGCATTTGCTAAAATAACAACTTTTTTTTGTGAACAGCTGAGTCAATAAGCACACGAAATCTCTGTATTTTGTCACTGTCTGTGTTATTGCTGCCCTTTGGCTGAAGTAATTATATCTTTTTTCTTACCCAGTTTTTTCTTTCTCTTTATGATGTCTTCTGTACTTATATTTAATTTCTCAAGGTTTAGCAGTCTGCTTCTTATTGTTTGCACTCCTGTGATATGAAATGAGTTGCATTAGTCTGGTTAATGTGCTTGGTTAAAAATACTGTATTGAATAAAATTATCTGAATGAATTAGCCAAAATTATAATATTTCACTTTCCCTTTGAAATTCAAATATTATTATCCAAAAATAACATCTTTCACAAGCATATCATGCTCAAGATTCGAAATTAATGTCAGAAAGGAAGAAGATGTATTACCTGATCCCCAGCAGGTGAAGTATTAGCTAACCAACTGTGCAGTCCCTTCTACCTACTGAGTTGTTAGCAGAAGGTCTAAAGGAGGATATAGGCTGGTTGGAATTTCTATAGGCTATATACCGGAGGATTAAAATATAGAGACCAGGACTTGGAAGACTGGTATCTGTTTCCTGGCTTTGCTATATTCTGCTTGTGAGGCCCTAAATGAACCTTTGGGTCTTTATGCCTTACACTGGTAAATGGGGGCAGCATTACTAACTTACGCTCTCCCTTGCTTTCCCCACTTATGTTTTGGACTTTTCTAGGCACTGAGTTTTTGCAGACTGCATTGAGGCCTCAATTCCAGACCCTAAAAATGAATTTTAAAAATAATTTTTTTTAGCTCATAAGAGAGAGTCCCAGCTGAGTAAACTGATGATACATATATGACTGAAGTCTAATTAGATGACTTAAAGTTAGGGATACTCTTAAAGAGTTTACTGATTCAGGGTCTTAACCTCTTAGGAAAACATTGATTTATAGCTTGAGGTAATGGTTATTTTGCTTTTTATCTCAGTGCATGCTTATTTATAAAGGTTTTCCTGTCTGAGCAGACCTTATGGCCTTCGCTGTGCTGAGTTTCTGCTCAGTAATCCCAACAGTTTATAAAGATTTCTAAATATGTAATTAAAAACTTTTACATCTAGCAATTGGACCTGTCAAGGGATTGAAATGAGAGAAACACAAATCTTTTTGCTGAGAGCTTAATGGCCTGAAATACATCTGCAGTGTTTGAAAGAATCTGTTTGAAAGTCGTTTGTGGATCCCATAGTGAATGTGTAGAACGACTGTTTTCTTCCTGATCTTTTGCTTCCACACACAGATAAGAACACTGAGGAAGGGTAGAAGAAAAGATTTCAGGTGTCATTGAAGGAGAAGGAGCGGAAGGAAGAGAACCTCTTTAAATGGAGCATCCTGGACAAGGAGACAGCTTAGGTAAACCAAGCTTTTAGCTCTGCTGTTGAAACCACTGAGGAACAAGTCATTGGCCTCTGATGTTCTAACAGTTCATCAGTCCTGATTAGACACTCGGTTGACAAAGGGCTGTGATGCTTATAAAGATAAGAATATCTCCCTGGCTGTGCTAATGTGAGAAGAGAGAAGGCCAGAAGCAGAAACAAGAAACATCCTGCACTATATGGAGGGAGAAGGCTTCTCAGGTGGGAGTGGAAGTCAGAAACAGATTAGAAGAATCCAGGACTGAACACGCAAGTGAGCTGGTTTGTCATTTCAGATAGATGTAAAATCTTCTTGCACAAGGCACGGCACATTTACGTGTCTCAACCTGATGCATCCTGCATGTTTCTCCTGTTCCTAACTACCAGTTTTGCCTCAAGAGGCGAGCTGAAACTTCAAAATCCTCACAGGCAGGAGTCATGAGGGCTGAATCTGATCTGGACTGCCTTGGAGACTAAGGATGGTGGGCTGCAGGATGCTATGTCTGTGAAAAAGGAATGAGGTTGGCAAGAGGAGGTGGGAGAGTACAGGAAGGAGAGTGGCCTCATGTAAAACAGAGCGTCAGGACCAGCTGTGCTGGCACCTAAGCCTAGGGACCCCAGGGTGCCACCAGGATGCCAGGGCTGCGCTACACGGGCCCCTTGGCAATCACCTGACATTTTCTCATGAGACAAGAGGATTAATCTTTGCAACGTCCCTGCCGAGGAGAAAGGAAATGGACACTGAGGTGCCTGTTGTTCTGGCTTCCATCTAATGAGAGTTGAGAAATATCTGTGTTGATGCTGTAACTATTGCCAGCACCCACACTGTGCAAATTCCACAGGTAAGCAAAGGACCTAGGTTACTATTAGTCTCAATCTGGCATTTTTTACAAGCATAAAAATTCCATTTTAAAACAATGTTCACTCACCTGTTTTCAAAGGCTGCCAAATGGGCACATTGCAAAGAAGAGAGACACTGCGTGACTTCCCAAATTAAATTCCTGCCATCTGGGAGCAAAGTAATGTCTTTCAGCTTAGCAGACCAGGAGGTTCATAAAGCAGCCCAGGAGTTTGACGGGGCATTTCTACCTTCAGGAGCAACAGAATTTTGCTGGCCAACTTTGAATGATCTTCTGCTGCATTGTAATGCACCTGTCAAAAGGTTTAACTAATATTATGTTTTCTGAGCATACATGTATTGACTTTTCTGATAACCTTTACCAACAAAATCGTGCATGAAAAGTCACCGAACATATGCTAAACATTTTTCAAATAACCATTCTGCTCCCTTTCCCATATTCTACACGCTGACGTTTGTTGCATATTTAGCAAAAATCTTTGTGGCTGCACAGCAGGTTTTGATAAATGCCCAAGTGTCAGCATGAAACCCTAGCAAAAAAAGACCCAGTATGGGGGTTGTCTGTGGGCTGAGGCACAAGATAACAATGGCTTAACAAGTTATTGTGAATCAATCCAAGACACCCATTTGTGCACACACCTTCCACAGGAGCATATAGGAGAAGGTGAGGATGAGATCAGCACATGGATATTGAGAGCTGCTTGGTAGACTTGCAGCAGCTTGTTAAGCTGCCAAAGCGTGATTTGGTGTCTGAGCCTGATTGCATACCCTGTGGTAGGTTAATGTGCAGAGGTTTTCTGCTGCCCGTCTGTTTATACAGGTATAAGGTGGTGTTGTCAGGTACTAAACATCAGTCAGCAGCTCTAAGAGTCCTTATATCTAGTCTTCATATGACACTGTGTGTAGGGATTCCATCTGCAATCATGACTTTGCCATGTTGGGCATATAGCAAAGCCCACAGTGGCTGATGACAGTCCCTGGCTTAAGGGATGACAATTTTAACAAAAGAGGCAGATGCAGCAGATAGAATTGCCTCACCTAACTTCAACTATTTGAAAAACAGCTTGGAGCCTGAGCTAGTTACTTAGGCCCCCTCCAAAGAGTAATAGCCTTGTACATGGAGAGGGCATTTTTCTCAGCTGTCTTAGACACTGCTTTTACCTGAGATGAATGTCTCTTCCCTCAGCTTCTGTAAATATAGGAAGAGCCCAGAGAATTATCTTGACACCCAGCCCTTGCAGGACTAAGAGTTAGGTAAGATATCTCTACCAACAAAAACACGAAATGCAGACATTACAGCCATGCAGCCAACAGAGAGCTGAGGCACAAGGGATAACACCATCAGCTGCCAGGGAGATGTGCACTCATCCCAGACCTGAGCCCAGATCCTTTCAGTAAAAAAGCTACAAGTCCTTCTTCTAGTCCTTAGGATGTAGGAAAAGGCAGCTCCACAGAGCAGCAGGAGCCAGGGCTCCCTCTCACTGTGGAGTTTCATCTGCCACTCAGTCCCAAAGTGGAGTCACAAGAATCCCTGCTGTGCCTGCAGTTCTCTGTGAAGGATTTCACATTTCATACACCAAATGCATGGTTGGCTCCCCACGAAGCAGAATAATTCATTATGTTTAGTAAACCAGGAGCTTGGATGCATAATGCTAACCACTATTAACCATGGATCAGTTGCTAAAAAACAAGAGAGTTGATTTCAAGAAAAAGGAAGAATAATGAGTAACTGCAACATTACCTACAATTAATTACTCTGATTGTCAGTTACAAACAATTACAAGCCGTTTTTTGGTTTCAATGTCACTGTTGATGCCCACTGTTGGTGCTAGCTGTGCTGGAAACTCCCTGAGCAGTGTGCTGCCTTGTCCACTGCTTTGTGGACTCACGTTCAGGGAGCCATTTGGCCTGCAAACTTGCTAGATTGTCTGTAAACACAGTGAAAGGAGACAGGTATTGCATGAAACCCAGAGAGTGTACCTGCATGCTAATGAGTTAAATGTCATGACAGAAACGCAAGACCAACACTTCATGCTGCCCTTTAGAAAGAAGATTTACTTCTGCAGCATTTCAAACAGAAAAATATAGTGTAACTTCTTGTGTCAATACTTAATTTATTTTATAACAAATAACTAACATATTACTCGCACTTCTCCTTTAATCCACTGTTGTGCTTTTCAGAGGTTCTCCCTGTCCTAGAGGTTCTGTACTGGTTGGACTGTTTACAATATTTGCTGTCTGAGGTTTCTATACACTTCAAGCTCTATAACAACGAAGATGTTTGAACCAAGAAACAGCTTTCATTCCCCTCCAAATACCCCCAAGTTATGTATTTTGCTATTTTGGTTTTATCTTACCTCAGACTGAAGGGGTTTCTAGTACCAGTAAAGAACAAACTGAAGACAGCATGAGCTATAATGCATACAGCTTTTTTTTTTCTTTTTTTAGTCTGCATTGCACCCGTGATAAAAATCAACAATGCCATTAAAATCAGGGCTAAGGCTGCAGTCAAACTTTGGTACTCCCACTGTAGTTAGGAATTACAGCACAGAGTGCACAAGACACACATCAGTATAAATGGAACTGTGGATTACAGCATATGACATTGCGGCTTATTTGCAAGCTGATTTCAGATTTCTGCAATGCAGATACGAAGAATCAGAAGAGAAACTTTCTTTTACTCCTACAGTTTGAGTCTGATTCACTTTGGCAGTGATTGAGAGTTATCATAAGATGGCTGTTTGAGCATCCATGTAAATGAAATGGATTAAGTTTATTTACGTGGTGGGCCTATCCTTCGTAACTGATGGGTGCCTGCAGCGCAGAACAGCTTCTCACAGATGATATAAACTGGTTCTGATGGGTGAATTTCTAAGTTCTAATTTTTAGTTTTTATAGTACTGTAGAAGAAAGGACTATGCTCCTCAAGCCCCATTCATGCATAGCCTCAGAGGACTTCAGTTATGTCTCACCAGCAAATGCCACGGGAGCATTACTATGCCAGTCAGATTAGCCTGTCCCACCAAGGCCGTACACAAAATGGAGAGGGGAGAGCAGTGAGAAGGAACTACCTAATCTCCCATCCAGCTTTACGCTTAAGCCACCAAGCCATTCTTCAAAAACTACAATGAATGTAAATTCTTGTCATTTTAGTTTCAATAATATATTACATGTGCCCCATGCCTATGTGGCAGCTGTCTCCTAATGCAGGTTTTGGAAGGGCAGATGCAAGCCAGACCTGTTGGAGGCAGCAGAGTCAAGGTACCTGAGCAGGTTTTTTTCTCTGCACTTCTATTATCATGACCTCTCTAGCTCACCATTTGCCCTCCAGGACCACACCAAGCCCTGGATCTCTCAGAGAAGTGCTGATTTGCTAGATAGCTAAATTACCTTTATCCCAGCCCATTTCCGTATTTCATAGAGGACAATACAAGGCACCCAGTAAGAACCCTTACAGCCCCACGGAGGCACTGACCCCAAAGCACAGCCCAGGCAGAGCTGGAGCAGAATGTCCACCAGCTCTGGGAAGGCACCATTTCACAGAGAGTGAAATGGTGGGCAAAGGAAGTTCATGACCACTGGCACTATGCTGGCTGTTCCAAGAGAGATAGAGCCTCCAGGATAGGTCACTGTGCCTTTGCTGTGCAGACACAAGCGTGCTACTTCCTCTTCCCTCCTGGCACTACAGGGGAAGGAATGGTGGGGGTTGTAAATCCAAAACTATTTTTCCTAAGTCTTTTCAGAGTACTTTGCATATGACTAATCCGTGGCACCCCATCCATACTATGCTTCAATGCTGTCTGAAGCACTTTTTTTCTGGAAGGAGAAAAGAAAGGAGAAAGTTCTCCAGTATTTCTGAGGTACAGAGATAACTTGTGGCAGCACATACTCTTTCTATTACATTCAGATTTCAGAGGAGAGAGAATTTCCAGCAACCAGGGTCCCATTATGCTCCGATTGTTGTGAGTGGGGAATTGTTGAAGGAAGCAAAATCTCATCCCTGCTCCTGAGAGGGTACTAACCTCCTCTCCAGGAGAGGTGCACAATTATTTACAGGCCCTTTACAATGCAAACTCTGGTAGGTAAACACACACTGAAGGCTTTTAAGAGTGAACGTTATTGAACCACTGGGCTGACAACTCAAAGCAGCGATAGTCTGTTGTGTAAATACATGCACAGGGACTGTTCCAGGTCCTCTTTTAGCACTCTCAGCATGCAAAGAGAGTGCTTCAACACCCAGTGTGACATGATCATTTCCGATTCTTTCGTTTAGAGAATTCCCCAAAGGTGGCCCTGGGCCATCTATTTTTTGGAACGATGTCAGCAATATGCACATTATGTCTGTAAAGAATGACGCTGTTACTGAATCACAGAAACAAGAAAGCCATCTAATACACTCAGCCCAGAAGGAGACAAAACTATTTTTACCAGCCAGAAATAAATCTCAAACACAGTAGCTTTATATATCTACTGAAAATACAGACATTGTCTCTGATATGTAATAGCTGTGCAGATGGAGAAATCTCCTCAGTGGTTTTTTACTGCTTCTCTGGAAAATGGGGCATGACTGTCCCTCAGCTGGGTTTGCTCACAGGCAGCCTGTGCCTACCTCCTCTCCCTCCCCTTGCACACTGTCGTGGCTGGCAGTGGTCCCACGAGGCACATGTTCTGCTGCTTCGCTGCATTACCAAACAAACGCTGGTACAAAGGCCCTGCAAGCAGCTGAGAACCTCGATATTTCTCCCCTCTGTTTGCCCCTCAAAACCAGACCTAAGCTAATTAGGCTTTGGGAATAGTGCAAATTGCACAGGATTGTGGCCCTAGGCAGATCCTGTACTCCTGCCTCCTTGGTGCCTAAAAGGGCAGCCTAATTAATTGGCTTTGTTGAGTCTCTTCCTGGGTGCACGGTGTTGATGCATTAGCTAATAAAAACAGAAGAGAATCTAGCACTTACAGAAAATTACAATATCGGGAGTAGGCAGGGTGCTCTGTGTTATGTGTCACAGCTCATCACAGAGAGCAGTGGGTGATATCTTTATTAGCTCTTAACTTGGTATACGGTCCTGTGTGTGTGCACGTGTGTGTGCGTCTCCCTGGGCCCTGAGGAAAAGAAGGGTACACCAGATGTGTAGAAGGTAACTTGAACACCCTAACATAGTACACAGTATTTCTGTATCCTATTGACTGGAAAACTATTGCTAAATAGATCCTAGAGAGTTTTAAAGTGTTTTACTATACATGGACAACTGTGTGTAAACGGCCTTAAAAAGAATTATATTTTAATGCTATTTTACTGAAATTCTTCTTTAAATGACATATTTGTAAGTGTTTGGCTTTAAAAAAAGCTTCTACTGATTCTGATGGTATAATGAGGTCAAGCTGCAACCTTACTGGCAAGTACAGTACAAATGAACTAATGAAAACTGATTTCAACCATTTCCTGTAGAGTATAACTGGTAGAATATATCACCTCCAAATGCAAAAAGAAAATGATCAGGAAAGACTTTATTCGTTTAAGACCCACCACAGAGCTAAGGGAAAGGGTACATGCTGCTTTTTTAAAATGTCAGAAATCCATTTCACAGTGTTAATGATCTCTCAATGCCCACTTCATATTTAATCAGTGAGCTACTAACATTTTCTGTAAAAATAACCTGTCTTTGA
Source organism: Cnemophilus loriae (assembly GCA_013397755.1). NCBI lineage: Eukaryota > Metazoa > Chordata > Aves > Passeriformes > Corvidae > Cnemophilus > Cnemophilus loriae. Next base: position 2,261,691 of record VZTF01008130.1, read on the forward strand.
TTTATATCATATCCGTGTGTTGTTCAGTTGGTAGAATCAAGTATAGATGAGAAAATTTTTAAAGTCTAAACAATGTGACTGCCAAAAGCTAAGCATACACAGAACTGTTCAGTGGGGTCAAAGAAAAAGTGAGTATTCACTCCAGGGAGTATCTGGCTGTGTCATCTCCTCTGCTGCCGTTTTAGCCTGTTATGCAGCAGAAACCTTCCACATACATATCTCCTCCCATTCTGAATTAGTTTACTAAGGACCTTGGTCCCAACCTTCACTGATTCCCATAAGAGCCAATTCTCTTCTTTTCAAAGGTTTTTCTGTCTCTTCTATTAATCTATTTGTTTCTGCGAGTGAATTACTGCAAGCCTAAACTGAAACCACACCTGTTTCAGTAGATACTGTCAAGCCTCTTCTTACAGCTCTGCAGATTTATTTCCATATTGACCTAATTAACATTTCTTCTGTTTAACTTTTAAGTGTCCATACAGCAAAGATGAAGTTTGCTAAGTACCATGAAGGATCTATGTTAGTTCAGCCAAGACCAGCAAACTTGTTTAACCACTAACCTCAAGCAGGCACAAATCTCATTTTGAAATAGAAAGACTTAAGGAATTTATGTTCTTCTTTTTTGAAGCATGTGAATTTGCTTAACAGAAAGCACTTCAAGAATTAGATAAGGCAGTCTTATAAAACCAAAGGTTTCTGATAAAATAGCATTCTTATTCAGACTCTGTTCCCAGAAACGCAGTAGCTCTGATAGTGTAAGTTTTAATATCAGTTCATGACGTGCTTTTTTCCCCCCTTCTTTTTTTAAAAAAATTTTTGGAACCAGCTTCTAAAGCTTAAGATTTAATCTGTAAATTATTTTTAAATGGAACTGTGGTGATTGATGCAATATTGGAGACTGCATGGATTTTAGGATTCTTCTTCTGTTAGATGTTGTCTTAGAGCAGCATCTAGTGGCACACCGGCTCTGCACCCTCCCTCAAAATAACTTGTGATGCAAGAGGTGTTACTATGATAATTAACAATGACAGGTTTACACACGCACACAGACACACACACACACACTCTGCAGGAGGCATTGTTCCCAGCCATTCCGAGGTACCACTTACACACCTTTACAGAATTTTTATTATATTCAGAGTGTAATCATTATAAATCTGAACTTAGACCCTCAAAGTAACGAGAGGAACTGCTGAGCACCTTACCTTGCTTTTCACAGCTGCAGGCATGTTAAAACTCTACTTCTTAGTTCATCCAGAAGTGTGTTTTCTGAATAAATTTCTGCATTCAGAGAGAAAAATATACATTAATATTCTTTCCTGATACAGCATTCAATTTCTGTATTTGTACAGCTAGGAACTGAAGATTTGTCACTCTGACTGAAGCAGTTAATTGTTACTCGTTTCTGTGGTCTCCTTGATTTCAATAGGAATCAATCCTATTCAACTGATTTCACATTAAATCAATTTCAATTATGTACTTAGGGAGTTGTAGTTGCACCTGAGAGTATTGTGGCAAAATTGCTTTGGTGTCTTTGAGCTGCTTTTCAAACACCCTCAGAACAAAACCCACCCTGTAAGTTATTCTGGTTTAGTCTATACTCTCTGAAAAAGAAAGAAATTGTTATGGTGTTAGACATATTCAAGTACCACTCAGGAACTAAAATCTAAGAGAATGTTATTTAAACAAAAGGATTGAAATAGCTCAAAAAATAAATAAATATTTCAAGAGTCAAATTCGCGATAATGATTAAGGTTAGTCCTCTTATAATTGTTTAAAAACGCTTAAGTAGTTGAAATTAGCAAGCAAGTAGAACATTTTTGTAGCTAAGTTTTTATGAAAGATAAAACCAGGAAACTGATGGGGAACATCAGGCGAGATCATGTGTAAACCTCACGTGTGAGTTTTTATTTTAGCAGCAATTTTTCAAGTGCTGAAAGATGTTTTTCACCCTTTGTTCTGGTTTAGCAGTTTTGTACAGTATTTAGTCCATTCAAAGTATAAAACTAAGTGGGATTAAAAGGTAATAGTTTGTCTTCCATATCCAATCTACAAACAAAAGCTAGCAATGAAAGAACAAAAGCTAATTACTTTAAAGTCTTCGGGGAGATGTAACCATAAGCAACTTGATTAATTCACTAGTTGCAATGAATACTTTCTCATTAATAAATCAATTATCTCATATTACAAAGTGTTTTAATTTAAAAATATGTGACCAATTTATTAATAGTCATTTTATTTCATTAATAAATAAAAAATGCATTTTCTGCAATTAAATAGAACTCCAATTTGATAAAATTTCTATTTACATTTACAGTAGTTTGACACAAAGAATAAGTTAAAGTATCTGACAATGAACAAAAAATGTCACTTGGCATTTTAATAATAAAATATTAAATCAGGGAGTAGCGGTGTGTAGATTTAATATGTCATTTACATTTATTTGCAAATCAACATCTCTTTAATTAACAACAAAAAACATCAAGTATTTCTGAAGAATATAGTTTGAAAGAAAAAAACAACAGTGAAAGACTGAAACCAGTAATTAGTTCAATAAGACTCTTTTTCTCGTGACAGAAATTGGGCTGAAAACACTTGGTGTATAAATTCTTAGCTACATGTGCTATATATACTATTTTTAAGCAGCAGTATTGCTTCTTCGTTGCTTTTCAAGTTTCTTCATCTCAAACTGAGCCCAACAAATTCTTAAGAGCACATCTATATGTTTAATGCAAACTAGAGAACCTATGACAAACATCACATCTGAGAAACACTGGACAGTGTCTGAAGGGGGAAAAAAGAGGTGAAAAAAGGTACCACACCTACAGAAACCCTCAAAATAAAGAGAAGGCTGCAGATCTACTCCTCCACCATAGGATGTCAAGTGAGAAATGCAACCCCAGCAAATATGCTGAGGGAAGGAGAGCTGAGCTCATTTGCTTCACTGGCAAGTCCAGATTTGAAGGGCGCTCCTCAAAGATAAACAAGGCATGCTTTCTTTGTAAATGTATCAGAACTGCTAGATAAACAACATTTTTAAACCACAATATATTGTTGAACCCAACACTGATCCAATGATAAGCTCTGGGTCCTTCACATCATTCTGGCATGCTACATGATTTCTGCGAAACTGGAAAAAGATGTCCAGTTCCACTTCATGCACATATTGGGGCACATATTTACAGATTGGCAGTAAGTCTGTCCTGTGATGAAAGGGGTTATTAATACCATGTATTTTTAGCCACATGATTTAAACAACTGTTCTTTCTCAAGTCCGGCCAATAGGCAGTGGAGAGAGAAAGAGGTTTTTTTCTGAAGGTGGTTCAGACTATGAAGATCAGAGCTCTCTGAAGAGCTTGACAATAGGAAGAGTTTGGATAATAAGTTGATCATATCCACTGCCTAAGACTGGATTATACGAACGCTCCCTTAATTTTTTTTTTTTAATACTGATTCAGCTGCTCATTACGAGCTATTGTACTTACACGGTTTGAAGTGTAAAACTTGGTTAGGTTTGAAACATTTCCTTTTCCTCCTATCTGGACAAAAAAATAGGATTTACTTCATATATTTAAATAGGATTCTTTTATAACCCAAAGGCAGCTGAACAGATTCTGCTGAAGCCAAATAGTATCTCAAGCATGGAAAGCTATGTCATAAAGGTCAGTGTTACAGGAATTAATGGAAGTACAATAACAGAATTTTTATAACAGAAAATGATCTGAAGCCTCCTGATGACTTCTCTGTAAAGCAGTAGGTTGAAGCCCTTTTCGGATATAACTCTATTTAAATACATACTGAGTGTGTCTTTGGAAGTTGAATTATTGAGTCTGACAAATTTATAGATTATAAGCATATGGATAAAGACAACTTGAGAATATGTAACTACTACAGATAAGCGCATTCAGAAGTCTTTCTGCCAAGTATTATGTTACAATCTCTTCACCTTTTCAATAACTTATTGAAAGAAGAAAGAATATTTAATCATTTGCAGTGTATCTGAGAGAATTCACTAAATTGCAAGCTTAATATTGTAAATTTAGTATTGCATCATTCTTCTCATGATCACTGTCATTAGCTTAGTTTTTTTATCTGTGTTCATTTTGGTTCTAATAGTCGGTATCACAGGAAAGAGATTAAAAAAGGCTGAAGTTCCCTAGATCTTATGGAAGAAAAATTAACTTCCCCATCTTCTCCTGTGCCACAGTTTACTAACCTGATAACACTATTTTCCACCTAAGCAATAGGCATGTTTTGTTAGAGTTTTGCTAAATGAATAAATAAATTATAAAAATAGTGTATTATTGATTCTAAGAGTAGGATTCTTATGGTTCTCAGAAGAACTCTATTGCATTAAAACCATCCATTATCTAAGAATATTGCTACGTGGTTAGAGACAATCAACACCTAGCAAAGCATTCTTGCAAACAAAAAATAGCCCTGATTTACTGAGTTGGTTAAGACTCAATAGTGGAAGGTATTGAGATACTCCCAATGGCTTCCAACTACACTTTATTATTAATACTCTTGTAAGCTTTGCATACTGTGGTGAAACACTATGATTATATGTGTTACCTTTCAGGATTTCATAAAATTATTTTAAAACCACCAAAAAACAAAAGACATTCTAAACTAAACCATGACAAGACCAAACTTCCATGACTGTGGTTACAAGTCATTGTAGGACCAGCTGATCTAAATTTCACATTTCAATCTGACATGGAAAACAGGGCAGCAGAAGTTCTCATTGACTGAATGGCTAATGGAGAAAAAAATTAAATGTAGAATTTTATAGTACATAAGATACACTTTCTGATGGCTGCACTATTTTCAGAATTAAACTAAGCAGACCTTAAAATCATATGGAATTTCTAATTTACTACATTCAATGATTTGAAAGAAACGATTCTCATGCATGAAACTGAAAATCTGTAACTTCCGAGGGTGGTCCTATAACTAAAGCAATCACTCTCTTGAAAAGAACTGTTGCTTTGTTTATGCTCTGAAGGTATACCAAGAAAAGTCTCTTGGTTTGTGTTCCTCGATCCTTCTCAAAAATACTTTAGATTTGAGAATACAGGCATACCATTATGACATTTTTCTCTCATAATTCTCAGAAATGCAGAATCGTGTTTGCCTATTGGAAGGACAGAAATAGGACAGAGACAGGAGGGGATCACCTGACATCAGCCAGTAAAAATAAAGAAAGGGAGGATAAGAAATCATCCAAAAATAACAAAACCAAATTAAAAAATCTCAGGTGGTTGCTATGACAAACAAGATAGATAAAGAACAGTGAAAAGGATCACTGGGGGGTTTGTGGGGAGGAGGGGTTAGACAATTTGTGCTGAAATTTAATTCCCTCTAATCCAAAATGAAAAAAATTTCCAGAATTATTTATTTCCCGTTTGTCTCAACCCCCACCATGTTTCAATCTAGAATCATTTAAAATAAAGTTCAGAAGGTTTAGAACAACCTTTCCAAATGCACAGATCTTCACAAGGAAGCACTTCCAGGTTTGAGGGGCTCATCTCTGCTGTGTTCATACACTCAGATCTATAATATTTGGCCAACAGTGTACAGAAAGAGAACTGTGTCTTCCCTCAGACTTCTGTTGTGGAAATAACAGATACACAGGGCATTTTTAGTGCACAACTTGAGATGCCTTCAAAAGGTCTAATTTTCAAACAATAATACATTTCTGCTTCATCGGATTCCCCACAATTACACATCTGAAATTAGGAGACGTTTTTGATATCCTATTCTACATAACCCCTTTTCAAATAGGCAATATATCCTACATCTTGAAGCTTAAGCAAGCACTCACTGAAAATTATGGAGTCTTCCCAAACCAAAACTTCACTCCTTACTTTATCAGGAGAGAGACTGTTTCAGGGATCAGCCATGAAAGAACCACGAAGTTATGATCTTTGCAAAAGATGATCATAAGTTGCTTCACTAAGCATGGAGATTTTACTGTCAATGACACACAGGTGAGGAAATTCTCACGCACTAAGAAAAAATTATAAATTTATGTTACCATCCGATGCTATTACTAGGAAAAATCTACTAAAATAATATGGGTCAACTAACTGCAAACAATTATTTATCATGTGATCTCATTTAAAACTGCACACTGTATAAAATCTACTGGTTATGCCCAGTAGGGTACATATATATTTAGTATACATATATATATATATTTTTATATATACCTATATATAACCTGATGGCTCTTAAATGCAAAGTGTGCTTGCATGCATACATATACACCAAGTGAGAGTGAGAGAGAGAGAGAGAAGCTAGAAAATGTCACAGAGCCATTTATTTATAAAAAGGATGTTTTATTATCTGGCTTGATCTGGTTATTTGTGTTCAGCAGACTCAGGCAGGCTAGTATTCTGCATTTGTAGAAATCCTAGCTGTTTAAAGTGACATTGAATAGGTCTGAAAGCCATCTACTCAGTTCCTACTCTCACGGCAACGCTTTATAAAATGTTGAGTTTCATCAGCTCCTGAATCGGAAAGATTGATTTGCTTGTCATGTCGAACAGAGTTTAAAAGAAGTTTAAGGAACAATTGACCCTGAGCAGAGCTGCAGCAAAGTCTTCTGGGCATCAAGCAGAAGGCAGCTGAAGATTTTCAAGATAACTCAAATTGTCTCATTTATGAAAAACAGCAACATTGCTCACTGTGGACTGACTCGAGAGGATTTTCATAATTAAGACTAAGAGAAAAGCTTCTTTAAAGCTGCATTTTCATAAATACAGTTAAATCTCCACTTGGATATGCTTGGCAGAAAAAAAAAGTCAATACGGATTTGGGGTTGTATTGTTTTCATTCTTATTTCCACTTTTAAATACAGTTGTTCTAACTTAATTCACACTGAGCTTCTCGATGAATGAAAGAAAAGAAAAAATGGATTGGTGTTGGCATCCCAGGGCAGATGTGCACAGTGGCTGTGCATCCCTGCCAGCACTTAATGCTGCTCAGCCACACGTCTCAGGCTGCAACACTGGCAGGGGTGAGAGCAGGGGGTCCCTGAGGAATACAGTTAGCCCTACAATACTCAGATGAATTAAGCTTCTGCTGTCTGCTTGCACCTCTTTCTCCATGAATATCTATAAATCTCAATTCTAGAACAACTTCCTCCCAAAAAAGAAAACCTTAGTTAAGTCAGTACCTAAACACGGTAGGATGTTTGAAAGTCTATTTCTGACCACCCACTTTTCCGGCAGTTTCAACTTGTTAATTCCTGGGTAGACAGAGACCCCATCCTATGTATCCGTGCCAAATACACTCACGTGTCATCCCAGATATTTCCAAAGTCTTTAAAAGCAATTAAGGCTAGGAAGAAAAATCACAGCTCCCCGACAGTGCTCACTCCTCTCTGATGCATTTATTTCAAGGATCCTGGCTAGGAATCCTTGAAAGAATTACAATTGGATTTTTGTACAATTGGATTAGGGTGAGCTGAAAAATATTTTTTCCTATAGAATTACACAGTTAAACTGAAATTTGAAAAAATGTCCACTTCTCTGAGATTTTCATGAGCAGTAACCTCAAATGAAAATCATGTCAGTAAAGTTGAAACTGGTGCAGTTAGGTTTGCTAATAATATAATACTTGTTATTTACTATATGTAAATATATAAATGCATATATAAAAACATGTCATATGCATTCTGGTTTTTTTGTGTAGGTTATAAATTTATATAAATCATGGCTCTTTTATTTTAATCAATTCATAATGTTATCTAATTTCAACATATTTCATTCACAAAGAATTCTGATAGTCCCAATCCAATGCACTTTTTTTGACATGAAGGGCAAAATATTCCTTAAAACAGCTGAATTACCTATAGACTGTAATCCCAGCTTCTGGTGATTTCAGGTGAGGGAGAGAATCGATAGCTAAAGAAATGCCATTTGACTACTATTGTATTTATTGCATCTCAAAAGGAAGTAGGTTGTTTAGATCTGATGGCTCAGTAAAACAGAGCAAGCTGAGGAGCACTGCCTGAGCTATAAAAAGCAGTAGCTCCTGCAGGCCAGGCTCTGCTGCGCATGGGTCACTCTGAAGAACACACTGCCAACTGCAGCTGTTGACTGACAGCACAGATGTCCATCGCAGGCTGCCTAAAACATTTTAACTGCTCATTAAGTCCATTAAACTCTGGAGGTGATGCAGTATTCCTATGTACACAGCACCAGTGTAAATTCAACATGCAAGTCACATGCTTCTATTTTCAGTCCATTATTTCAAATTTGGCTAATGAAGAATGAGTGTTTTTACATCAATGGATTCCGAGGTTGAGCTGCTTTATAGCATGCAAACCAAATCACCTCAACTGGCTGTGCTCCCACTGGCAAAAAGCTGGCCATTAAATTGCTATATAAAGTGATAGTGTGACTACTGGCGATATTCAAGTTAAGGTAGTGTCAGCAATAGCCTTTCCATTACAAACTCACATTTTTCAGGGGTTTTATGCCTTGAGGTAAAATTCAATTGTAATTCTTCACTCAGTGCCTCAACTTGGCTGTGAAGTTTTTTTGCATCCATCATGTTGCACTCATGGTATTTTTTTTCTCAGTGATTCATTTTCAGTACTAAACACAAAATACTACAAAATAGGCACAAGTAAGGAATCATAGCAAAAGGGAATGAGCACACCTTCTGCCATTTTTTGAAAAGAGAAACAGGAAAGAGGCCTCCAACTCCCTGCTAGCAAAACTTCCCTTTTCACCTTAGGGTATCCTCTACCATGAATCAGGCATTTTAAGCTAAAACCACAGTGGGGTTAAATCTGCACCCTTGTGCTCAGTTACCTAGTGCAATGCTTTCACTTGTATTTTTACCTCAGGCTACCTGAAATACATAGTACCCTGAGGTGAAACACAGCTACTGTGGTAATCAAGACAAGCCCTAACAGGGATCCCAATCCTGCCAACAGTGAAAGGTAAGTTTATTCTCAAAGAGGCATTAATAGACTGACATCAGGAGCCGTGCATGCAGAAAACATCACACTCCCTAGAGTTGTAACTGTGGCATTTTCCCTTATACCAAATGTTAGAGATGCCAAACATCTCCTAGCATGCAGAGCAGCCACCTGTGAAAAATGACTGTCCGAAGGGCACCTGGAACAGCACCATTTTGGTTTCTCGTTTCAACTTAGATGGTCTTTATCTGGTCTGAGCAGGCATTGTAATGTTCTAAGATGGTGTTTATTCAGAAGTCAGTACTGGATTTGATAAATAAGAACATTTATATAAGACCAAGTAAGCTGAAAAAAAACCAACCCTAGGTGAAACAGACTAATGAGAGGAAAGTAGAGTCTCTGTCTCTCCCATTGCTTGCCACTTCCTATCTGTCTAACCAGCTTCTCTGCAGCACCATGGTGCTTCCAGGGCTGTCATGCTTCAGCACAAAACTGGCAGGGGCACAATAAGTAAAAAAGCCACGTAAGTTTTCTTTGTCACCTTGCACCTATAGCTGAGTTAATCAGTCTGCTGTGCCCCTAAAGAGAATCCTTGGAACACAGGCTGCTTGTACATCATGGTGCAGGCACAGTATACACAGTGTGCTCCCCATGGACACAAACATAAATGGTTATGCAGGCAGGAGGGCAACACAATCAGAGGCATCACTTTGAGTCTGAAGTTCTAGTCCTCTCAATAGCTGATACTTTGTCTATTCAAACCACTTTTCCAAAGTTACGGAAAAAACTACTGGAGAAATTTTTTTGTCTGCATGCTTTTTGATGAGAAAATGTGATCGCTGAGCATTTCCAGTAAGTAATATTTTAAATTTGATAACAGGGGGTTATTTTTTTTAAATTCTCATTAAAAAAGAGAAAAAAAAAAGAAAAAAAACCACCATGTTTTGCTTTGGGTTGAAATTACTCCAATAAAAAGACTTCATTTCGTTTTTGAAGCTGAGGCTTGGCATCAATACCAGGACTTTATACAGCCAAGTTCTACCATGGTGTATTTACTGGTGCAAGTCTCCATTTCTCTTGTTAAAACCTTTTCATCTCCTACAAATAAATGTTTCTGGAGCAAAGACTTGAAAGTCTGGCCCAGTGAGTATAAAGAAATTATTCAGAGAGAAACAAGTCTAACAGACAAGACAGAGACTGAATCTGTAGCTGAGAGGTTCGCGCTGAGAAGGAATTGAAAAGAAGAAAGCAGAGCCCGAGCAGATCAGTTCAACATTTTTCTGCACAGACTGTTGCTGAACTTTGACAGCACAGTTAGCATTGCCCACTGTGAGAAGAAGGACACCCTGAAGCCACTTATAAATTAAAGACTTGACCTTCCAACATGTATTCTTGTATGCAGTATATAACTGTTGCCTTAAGTCCTCAAGAGCTACAGTGGCATCCTTTGCTGTTGTGAAAGATGTTATGCAGTGTTGCTTCCTGCTTTAATTACTTCAGTTATTTAAGGGTAGCATCAGCAACATTCAAAACACGTTTAAATAAGAATTCTCATTGTGAACAGGGCGAAGTATTTAATGGGAATGCTATCAGCACAGCAAACAAATACCCTGACCTTGAAAATTTTCAAAGCCGATGGATACAAGACTGAATACAAATATTTATTTAGTTGAAAATTTGCTGCACTTGGCTTTATCATTCCGAGTTACCCACATTTCAATTTTCGTAAATATGCTCAGAAACTGTGGTTTGTGACAGAAAGGAGACGAGTGGGTATTGTCACCATGGAAACAAAAACATTTTTCTTCTGCTCCAAAAATATTGTCTATTAGGGACCAGAGGAGGAAAAGAATAGTATGTGTATATAATTAATTTTACTCTCTGTCATGATTTCCAAAGATTGTTTCTGTTAGGGTTTTCAGAAACAGAGATACTTAACCACAGTAGGATTTTTTACAGGCAGTGGGGTAGTCCTGTGCTAATGCAGTAAAGCAGAGGAGCATTTCTCCTTGCTATCCCCATGCTTCAGTAGGAATTTTATTTCCTCACTTGCTGTTCTATTGGATAGGACATTCAGACAGGATTTAGATCTGCATTTTATATTTGGAATTTGAAGCTATTTCCTCTTGATGTATTGCTGTTAACAGGCAAAATAAAAATGAGAGCTATTTTTTACAAGCTGACAGTTTGTTAAAATGTAGGTGATCATTGTTTATTCCATAAAAGTTTTTGCCAGCTTATTCCTCCTCAGACTGCGCTCCTTCCTTTGTTCTACATACAGATGGACCCTGGACTTTAATCCCAGTGGTAAATCTTTAATTTTCTTCAAAACTGCTGTGAGTTCTGGCATTCAACAAGATAATAGTTTTGCCCTCAGTCTGGACACAATTGCAATCCCCCCCGTGTACTTCAACATGCAAAAAGCATTTAAGTACCATCTTTACTTAGACACCATATTTCTCAGCTTGATTTTTGTGCAAGAGAAGAGAGGGAGTTTTTTTTAATTAACAAATACACATATTCTTATGAAACTTTCAACTTTTTCCTTACTTCCATGTAAAAGATGCACTTCGTTGGACATGGAAACACACTAGAGTATTCAAATATTTTCTACTGTTTCAGTTCCCTGTGTTTTGAAAGTAGTAGATACTTTGTACTCCTCTTGTCTTTCAAGAGTATATTGTAGGTAATTATGTGATTTCTTATTAGCTTTTTGTTGATTTGAGCTTATTTGGTGCAGTCACTTGTGATTCTGCAACACACGCTCCATCATCCCTTTGATTTTTTCCTAATTAATTGAAGAGTCTGATCAACGACTTCCAACTAGTTTTTAAGTACCCTCAATTATTTTTTGTTTGGAAATTGATTTAGAGTTGAAACATGTCTCAATCTAATTGTAAGACATAATACCACAAAATTGTATGAATTTAAAAATATTAATGTGTACTTAACATCTATCCTAGATACCAATATTTATACACACACTCAGGATGCTGCGACAGGCTGAAATGAAAAGACAACAACCATGTAGTTTATCCAAAGTCTATATTTCTCTAGCAAAATTTAAATCAGCACAAGGAAAATATCCTGTTCAGAACTAGTTGTTCAGCATCTTTTTCAATAACAGGACTTTCTAGATGACCCTTATGCCAGCAGAGTTTGTGCTTCTAACTGGTATTACTCAAGAAACATTCAGTGTGAGGTATTTCTCCAAATGTTTTGACTTCTGTTTCCATTTTTTAAAAAAGTACCACATGCTTGTAATTTCTCCTGTTTGGCACTAAAATGATACATTACAAATTCGTCAATTTGTGCAAATGAGCGCCATTTTATACTCTGGCAGACCATAAATTTTCACAGGAAAAAAAAGGGTTTAGAAACACTAGGATTGCTTGAACATTAAGTAGCGTAATTTTTAAGTACCTTCCATCCCTGAAATTTAGCCACTTCATAGTATCAAAAATCCATCTGTATAAGCATCAGAAAACAACAACGACAAAAAAGGCTGGAAGGAAAGAAAGGGAGGGAGGAAATCCATGTATGACCTTTGGTGGTTTTAAGACCTACTTAGAATATTGTACCTTCATCAATGATTAAAAGTCTCTCTCTTTTAGAATGTATTGAACTCTCCTTTTTATGTGGACAGTTATTACCATACCAGAAATTCAACATCTTACTGAGAAAAAGGTTCATCATAAGGATGGAGAAGCGATTCAAACAGTAAAACCAATGCACATGCAAACCGTTCACCAACTCCTTGAAAGAGATTGACAATCAGAAGTGTAAACCCATTGGGTCTGAATTTCCCAAAATAATGAGTGTTGGCAGATGCTCAGCTGGCACTGACACTTCAGGTAACCATCACTATGGGAGGACAGGTGCTCTCTAAAAACAGGGTACTTCTAAAAAATAATCAAAAGAGACACTCAAATATTGAGGTGCCCGGAAAGTTTAACTTGCTTGCAAATAGAGATTTTACCTCTTTCCCAAGTCTTTCACTCTTTCTTCTTTGTGTGTGCCTTTTCTTCCTTGCTCTGACTGAAAACATTAAAAGGGCATGACTTATGTGATTAGAATAACAGGTATATATACACATATTAATTGTATACATCTATCAGTCAGCAGGTTAATTTTTAGATGCTATTTTGAATGCATCTTTACTTTGTTTTCGTTTTTTTTTTTGGTTAAGGATCTCCAGGAGATTTTCAGTATTTACACATACCAGAGACACTGCAAGTGGAAAATGCAATCTTGATTCTGCCCTGTTTGAAGGATTTCTGACCACATACCAAGAGGCTTCATTTTGATGTGGTGAGGAGAGGAAGGAGTGAAATGAAGATCAAACATGCTTTACAATGGAGAAAGCCATAACTATTTCTGGTCCACGTCTGAACATCATCCTCCAGGAAGGCTGGAAGATGAGTGTAAGAGGCCTGGGAGCTCTGGGTCTTTGGGTGGATGATGACAAGATCATACTGGATGGGTGAAAGAGAAGATCTTACACCATTTTTTTTTCAATTTTTGCCTTGTTCTGTACTTTCCAGCAGCAGACAGGGATTCCTGCAGACAGTTCATTGAAAAGCCTATGATGTTTTGCCATAACTGTCTTAGTCTCCAAAAATTCAAACTGTAAATTAAGCTGAAAGTAGAATGCAACTAAGGTATCAAGGTTCCGTGGGCCTGTGTTGGCAGGCACATTAAAGCAGCTGGGTCCCACATTGTAGTAAGGGATCTTTGACATTTTCATACTCTACAAAGCTGCATCAGGGAGCCATCTAGAGCAGTCTAAGGCCATTTTGAGCCTGCTCACTCTAGGTGAGTTCCTGGGTGCCTGGAGCTGTACTGATGCATGAGCCTGATGCCTGACACCAGCAGGGGACTTAGCCCGGGTGGTAACACTGCCAAGGGGTTTGCTGTTACAAGAGTTAGCTCTGTTAAGCTGAAATTCAAATTTCAAAGCATTATTTACTTACATAGAAACACTTTGCATAGAAACTTATAAGATCTCACGTTAACTGCCTTCTAGCCATGACCACACTGACTCCAGGGAAGCCGTGAAAACAGGGAAAGTTACTCAGTTGAAGAAGGAGCTGGTGATCTTAATCATGTGCATGCTTTGCTTCTGTGTACATTTTAAGCACCTTCTAATCTTACTTTAGAGAAGAGCAGGGACTGCATATGGTTTTATTCACTGAGATAATATTATCAGTCTATGGGAAAGCACTGCAGACTGAAAACTACATTAGGCTGTAGAAATTTCTGAGTGAACTTTAAAGAAGAAGCTTGGGTATTAGAAGCAGCTGGTGTGGCCACCCGGAGCTCAGTGCAGCCTAATTTAATCTGTTTAATTGTGTGTAGTTGGCACAAAAAGCAAGGCTACATTTTATCAGATATATCTAAATGCTTCTTAATAACCTGTGCTTTCATCAGTTTTTCCTGTGTGCCTTGTTCTTTGTGAGAAGTACTTAGCAGTTATACGGTCCTTCAGAGCGAGAGCTGACAGCAGCTGAGAAATACTGCTATCGAGCAGTGACACAGATATCTTTCATGTTATATATTCAGGCCCAAATGCCACACATTCATGACAGAATTGACTTGTACTGAGATACAACATGACAGGAGAAAATCAGTCTAATTTTCATACTTGAAAGAATAAAAGGAAAATTGTCCATCTTTTCAGCAATTGCACCTGTGTTTCACCGTGCTTTCCACAGGAAAGGTGAGCCTGCTTGGCTTACTGGGCTTGCTTCTCACTGCTTGCCCACCATGTCTGTAACCAGACTGGCTCCCCGACACCCAAACGCACGCATGCTGCCTGCAGGAGCCGTGCTCTCAGCTGCATTATTTGTGTGAAGGAGCTGGTGGCAAACAGCTGCAGAGAGCAGTGTGGCAGTGAACTAGCTTCGCAAAGTGGCAGTGATGCCACATGAGGTGTTTTCCTGCGAGCTGTTGTCAGGCAGTGCTGGGAGCCAGGCAGGGCTGCCTGCCACAGGGCCTGCACACCCTCATCCTGCAAGCAGAGGAAAGCTAGAGAGGGAGGCATTGCCCAGAGCAGCTGTGTATGCCCCATCCCTAGAAGTGTTCCCAGCCAACTTGGACAAGCCTTCAAGCAAGCCGGCCCAGTGCAAAATATCCCTGCCTGAGATGCCCATGGCAGGTGAGTTGGAACTAGGTGATGTTTAAGGTCTCTTCCAACCCAAGCCATTCTATGGTTCTATGATTCTGTGCTGGTCCTCCCATCCACCATTCCCATCTCTTACCCCGGCTCAGAGGCCTGGGACCCAGAACCAGGCCCTCTGTAGCATCAGCCCGGGAGCTGAGGGCACTGCGGGCAATGAGCAGGAACTGTGGCGGTGGCCGTGCTGAGGGCGAGGAGCCCTCATTTCTTGCAGCTGACATGTGCCACTGGCAGTGATGTATTTGCTGTGCCTTCTCATGCTGCCCGCAGTGCGTGGGCCTGTGCTGGGCACATGGGACACCTGTGGATAAGTGGCCCCAGGCTCTGGAAGGGAGCTTGGCTGATATTTAGGGGGTTCCCTGGTGCCTGCTTGTGTCCCCTGGCCACAGCTCATGGGGAAGCTGCAGTTCCTTGCCAGCACCCAGGTGCTGGGGTGGACAGACACACATCCCACAGGCTTCCCTTGCTCTGCTGTCCATGCAACACCTGGTGGGGAGGGCAGACAGCTGACCTTGAGCTTGAGCAGCAGCAAGCCATCAAGCAGGACAGTGATGACTTTCTGCTTACAGAGGGACCTATGGGCTCCAGTCCATGGCTGATGAGTATGGCCTCATGGCTTAAGACTACTATGTGACACACATTGTGGGTGGCACAGGTGCCCAGCCAGGGGCCTTGCCCTGGCTCATCAGCATCCCAAAAAACCAGAGAAATGGCGTATATGTAGAAGGTCCCTCAACAGCACACAGTGGGTCCTCACAGCAGCCCACTGCTTCATCAAGGCCAGGTAAGCAGGATGAGGAAATGGGGACATCTCAACATGAGCAGGTGCCCTGTTGGCAGCACCATGTGCTGTTCCCATCCTCTCTCTTTACAGTACACCCAGCGCCTGGGCACTGCAGAGTCCAGATGAGAGACTGCTCAGGAGAAGGCTGGGCTTGAGCCACTGCTTCCTAGCAGCCTCCAGCCAATATTCCTGGAGCTTCTGCCTTGTGAAACAGAAGGTAGGAAACTGCTGCCCTGCTGCAGCTCATGGCTCTGGTCCCTCTCATCCCTTTCTCCATCTGCCTTCCAGGAACGTTGCCATATGGCATGTGGTGATCAGGGTCACCCAGTTGACTGAGCTGGGCCCTGGGGCAGAAGTGCACCAGATTGAGCAGCTGCTGAGATTAGCTCAGTTGGTTAGAGCATGGTGCTAATATTCTGATTCACCAACAGTACAATGCTGTTCATAAGAGGAATGACATCACCTTGCTGGAATGGGAGCAGCCTGTCCAGTGCAGCCGCTACTCAGAGCTGGCCTGTGTGCCTGGCTCCACGCTGACAACACCTGTTATGCCACTGGCTGCAGTTCCAGCACTGAGAGAGGTGAGTTCCCAAAGAGGACTTGCATCCTGAGGGCAAGCTCGCCACACTGAGGAGGTAGATTTGTCCTTCCCAAGAGCAGAGGCCAAAGTCAGAGTCAGGCTGTGGGATGTATGTCTCTGGAGAGATGGATCTGGCCCTCTCCCCAAAGCCAGACGGAAGGGACACAGCAGCACCTCTCCAGAGGCAAAGCCAAGCCCTAGGGAAGGGGACCACCCTCAGGCAGGTGAGAACAGACAAGGACTTGTTGGGTGCTCATTCCTTTCTGTGCTCACAGCTCAAAGGCCAGGTGATATCCTGCAGGAGGCCAAGATCCACGTCATTGATGTCCCGCTCTGAACATCAGCCAGTGATATGTGGGGGACATCCACACCCACACCTTTCGTGCTAGCTACCCGGAGGGAGACATCAACACCTGCCAGGTAGAAGAATGTTACGAGTCACTCAGCCCCCAGCAGCACAGGCAGCCCTGTCACCACCCACCAAACCACCTCAGGATGGGAAAGAAGATTGTATGTGCCAGGTTTCCTGCAACAGAATCTCAGACATCCAGGTCTCAGGGAATGGTATGGAGGATGACATGTAGGGCTGAGAGCAGGGGCATCCTTCTTTATCTACACCTTCCAGTTGCTGCACGTCTCTGGCCATGCACACTGGATGTCACTGCCCTTGTCAGTGCAGGTGCAGAACAACCACAAAACTCAGACAGCAAGTGCATGGAGCCTGCCAGAGGCTGTGTCTGACATGGCCAGCATGGACTGTGCTGCACCTGTGTTTCACCGTGCTTCGCGCAGGAAGGGTGACCCTTCTTAGCTATGCTTGGCTTACTTGGCCTGCACCTCACCCCTTGTCTGCTGTGGCTGTAAGCAGATGGGCTCCTCCTCACCCAAACACACTCACTCTGCCTGCAGGAGCCATGTTCTCAGGTGGGTGTTTTTGGGAAGGAGCTGGCGGGAAAAGCAATATCACTGACAGTCACAAAGGGAGTGAGAATCTGTGGGAGTTCAGGGTAAGATTGCCTTCATCTTATCAAGATGCTGATGGCATGCAAGGTTGAGTAGCTTGAGATAATTATCAGGTCTGTAACTTTACTACAGGGACTGTGCCAGTACTGCTCCTTGGTGCCTGCAGCCAGCCAGCTGTGTGTCTAACAGCATCATCACCTGTCGGAAAGATAGTACAACCTTTCCAAGCTCTCATTTGAGGCTCTGCACACAGGTTCCCTGCAAATGCCAGGGAGGAACTGAGGTCAGAGGAAAGCTGCTGGCACACTGGGAACAAACACTTCAGAGGAAGCAGAAGGTTCATTGTATTTTCTGCATGAATATTCCTGATGTCAAAAAAGGCTTTATACCTGTGCCTACTCTCTATCCACCACCACTACAACGTTAATGGAGCTTTGTCATTTGTTTTCATCTGCCAGCCTCCTTTCTCTGTCTAGAAGCTCCCCTTTACACTGAAGACAGACGGGCATACAGCTGGAAACAGCCTGCCCAGAAATTAAGGAGCAAGTAAAATATATCAAAGAGAGAATGGAGCAGGAGAGGATCTCTGCAGACATGCCCTGCTCAGCTTTCTCTGGAAAGGAGAATCAGATATATTTCAGACGACAGAAAAAACCTGGAATAAACCATTGAGCTAATTCCTAAGATGTAGGTCCAATCACCAAAAAAAAAAAGGTGATTATAATGAAAAAGAAGAGGAAAATAATAGAAAATTCTTAAATATATGTGTTAGCCAAAAGTAATGTGGACAAAAATCCCTGGGGATATCGCTAACAAAAATCCGGTTTTCATGGGACCTCTTTGAGATCAGACTGGAAAGCCAATAGCTGTGTTCTATCCCCAGCAGGCACATCTGGAAACAAATCTGGGAAAACACACTCACAAAACAGCAAAAAGCCTTCCTAATCTCCTTCCTAGTTCATGCATTTGATCATGTTATTACAACTCCTCTTTTCTGCTAATACACAACTTAATCTAGACACCGAAATCCTGCATTTGCTACAGCAAATTGCAGAGTACTAATGGTTGAAGAGACCATGTTATTCCATCTGTAATTACTATATAATTTGCAGCATTACAAGAAGATTGTAGTGTAGAAGACAGAAATGAGTGTCATTCCGTAGTAACATGGAATTTACCACGTAGAGTCTTGGTCAAATTTTAGCCTAAAATTATACAGCATTTTATATAGAAGCTTGTCTGCCCCCAGTAACGTGAAGAAGAAACCAATAGCAAGGAGCTATACAGGTATTTTGAAGCACAAGCTTCTTGGAAGCTCTTCTCTAGTGCTTTCTGGTAAATTTCTAATATTTTAGAAACTGTTTGTTATATTTTGCATATTTTAAAAATAATCACATAATGTCTGAAGATTTAGAGGGGATTGACCTAGATGGGCCTCAGCATCTTTCTGTTCTAAAGTTTCCTAAAAGGATAATAGTGCTATTCTGAGAGCCAGAAAATGTATCAGTCTCATTGCCTGTGAAGAAAAATGCCTGAACTAAGTATCTTGTCTACTTTTATTTCCTTGTTTTCTCAATACATCTTATCAGGAAGACTGCTTCAAAACAGGCATTGTAAATTCTGTGGATGCCAGAATAAAATACTCAGGTCCATAGTTCACTCAGAAGATGAAAGAGCCCAGAGAATGGAGAGTCCATGCTGCGTTTTCGATAGGCACCTCAGGAACAAAAGCAGCTCCATTCTGAAACGTGACAACCCTGCCCACGCACTGTGGATTTATGATTTTGTTTGCACAGTGAAATTTACTGGTCATGAATATCTGAAATCCTCAGCTCACCTTAAGGCACTCAGTGGACCCAAATGCCACAAAGGCAGCAAGCACAATTGTCAGGGAAGACACAGTCATTCAGAGGGGACGAAGGAGAAGAGGTGAAATGAGAGAAAACCATTCAGCAGGGAGCAGCTGTGGGATGGCAAACAATAGGGGGCCAGTCTTCATCCCACACTGAATTTATCAGCATCAGTTCCACTGGTTTCTTCCCCCAGAATGGGTGGGACCTTGGACTTAGAAGTGATATCCACATCTCCCTGAGGGCAAATGACCTCTCTATGCATCTCAAACTGCAGATATGTCAGCATGCTGCAGCCACAGAAGAAACCTCTACCGTTTTCCAGTAGAGGGGGAGAGTTAAGTATAAATAGCAAGCTAGGATTTGTGGCAGAATTATAAAGACCTTCATGTGGTTTACGACCACACTTTAAATATTACTGTCTTTCCATAAACTCTTGCGAAGTCTTATCTTAAAAAAAAAACAAACCAAACAGATTTGTCAAAAAAAGTCTTACTATAATTTTACAGCAATGTAAAATAGTGTTGATGTGCTGCAAAGCACTGTCCCAGGACATTACAATGCATCTTAAAAGGGAAACAAATACCACTGTTTCCACTTTAAGAAACAGTCTAGTATTTTCCCTCACACAGAAATCTTAGAATGAGAGAGAAATAGAAAAATAAACAGCCAAATGGTAGTTTTCTGTTTTACTCAAAAATATTTCATTCAGTTGAAATGAAACAAGGCTTTTCACTCTATTTCCTGCACCCTCTCAAAAACCCCACATATATACAGCCCAGCACTAAATTAGTCTTCTAACAGCCTGGTAGTCTGAAGCCAGGCAAATACAATAAGTAAGGGTTATCAGACATGTCAGAGTATTTCAGCCTGTCCCTCAATTGCCTGTTGGTGGTTTCTCTGCGACCAGAAGACTGTATTCAGATTCTCATGGATTTTTACAGCATATATCTTCCCTGTTTGTGAGCTTAGATATGAGGTGGTACCTCCCAGAGAGCTAGATACTCCCAGGACTGTACACAGAGGTTTTGCCACATCAGGCCATAAAAGGTAGACAGCAGTGAATGACACATCTGCCATCTTCCATTCCAGACCCTTTCCAGTGGAACAGGGGCAAGCATTTCTTCGCTGTTTCCCTGCTGTAATAAATACACTGTGGTATCTGTCTGGTATTTGGAGATGTTGACATGGTGAGAGGAAAAGCAGGATGTCTCAGCTCCTAGGTACCTGCAGCTCTGCTGAAATTTCAGGACAACAGTAGCCTCTCCTAATACACATCTGTAAAGAGCCGAATTCATTTCCCAGAGTGATAATTGGAGAGGGACCATCTAACTGAGTCTTTTGGTCAAGACTTCTACCTTCATTCAGCACTATGGATTTTTCATCACTACTGTTCTTCCAGCTACTCAGACAAGATACGAAATGTCAGGTTGTTGCCAGATGAAGAACTATTTGCTCAGCTGGTGGAAAAATACAATGCTTATTCTGCAAACCATGCTGAACATTAACCAAAAAGAGGACACAAAATAATGAACCAGACTGGTAATGCCAACTCAGCTCCAAATTTGGGAAGAAGCACTGAGTTCAAGTTGATGACCACCAAGGACCACCAGAGGGACCCTCGGGACAAGAGTTCTCAGTTGCTTGTAAATTTAATCGGTGTTTCAAGTAAACCCAAGAGTGTTTTATAGCATAAATGAATGAGGAAGTTCTTTGGGGGTAAGACACCAGTGAAGCAGGGAGCCATGACATAGTCTGTGCTCCAGCAGGGGCATGATCCATTCTAGTGATGCACCTGGCACTACATCCATCTCACCCGAGAGCCAATGTGCAAGTCAAACCCACTTGTACCAGCTTGGGAAGATGAATTCTGCACGTTCACATCATTCGTGTGCTACCTCACCCTTGGGCTCTTCCTCCCTTGAGGAAGAAATCCAGATGAGATTCAGCAGACAGTTCTTTCTGGGGACTAGTTTCTGTACACACAACTGCACCTCATGCTGCCTCCCAGTTCTGTTCGATCCTGATCACAAGCTTCCCCACTCTCCTTATACCACAGCTAGGGCTGCACAACGCATGCCTGGGAAATCATAATAAAAAAAAAATTCTTGCATGCTGCAACACAGCCTCCTCAGTACTTACTTGCAACTGAAAACAACAAAATCCCAACTAATCATTACAATCAATTATTAATGAGTAATTAATTTTATTAATTATAATTAATGATTACTACTACAACATCTTAAGCCCAAAGGGCTGCATAACCAGAATCCATATGCTAGGTAGTACTGAGATGGCTCATCCATTGTACAGAAGAATAGCTTTGACCGATGTGAACATGAGCCCTTCAGTATCACTTGGCATGAGAGTGGTCATTAGGATGGATGCCATCAGTACCACCACACTTACACCATACCAATGTCTTTACTTTGTGTTCTTCTTGTGTCCTTTTCCGCGAACAAGCACTGCCTTGGAGAGATGGACTAGCCTGACAATGGATGCCATCTCAAACCCATTGTTGTTCAGCTCAGCTGGAGATGAAATTCGGCCATATTACTACTTACTCACTTCTGTAGAGACTTTCTGACATCATTTCCCATAGAAAACTCAACTGTGCAGCCGCATTTCAGGCTGGACTCAGTTACGGTTTGGTTTTGATATGAAAAGAAGTCGCTCCAACAGTCAATTTAGAGGGCACTCAAGGCAAATTAACGGCAACACCATAAGGTGAAGGACTGGGGGAAGGGCTGCCTCTTCAGTGACATACAGACAGCCAGCAGCCTGGTTTTCACACTGTGTAACCACTGCAGTGTATCTCTGCAGCCACAGTGTTCAATGGGGAGAGCTGAAAGAAGCTCTTGAGATAGACCAAACATAAAAAAATAAATGCCGTGAATGCAAATAAATATAAAACTGGCTGAAGGCTCAAAGCGATAACCCGAGGTCAAATTAGCAAAATTTTGAAGGTCATTTAATTTCATTAACTCATATGCAGCAGCTTCAAGTAATTTTTAAGAGTGTTTTTCCTATAAAATGTATGTTTTCATTAAACGCATCATTACTTTTATGGCCTCTGCAATCAATCTCTCTTTTCTTCCTTTTTAAACATGAGAAACCAATCAGACATAGACACAAACATTTATATTGATGAGTTTCTTTCTAAGTATGTGTGATAGCTTAGAGGCAAGAGAATGAGCTATCATTCCATGACATATGATAAAAGAGATGGTTTTGACTACCAGAGGAGAAACACACTTCAGAAAACAAGGCTTGACACCAGAGATGGTGAACACCTCCATGGAAGATAGAAGAACACAAAACAATTTTTCTTACTCATATGTTTGGTTTTTTTAGTACATACTGTTTGCAATACAGGGCTGAGTACCCTCAGCTGCTTCTCTTTTTCCATAGTACTTACACAAAATAAACAGCCTTGTACACAAAGCACAAACCCAACACTTCAATTCCTCTCTGTTTCTACGCAAAATCATGAAACACACCATTACTTTAACTCTGTCATCATCATTTCATCAAACTTCTTCAGTCAGTGACAACATTCTAAGGATGTTATACAAAGAAATGCAATCAGAAAAGTGCTCGGTATCAATGTAAGATGCAATTTACCCCTAACCTTACTCTGTGAAACAGAGAAATAATTTTTGGTCGGCCATCAGAAAATTTGGTTTATGCTACAGAAGCAGTAGGGAAATTTTCCACAGAATAGGAAAACTCCTTCCTATTCAGACCTGTAGCATATCCTTCATTATCAGAAAGCACAGATGTTTGGAATATTCCAGAAACTTAAGAAAAAGGTGGAAATTGTAGGTTCAAGGGAAGGTCTGAAAAATACAGTGCAGCAATAGCTCAGGGTCTTTCATGTCCAGCAAAATTTATTAACAGCAACCCAGTTCCAGCAGATTTCTTTTTCTTATGCTGACAGTCTCTGTAGTTTATCTATATAAATTGTTTCCAGGGTTGGGAGGCATGGGAATGATTCAGCAGCCTGTGTGCTCTCCGGGCCAGCTTGCTTGGCACAGACAGTCACTGGCTTGGCAGGTGGGCTGGGGAAGGGCTGCTGCCAGAGCCCAGCACAGCGGGGACACCACTATCACCTAAGGAACCCACCAGTCACCTGTATCTGTGGCCCTGGCACAACCACTTCAGCCAGCCACATTTGTGCAGCATCACACCCATGTTTAACACCCCTCAGCTACGGCTGGCTCTGCACACAGCTAGTCAGCACGTTACCCCATGTGTGATACAGTAAATCCACCAATAAAATAAATCCTGCATGGATAATTGCGTTGACTGTATTTGTAATGAAAAGTGGAAATCAGCTGCTTGTAATGTAAATATTTAATAAAAACTGCAGCCAATAAAAAAGCCCCTATGCCAAGTACAATTATGTGAGGATAGTGGATACATGTATGATTTTTGCCAAAGTATAAATTTTAACTTCACCATTACTGACCTGTGTAGAAACTGCAGCAACTGTCTGCCTCTTATACGCTAGCAGTACCTGACACAGACGGGCTCTGCTCTCAACATTCTAAATAACAATAATCAAATGAATGACTGAAATCACTGCTCTCATCACTGCATTCCTTTTTCCCCTTTCCTTATCCCTGTGATAAGATACGTCTACCTCACATCAAGCTTAGAAATAGATTATTCAGAACTAGTTTATCACGAGCAAACACTAACTCTTTGCTTACAGTGGAAATATTTGCTTGTGCATTTTTGTCTAGACACCCTGTACTTCAGGAATTCAGTTTTCCTTCTGGCCTCTGAGTGACTCTTTAAACAGCAGATCTATACAGCATAAGCAACCAAGGGGAGGCAATGAAAATAATTACCCAGACCTGTGGTTCTAGAAAGCTCAAATAGTAATTAAAGTAGATGGCTCTGCAGAATAAATCATGTTTTGAAGAGTGAATTAGTAAGTGAATTCCTGCTGGTTTGGAAAGAAAATGCACTGGCTAGTGCAGTGGTGTATGCTTGGACAGGATTTTTAACTCTCCTGAGAGATGAAGAAGGGAGGAGGAACCAAGACTGCTCATGAACCATCACAGTTGTACACTGGGCCCACAAAATGCTCAAGGGATACTTGCACCAGCTCCTGGGAATAACAGGCTGGGGTTAAGGGGAGGGCCTGGGAGCATTTCACAACCCAGCCAGAAATTCCAGCCAGAAATTAGGCCACCTGAATCCAAACCTCTCTCTCATGTCATCTTTCTCATTCTTTGAATTTGTGTTCTTTTCAATGGAATAAAGAAAACTATGAATTTATTTACAATGGACATTGTTCTGCTTCCACAGCCTGTAAAATCTCAAAATGCATTTTCATTTTGAATATATTCAGAATAGAGTGTTTAAGTCTTAAAAATTCCAGGTCCTAGGATTTTCTTAATGCAAGTCTGCTACCTTTGGTTTGAAAAGGAATCAGGGACCTGGAGGTAATTGCTGAATACAGTGGAGGGAGTGAGGTCACACTGACAAATTTACTCATTTTGCAATAGCATCTTGCAATCTGAATTTGGAAGTCAAAAGATGACTCAAAACACAAAAATCGTGTCTGTGGTCATCTCCAATTCATCAGGGCATCAAAACCAATCAAGGATTTAAGCAGACATTTCAGTAGTAAACAAACAATATGAAAGACATGAGAAAAGGTCTTGAAAATAAAGACAAGTGACTCATGTTTGAGAGAGAAGGAATGGCAGCTGTGGAACTGAAAGAGACAGTTGATTTCAAATTAGTAGAGTAGAGAAATTATCTTTGCAGCAACATTGTGAGTGGATGTGAGCAAGGCAAGACAGCAGGTGTCAGAGGAAGAGATTCCAGGAATAAAGATGTGAAAGGAACCTGCACTAGCAATGTGTACACATAGATGGATAGGACAGTCTGTCTCAGAGGCTTTGTATGGAACAATTCCATAAGATGAAAACACAACTCAAAAGTGAGGACTTAAAGAAAAATCTCAACAGGTTACGGGAAAAATGAGTGGCAGCTGCTGATCAGCAAAAGCACTCAAAGGGAGAGACAGTGGATAAGAAATCTTTCTGTCCACGCACACATGCCATGTATTTTCCTTTGCACAGTCACTGCCACTGACAAGAGCTGGGTTTGCCTTCCCTGCTGCTGGAACACTCAGGCTACTTGTGCCCAGACGGACAGTGCTGTGTGACACTTGCTACAATCTGTCAGATTTCGCAAGTCCTTCTTTAATTGATGACAAAGACCTGAGCTGGGACTTATTAATGTGAATGCATATAAGTACTGTTTAACTAAATTACAAATAAGATACAAATTTAGAAATCACTCCATCTGTGTGATGAAAACTTAAACCTTTCAGATGACTTTCATATATAACCAAATTAAGAACATCTTAAAGCAGAATTGTCTTTCTTCATGAGTCCCAGTTGATGCAAATATCCTCAGACAGTACTTGAATGGTCTGTCTGCAAATCCAAGCCCGGTACTTGGATTAGACTTCGGGCTTGCACTAGTGTAGCTGCCCTGTGAGGCACTGAGTTTGAAAGTCAGCTTAGTAACAAAAAATAGTTGAAAGATTTCATTAACATTTCTGCTAAAAATCATTGCTGAATTTATGTGTCTAATAATTTTTGTTTCATTCAACTGATTTTTTTTTTTTTTTCTGCTGCGGACAAACCTCGAGTCTTTGTGACAATCTGCTTAAAAAGTTAATACAGATTGGAGTTTTCCGTGACAAATTTTAGCTTTTAACTTTCTGTCACTTCAGCTAAAGTGTGGGAGAGGTGAAAATATTACTTTTAATTAAAGAAATGTGTTTATTTTTATTCTTTTACTGAACACATTTTCTTTCAACTGGAGACCAAAGCAGGAATGTTTTTATAGTTAAAATTAATTCCTTTTTACATGAAAATAGGAACTATAGCAGAAACCAGTATATAGTGTAAGATGTAGCAGAACCCAAACAGGAGTGCTAGAATACTCAACAAAAATTTGATTTTGGATCTTACAGTGGTTTACTCATCATCAAACAGAGTCAGGCTCTATTTGAGACTTTATGTAAGTGTGAAGTTCCATAAAAATCTTTCACTATTGTTAACATAGTTAAATATCAACTGCAAGCAGGGATTCTTTTCTTTCTAATAAATCCGTGTGAAGAGAATTTTAGGCTTTATTTCAATATTCCGTTTTAATTCCAAGTAAATATGCATTATAAAGACCAGTAAATAAAACCTGTCTAAAAGCAATCCATGCCATGCTTTTAGGGCAACCAAAGGACTGAAAAGAGCATGTATGAACACACTTTTAAGGTAGTATAAAATACTAAAAAGAAGAAATTGAATTTTACCAGGGCCAGCTCAAAACCATATTTCGAAATCTGTGAATTCAGGTCTAACTCTAGGATTTCTCACTAGGAAAGGGACTCTAATTTTGGCACATCATCTGTACCTGCAGAGCCTGTGATCAAGCCTCTGCCAGGAGCAGCCAGCAGCCACCCTGTGGAAGGCATATGTCCTGGTCCCCAGCAGCACTCAGCAGCACCAGCATGAGCCACATTAGCTTTCCATGGCACAAACCAGACAATCAAAGCCATTCCAAAGAGCAGCTCTTCAATGATTGAAATGGATCAAAGGCAGAGGACAGAGTGAACAGTCTGAAACCTCACTCTGGCATCAATCGACTTCATCCTTAGCACATATGATAAAACGTCAAATAAATTAGGCTGGCCTCAACAAAGATGTCTCTTCATTATCATCTGTGTCCCGGTGAGGGGGATCAGGTCAACATTCATGTGAAGTTATGTTCCTACCCAGCCTCTGAGATGCATATGATTTCATTTCCCTGGTCTTGAGATTATTTGCTGCAAGTTAGTGTTCGCTGGTATTTAAAAACCAATGCAAATTAATTCAAAAGAAATAACTACAGAGACTATTTCCAGGTCTTTGCAGCATTCTTTGGGTGACCCAACCTTAGCAGCCAAGGGCATTTGTAACCTCTCACACTAACTTGGATGATTAATCACTGTCTCTGAGGTAGATACAGCTCCTAACACAACACAGACAGAGAAGTAACATCTCCAGTCCTGTTCCTCTTTACACCGCACAACTGTGTGTCTGAACTCAAAAAGAGTTACCCAATTTGTTGGGAAGCATTTGCTGTTCTTAGGGCCCCTGGTGATAGTTCAAAGATGAGATGGAAACATCTCATGGCTTTGGAGAGCTAATTGATTCAGCTGAGGCACAAAAGAAAAATCTCCCTGGCTTCCTTGACTCTACTTCTAGTCCTTATGGTACAGTTCTGATAGACTTTACTCAACTGTTACAAGCAGGAGAGCCCAGGAGAATAAGGTCAGATCAGATTCTTCCAAGCAGATTCTCCTCCAGCTCATCCATGGCCTGCACTGTTGCTTTAACAGGAAAAAATTATTCCAACTTAGTCATTTGAATATAGTTTAAAATAATTTCCAGGAAAACAAAGGAGCTTTTTAAAAATCCAGATTCCGTATGGCTAGATACAAGAGCAAGACACTGTAAAGCTTGAAGCCACCTCTCTGTCCAGCTTACTGCAAGAGAGTGCCTAAAGCTACACCCACTCAGGCCTTATCTCCAGTCAATCCTTACCATCCTCAATGTGGGGCAAAGCAGGAAGACTCATATTCTCAAGCATAGGAAACATTTTCCTCCTGGCCCTTACTTGTCACCACAGAAGGATGGGTATCTGAAATGAGTGGAGAATTCCTGATCTTCCCATTTCTCCATACTACTCTGAATGCTCTTAGACTGCCTTCCGATCTGCTAAACAAAATCTTAGCCATCTCCTGAGAAATCAGAACCTTTTTGTGCCCTCTAAAAATCTCAGCAGGCATTTATGCAAGGAAAACCTTGACACAAATCAAGTGGTCCTGGAACAAATCTAAACCTGATTGAAACTGCACAGTATCACTGTGACACCAGAAATTTCTTCTAAACAAGCCACAAAACACCAAAAGTGACTGACGCAGAGGACAGCTCTCTACAATTTACACTCATCTATAACAAAAATTAGCAAACAGCTCCACTGCCTGCTTCAGCTGTTGATGACTAAAAAAGAGAATTTTGGATGTCAGTTTAGGATAGGAAAAATACTATGTGAACCTTCCTTTTTATTCTCCACTCTCCAGGGAGAAGTGGGTGAGGCACTGGAAAGCAGCACTAAATAAGAGAAACAAAAAAATAAAAAACACACACACACAGTTTCTAGGCATTTTTCTGGAGCATTGTTTTTTAAGTGCCTCTGGCAAAGAATAAAAATTTGTGAGCAAACTAGCCAAACATTTTATTGTTCACAGTGAATGCTGAGCTCCCACCAAGATTTGTGAAGGTGTAAATGGAGTTTACAAAACACATTAGTAGAGCTATCCAAGCCCTAATAACTGATTTTAAAGTGTGAATATTAACCTACAATCAAATTAACTTCTGCTAAAAAACTGCTAAAAGCCAAGCACAGAGGCAGAGCTGTTCCTCCTGCTGAGATCCAAGGCTCCTACCCGGGTTCTGATCCAGCAAACTGCCTACATGAGGCAAAAAGCCCAACATGCTCAGCTAGAGCCATCAGCTGACTTCCCAGACTGTGATTCACTGCCCTGTTTGTGTGACCCACAAGATGCTTGTACACAGGCTAAAGAGGAAAATTGAATTAGCCAGCTTAAGACTTCACTCAGTGCTATACTTCTTAGGTGAAGCTGTTAGCAAAATAAATTACAATAAAAATAGTGAAGATTTAAGAAAACTTATTTTCATTTAAAATAAGGCACTTCAGAAAATTGTTAATGACCTTCTCTCAAAAAAAACACCAGCAGAGTCAGACCATTAAGACTTCCTAGCGAAATAGTGCTGCAGTTGTGACTGGCCATTCAGTGAGCTCCCTACAGGATATGATAAACCCCTTGCTCCAGTGGTGACATAGGAAACAGTGGATCTTGCATGCTGTGGGCTTTTAACATCCACTTCATAATCCTGAAGTGCAGCACTGGAGAGAGGACAACCCTGCACAGAGCAGCCATGAGTGCTGCAGAAGTAAAGACAGCACTGCCCTGCAATGATGATCAACAGAAGTTGCATTACCTGTCTCAAACACCATCAGCCTGGGCCCGGCTGATGCAAAGGACAAGCCTGACTTGTACCTTAATATTAAGACAAAAGTAACATGCCTTTCATATGCCAACATAAAAAAGGAACTGCTCAAGGATATAAGCAGAGATAAAATTGAAATGCATATGCAACTTAAACTTCTGATTGACTGCAATGGAGAGAAGCTGCTTTTGTTCACATACATGGTACTTCTGCAAAAATGAGGAAGAGCTTTCTTCTCAGTTCTCCTTTGAAAAAAGAGAGAATATATGCGCATAGTAGTTCATGAGCCTGGTAAAACTGTTTTAGAAAGAGTACCAAGACAAAACAAAATTTCTCCACACATAAGAATCCCCGAAAGAAAAATGTATTTTGTTGACGTTCTCATAAGTATTTGTAGGAATAGCAGTGTATTATGCATTCCAATGACAGTAACTACGTAAATGTTAAGGAAACTTTTCTGTCTGACCATCCAGGAGGTGCTCTGGCAGTCACACACTCTGACCACCTGAGCTGGGACCGAGGCCCCTTTGCAGCAGGCGGCTCCAGGGAGCCGATGAGTGCCTCGCTTGACTCCCTACACACCCCACACCCACACAGTCAGACAAGGTTTCCTTACCTGCTCAGCCCTCGGTTTCCCATAGCAGAGCCTCAGGCATCTGGATCCTTAAAACACTTTAATCACGGTGCAACAACAGAGTAACAGCTTGAACTGGTGCTCCTGAGCAGGGACCCCAAACGGAGGAACCCCTGGGCTTTTATACCCTCACAGTCTGTGTGTGAGATAGTGTGGGGTTTTTCTTCTGGGTCCTTGGCTCCTGCCATGTCTCTGAGTGTCCTGTCACCTGGCAGGGCCGCAGGTCCCTGTGCCCTTTCCTGTGCAAAGGGTCAGCATCAGTTCCCATCCTCTTGGCTTCCATCACCCAGAGCTCAACCTGCAGCTCCCTCTGCAGCTGCACGCTGAGCTACCTGCACTAATTGTATTCCGCAACATAATTTTATTTTGACTTCACAGCTATTCAAAAGTCACCAGGTGATCCAACAGCTGATCCAATGGACCTATTAAATGCTAGAGACATGCAAATGAATTTTGTCCATAGCAAAAAAAACTTTATTAAAAAGCCCAACCAACTAAAGCAACCAAGCCAACCAGTAATTATATCAACTCAGGAAACTGCTGTAATATTCGGAAAGGCTTGAAAAAGGAAGGAATGGTCTTGCCTTATGGACAGACAGACTTCAACTAGATTGTCTCAGCCCTGGGCTCTGCAAGAATGTTTCTTCCACTGATTATGCACAATTTGTTTCCATTTCTATTTCCATTCAGCTCAAGTCTCTCATTTCTATGTGATCTTCTGGTATCTTCTGATATCACTTGTTCCATATCTTTACTCATATTTCCCTAAACTCATGCTCTATTTGTCTCCATTCTCTCTCCCGAAATCTGCATTCCAGCTGCACTTCTTCCTCCTTTCCCTCTCCTTCCCCTGAGGGCAGCAGTAGGAGCACCCAAGAGCAACATCCCATCCCTGTCTTCACTGCTCAGCCAGCATGCCTGTCACTGAAGTATTTCAGTGTTTCTAAGAAAGACAGTTTGAGGGAAGGTCTTTCTCACTTCTTCCCAACAACTGTTGGCCATGCCACAGTTAACAGTATGAAAGGATGGGCTATGCTCAACCTTTGAAAAATTTCAGCTTATAAAATTAACAAACTTCTGCTTCCTTTTCACTGTGTGTGTGTGTGTGTGTGTGTGTGTGTGTGTGTGTGTGTGTATCTGTGAGTGTTCAGATTTAGAATTTTTTTCCAAGGTGTTACCCAAAGAATATATCAGGTTTCTTCTCCTCCTCGTTACCTAATAACACATTCCTAAATTCTGAAGTATACAATACAGAATTTTCGACTTTTGTAGGACAGACAGAATAGCATGTTTCCCTAATTTCATATTCTGAAATTGGAAAATTGTTCGTGTGAACAGCCATCATGAACAGATTGAGCCCAAGTGCCTGGGATGAGGTCTAAGCTGTTCAGATCAGTATCTTCTAGCAGCATCTGTTGAACAAAGTGAAGGGCTCATCTCACTACCTGCTCTGTACTATAATAGAAAGCATATGAAAAACAGCAGGAGATAAGCTAAAACTCTATTTGCAAATAATAAGGGTCTCTGGCCAATTAATTTCATAAAGACAGTTCAGCAATTTCAATCTTAAAAGCAGCCATCTTGGCCAGATAGGAAAGTGCTAGAGATGTTTGTGTATTTTGAGAAAACTAGCTGAAGTTTGAGGAGACTATGATGTACTTTCAATAATTAATACACATTTTACAAGCTTATGCACAGCCTTTCACAAGACCTTTAAGCACTGGGGGTTTTATCTGGCACTGTTCAGAGAATGGCAGGAAGCTGATAAAATGCTCAATGGAATTTGCCATTCATTTATCTGTCCTTCTGCGGCCTTCAGAATTTACAATTTTCATTTTTGGGGGGCTTTCAACAATATAATTATATATGAAAAGGCTTCTCATACCACACAAGCTTCCATTATGGCATATTAGAATTAAATGAGAGGAAAAAACTTTTCATTATATGGCTTTCATTGTTATTCATTGATGCATTCAAGTAACAATACTGACTCAGACTTCTGTGGTGTACTCTTAAGCTTTAACAAACAGTTTATCTCTTAGTGCCTCATCCACCAGCCAATGTTAATTAAAAGGAAAGAATAGTCCTTATTCCTATTATTCTAAATAGCAATTGATGAACTTCAAAGGCTGATTTTTATCAGAGCTCTCAACAAACTTTCACATGGACTTTTAAAAGCTTGTGCTCTCTGTGCAAGCCTGAAAAGCAGCTTAGTCTTAACACAAGGCCTGTTATATTCAGAAAGGAAACATCCTGGTTGCTTGTGTAAGATCATGTATATTCTGCAAGTGGATTACGGAGCAACAGATTCTGCACAGGTGTTAAGAACTGAAAATTACACCTTATCATGTCAAAATAAATCCTGTTATAAGCACACGTGGCGCAGAGTCATACGTGATATCATTTAGATGACATGCAGAATCCACGTTTTATGGGCTTATGCGTACAGCCTGTGAGCACCAGTGAACTGGAGCAGTCTCACCCTAGTTTTCCATATCTGCCTCGAGGCCTAGAAACCAAATCTGAAGACCTTTGCACAAAATGGGACTTGTTCCTAATTTTGAACCAAAACAGAAAAGCAGAGAAATTAGGTCTTGAAAGAAACACTGACTGCATCAGTTTAAAATAATGATAAAACTTTGGGAGCTCTATTTTCAGTTTAACCACACATGTACATATATGTGTATGTATTTACACCCATGCTGATAGATAGGCATGTAACTTTCTTCATGCATTTGCAAGTTATGGCTTTGAGAAGACCATAATTCACATCTCAATTCCTGTGAAGTACACACAGGTCCAGGTTTCTCAGCTAATGTCCATCTAACAAAAATTATATACAGAGAAAAATCAGCCAAAATAGTTTGTTGCTAAAAACGTTTGGAATGAGGTGGAAAAGAATTCTAGAGGACAGGACATTTTTCAGTGAAGCAATCCAGTCTCCAATGGTAGCCTTGCGTTGTAAAGATTTGTGGCCATCCTTCTGAAAAATTTTATTGGTCATTTTACTTTACAGTAGGAATGACTGTTACCTTCCTAATTTCCTGTTTCTTTTAGAGATACTTCTGATCACAACACATTTTTCCAAAAAAAAATAGTGAATAATGACTGCATTGCAAACATACAACAACTTGCCAGATTTAGGAGAAGCTCAGTAACACAGTTACTGTGGAAGAGAGGCCTACCTCAGCATCATCGTCCGGTAGCTCACCCAAGATACAAACAGTACTAGGAATCTGGATAGAAACCTTATTTGTCAATAAACAGAGTAATAAGGGAAAATGTTGGAAAAAATGAACTTTGGTCCAAATTTTGGACACTGACATTGTACCTGGCCTGTGTTTCCTCTATCCATGGAATGGGGAGGGAACAAGAAATTCTTACCAGTTTGTTCATAATTGAGAGGATTGTCGTCCATGTTAAACTCTTATTGAACATTTTGATCTTTAAATTCAGGAACATTATTTACAAGGACATGATCTTATAAATCTTTGTTTTGGATTATGTCAAGATCTCTTTTTACAGAAGCCAAGGTTGATGCTTCTTCTGACATTTTACTTTTTTAGATTTATCTACTGACCTTACATTATCTGAAAGGACAATACAAAATACCCTAGAAATTATAGATCTAACTTGATTATGCTGTGAGTTATTTCCTTTCTCCAGGGTATATATTATCCAGAGAAGCAGAGGCCAGCACAGGTCTGCATTTACTGCGGTTTTTGGCAGTCTTTTTAAGAAGGGGTCATTTGAACAGCATGGTGTGTTGGAATCCAATTTCAGGCCAAGATCGTATCTCAGATATGTTGATGAGATTTTGTCAGAGTTTCTTTGCTTTCTTGCACTCTTCCAGCATCTCAGTATTTGATGTTGGACATTAAATTTATTGACATGATCAGGTTTTGAAGAGAAGAGAGCAGTTCTTGTTATTCTAGCTGCTGCTTCTCATTTTATTTTCTTTTGATTTTTCAGTGACTTGGTCATGATCCTCTGGATTTTTCTGCATGCTTCACTTGAGAACTGTAAGCAGAACTCTACTGGGGCCCACTGTATCTTCTTAAATAAATATTATTCATAATTCTTGTTAGTCTGAACAACTTGCTTCAAATGTGAAATTCTTATTTTACCATAAATTTACCATGATAGCAGATGAGAGCTCCTCTGGTGAATCCTCTCCCATCACATTAGATACAACTCAAGTATACACAAAGTCCCTCTCTTAGAGTTTACAGAAAACACATAAAGGAAAACAGCATCCTCTGAGGGGCTACCTTTCATATCATTTACCTCATCCAGCTAGTCATACAGGATTTCTTTAAAGCCAGTGGCAAAGGGACCCATTCATCCACATGGCAATTCAGAGCAAAGGCTAATTTAAGGTCTTTGAGTCAACCTCCTCACTCAATATCAAAGGACCAGAAATATGAGCCAGCTATATCTGTTACTCACACTTGGGTTATATAAATAAAGCCTCGGGTATTTTACTACTGCACCGTTTTTCCCCTATTTTTGTTTTGTTCTGGGTTTTTTATTTATTTGTTTTCTATTGAGTTGGAATCAGGTCCTTGAATTCTGATAAATCAACCCAAAATTTGAAAGATATTCCTTACCAAGCTCTGGTTGGGCTTTCTGGATGCTATACTAATAAAAGTAGAGAGGCTTCCTGCTACCACATTATGATCTTTTTCTACTGGTATTCTTTTCCTGTTACAAGAATGTATAGACTGCTATGTGATATGGAGACATTAAAAGAGAACTGGAGGAGAAGTGATGATGAAAAACTGTCATGGTTATCCTAAAAACTCAGTATGTGTAGAAGTTAGAGGAATTGTATACTATTTAATTTTTCATATAATTTATTTCATAAATCTCCTATAATTTCAGATATCATTAAAAAATTGAAGTAAGAGGAATATAAAAAATAGAAATTATATTATAAATGTACTATGTAGTTATCATAAGGCAATCATTTGTCTTTCAATGCCAAAGTGAAGTTTTCAGTGTAAATGAGCCTAGTGGAAACTCATTTGCTAAAGATTTATGGAGAAAAAGGAAACCCAAAAAACTATTTATATTTTTTAAAAGGACTGTGCCTTTTCAAGCTAATCAAAGCATAACTGCCTCTGCTCGATTGCTAAAAAGTATCTCCAACCTAACAGTATTGTTCCTTTGTTTGAGAGGCATCAGAGTTCCTTTCATATTTCGGAAACTTTTCACTCCATCTTCTTAGCAGGTTTTGCCATGTCAAGAGCTGAAGAGAGGGAACATATCCACTTGCTCTGGAGAACATGAAAAAATCAAAACCAACCCTAGAAAAGGATAGAGAAGAACATGAATAAACAGCACTAAGCACGAAATCTTCTTAAACAAGTGGGTAAACAAGCTCAGGGAATTAGCAAGCTTGGCAGCAGTGTTTGTTGTGCTGCTAGAACTAACCTGTAATGAATAACAATTATTGGTACCGCCAAAGTGGTTCAGTTTCGGAGAAAATTTTCCCAGCCTCCCATCATTAATCTTACCTGGGTTTATTACTAGTTATGTCACTTGCAGCTTGGGTAGTAGCTATATTCCTTAATATGGAATCTCTACAGGCAGCTCAGCACTTGTTTCCCACAGCAGAACACACGGACGTGCATGCCATATCTTGTGTGAGTTTGTTTAGAGAGAAAGAAGGAGAGACTGTGAGCTGTAAGTGTCCTAGAATGTAACCTCAGATTTCATATACTCCAAGGAAAGCGTTTTCTAGCTATCGCACATGTAACAGGGCTGTTCTGCTAAATACTTGTGTAGAAATATGAATATTCTCAGGTGCCGGTATAAAAAATTGCTTTGAAGCATTATACTACTGTAATAACTGTTTACAATCACATATTTTATTTGTATGTACCAAAATAATTCTATAAAGCCCAGTGTATATTATTCTGAAATTATTTCCATACTGTCTTTCACAAATTTCATAACCACTAAATATCCTATAAGACAAAGCAAACAAGGTTTTTTTGTCTCTATGATGAAAGAGCTTTTCTTACCACATTGCAGGCACTATTCACTGGCTCAGAGGAAAGAGAACATTTCTCTCTGCAGCCTCAAAGGAGGAGAGCAACATTCCTGATCAGTAGTGATAACTAGGAAAATAAATTATCTGTTTCCTATGCCTCGGGAAGAATAGCAGTGAGCACTGGGAGGGGCTCCAGTGGTGAGAAGATGCGAGGTGCACAGTGCCAGGGGCTGCCCGTGTGGCTGCCCACTCTACTTCCCCTTCGAGCTCAGTGAATAGTCCTGGATCATCTCACGGTAACACAAGCACTCAAAATACATCTAATTAATTGCATCTTTAAGCGAAAATGATTAAAATGTGAGTGTGACAAGTCTGGGACTTGTAACAATACAAACACCCTTGAGATTCACATGTGGTAAAGTGAGTTCTTTGTCTTCATCTGCCTGCCTCAGTTATAGGCACAGAGGGTCCTTGTACCTGCCCGTGACATGCAGTCGACCCCCGAACAAGTCTGCATATGCACAGTGTGTTCAAAGGGGTTACATTCTCCATTCATCTCTTATAACCTTGTGGGAAACAGCTGCAAGAACTCTAACACGTAATAATTACTTGCAAAAATATTGATCTGCTTTTGCTATTAAATTGGGAGGACTGTTGAACATAAAAATAGCTACAGGAAAAAGAAATATACTTAGTTACTGAGATGAAATAGTTTTCAAAATTGAAAGAGCTTAAGATCAAAAAAGTCTAGTCAAAAGTTATGTTGTGCTATATGTAAGCAAAAAAAAAAAAAAAAAGCAGTCCAAATTTTTATACCTCATGATTAGACACAGAAGAAATTAACAATTTCTTTAATTTAAAAATATTAAGAAGCAGAGAATTTATTATTTGGTTGTTTCGCGTGGTAGAGGAGTACAAGTTATATGTTCTCCCAATATTTGTAGTGAAATGAGAAACCTGACCAAGTATATATGTATAAGTTACCAATGGGCACAATGATAAACAACACAAAGATAAAATAAAAATCACTATGGACATTTTACTTAGCACATGGGGAAAAAAGATAGGATTTCTATATTCCTTTGACATTTGCTTTAGTTCAAGACTGAAATGATTGTGTTTTATTTGCACAGGCGTAGACAGAAAGCACATTTTACACTTGCTTTTGCAAGCGTTCTCACTGTCATACTGCAGGCTTCACAATGCTTATTCTTTCAGGTTCTTCTCTGCACCCAGCCAAGCAGGAAACAGAAATATCTCCTCTAAATTCATGACCTGTTACCAACACAGGAGACCGTTTAGGGGACCTGGTTTTAAATGGCCACTGCAAAATATTTTCCCTAGCATAAGAGATGCTGGTGCTCACAAAGAAGTCCAGAGCAGCTCTGCCTGACAGTTGCCTATACTCAGAGGTGGTGGCTAATTTTGTCACATGCATTATTCTCTGTGAGCTACTACCAGCTTATTTGGTTATGTCAACAGCTATTAAATTCTGCCACCAGACAGACTTTAAACAGGGTTTTCTTAGAACCAGTTCTCTTTGCAATTGGATTGGGAAAAATACCTGATAGATAGAAGTACAGTAGATGTCACGATCAGTTAAGGCAGGGTCAAGGTCCTGACAGTAACTATTCCTCAGGGCATTTATACGGAGATTTATATATATCATCATAAATAAGTTTGGTTTAAGTTACGCAGTTTGAATGTCTAAGGCAGCAAGACTTCAGTTTGCCTTAAGAGCACGAATCAGGATCTCTGCAGAGGTGAGCTGGTGTGCATCATATCATCAGTGTGAAGTCCCCAGAGGCTTTAAGCTTTAACAGTGCTTTTTCAGAGCGTTATTATCAGCAATACAGTAACTTCAGCAGATCTCAAATAGGACTGAAACCTCATTGTCCTGACACTGTACAAAATTGTTTAAAAGGCACTCTACACCCAGAAGCTCTTATGCCATAAATTGGTTAGAAATATAAGGGAGAGGAAGGTGGCAGCATTCCAGATCCTTGCCTGACAGTACCGCAGTTTTCACTAAAAAAAATCACAATAAGACAAAATTCACTTGGTGCAGTGCCTGAGATTGCACTATAATTTACACTAACCATTTTTATTGGGTTTTGTTAAACTTTTTCCTCAAGATCCTACTGTAACTGTAAAAAAATCCTAGCTCTTTAATATGCACAGACCAAATAGCCTTGCATAATATTATTGCTTTAACAGGATTTGTAAACACAAGACATTTTTAAATTTGTTCAGCAACAATTCCATGGAGGAAAGAACTTCTTGGAATGCATCATACCATAATTTTTTTTCACTTCTAATGAATAATTTTCACAAGCATACATGATTCAAAACCTATAGGCATTTCTGCCCTGACACAAGGCTGTTAAATAATGGCAAACATGGCAGCAGAAAAGGAGCAATTTATCCTCATACCCTCCTTGATGCAAGGTGAATGAGTTGAAGGAAGAATGGCAGACATAATGTCTGGCATGGACGACCAATGCCAGCCTACAGAGATTCTGAAGATATAAATATTCATCAGAGAGAGCATTAAATAACATTTTATTGCATTTAGAGAGCAGATTTGAGCTTCAAAGAAGTGATGATAAAAACCAGGATTTTGCAATGCTGTTTCAAGTGAAAAAAAAATAAGAGAGAGAAAGATGGATACAGATTGCTGCGCCATTCAGGTTTTGAATGGCAATTGGCAAGCATTTTAATTTGATTGCAATGGTCTACAGGTAAAAAACACGGCAAACTTTTTTTGCCATGTACGAAAGAAGGTTATTATGAGAGCTAAGATTTTCCCCCAGGGTTAAAAAATGATTAATTGGTTCAGAGTATTTGGTGCTGAAGTCACACCAACATCTCTTCCCTCTGTTAAAATTTCCACACTTGAATGTTCCCATTAAAAATGCTTTACTAAAGTGATTTC
Organism: Cnemophilus loriae; assembly: GCA_013397755.1. NCBI lineage: Eukaryota > Metazoa > Chordata > Aves > Passeriformes > Corvidae > Cnemophilus > Cnemophilus loriae. The sequence goes on from VZTF01008130.1 coordinate 2,300,657, forward strand.
CCTTCAGCCCAGGTTATCTCACTAAGATGCCAGTTACATTTCCTATTATAACAACAAACAAGGTTCCCTCCATGCAATGGAGAGTGTCGAGTGCTCCTAGAGACCAATTATTTTCCTCTATCTCACGCTGACCAACTTGGGGTACAAGAAACTGTCTTCTAGAGGTATCTCTCTCCGCTGCTGTGGGAGTAGATTGGATGACCTAAGACTAAATAGAATCATAGAATGGTTTTAGTTGAAAGGGACCTCCAAAGACCATCTTTCCCATTCATGGTCAGGCACAACTTTCACCAGACCAGCATTCAGAATATTAGAGTGGCTGAATATAAAACTTTTATAAAGCAGACACCAAAAATGCATTTTCTCCATGATATTTCTCTAGGACAGTGTAAAGCACTAAATTGACTATTAAACATTGCCTATTCTTTGCTAAATTTTGGCGAATATTTATGATACCTATCCATCCACGCACTTCATTATCAGCTTTTTCTAGGAATGTGTGGTGACATGGAAATCATCTGATGTGCAAAGTAATCCAGGATGAACCTTATGTCTCATCGAAGAACACTGCATGAAATTACGAATTCCATCACAGCTAACTGTGAAGGAGTCTATCTTCATTTCTAAATGATCTCCCAGCGTTTAAGATCCTGAAAAGAAGGAACAGATGCTGAATAGATACATGCGAATGCAAAAGAAAACCTGACAACAAAGTACAAAACACAAAATATGAGGAAAAATGTAGCAGCACAACGCTAAGGAAAATCACGGAGGTATCACCTATAGAAGGGCTCCTTGGACAAATCCATTATACGGGGTGTTGTGCATAGGCATGGCCTTACATATTTTTGGTTCAGGCAACAAAACTATAGGCTGTGACATTCATGGAATAAAGTCCCTACCCTACTTGCTACTTTCTCTCCCTGCACCCAATCAAGACAGTTCTTTTTCAAACATTCAGACAGACACTCATAAGGTTCATTCATGATTCATTCAAATATGTCTCAGGGTATGGCAGATACATAAACAAATAAGCTGTGCACATTCAGAGAATGCCACTGAAGATGGCAGTCCGTTTTCTTTCCAGCCTGAGTTATGCAGCGACAAAAATAACAGAACCAGCTCAAAATGCTGGAGATAAAATGCTCAAAAATAAAGATTCAGTTCACACAGAAAAGCTACAATACTTCCAGATTTGCCATTTCAAGAGAAGGAGCAAGATTTCCTTTCTTGTTTTGCCACAGTAAGACATTAGTGACATTTAGAAAAAATGATCATTCCTGAACAGGGCAGTTATGTTACAATAGAGTTTACAACATTGAGATTTATTTTGGCTCGAGGCAAAGTTAAGATTAAAGAGATGGTGCCGCTCAGACTACAAAGGCTCATAAAACACTAAGCCATTATCTTGACCTTAATATAGAACTTAGGATTCAAGACATCAGTAGTCATAATAATCTTATGCTCATTTAAAATTCAGCTACAGTTTGTCACAATCCCCTTTTAGTTTTGATCTAACCTACCCTGAACTTAAGCTGCACAAAGTATTTATTATTTCTTTATTATCTGCAAAATTCACAAGGTCAAAGGTGGGAAGCACCAAGTCTCTGAAAAATCCAAGAAGCAGCTGTAGTATTATCCAGGCTGTCCTCTTGTGCTGCCTTTTTATTGTAGAAGGTCAATTTACAACATAATAGAAAACAGTATTACTACAATTTCGGGCTTGCCATGCAGGAATACATTTGCAGTGCACTGAAGACTGATTTTCACACCACAACCTTGCAGTCATTAATAAAGAAGATTGTGGTCTCTGTTTATCAATATATGTTGCTCTCAAAAAATATCAAATCAGCTTTTCCTGGAAGATGGAAGGAGCAAAATGAGTTTGCCTGTGGATGCTCTTGGCTTAAAGTCTTTTAAAAAACATGGCAGAAAACTGAAACTTTTGAACCTTCTGTTTGAAGGTTACCCTTGGTCTGGCAATTTTTAAATTGCAGTGATTTGAATTCTCCAGTCAGAACCCTCAATTCACCTGTATTTCCACAAAAGTAAGGATTGGTTTTTGTGGGGGAAAACTGAACAAGCAAAAGATAGGCCAGTCTTCTGAAAGAAGAACAAAGAAAAAGGAAAAAACAAATAGGAAAAAATGTGCAAAGTTTCAGTAATGCAAATATAATCAACAAAAAAAGCGTGGAAAAAAAGAAAACTTACTGGCCCTTGGGCAATGACTTTGCTGGAGGGAAGGGACATGGATACATCAACCTGGATAACCTGAGGCATCAGGTCCAACAAATACTTACTCTTTTTACTTTTCTTCCAGCAGGAAGTGGAATCATTAGCACCTATCTGAAATGCAGACCACAGGTGGCAAGAAAAAGACAATATAACAACCCTCCTGTCATGAGATTTGGGTTTTTAACCATCATTATACGAATTTTAAAAGTAATAGGAATTTTAAAAGAGGGATTTTGCTTTTTCAGGAGAATGTATGAAATTATGAAACAGAATCCCAGCCATTATTGAGAGGCACCCATATTTCTACCTTTAAGCTAACGCACACAAAACGGATATTTCCGGTAGGAGTAGGACACATCGTAGTACAGGTTTCTCAGAAGCATTATGCGGAGTAAAAGGAGGCTCCTGAATCCAGTAGCACCCAACAGCTGGTGCCTCTGGCTAGGATTTCCTGGTAACAGTGCTAATTTTCTCTGACTTTCTTCCTCATTGCTAGTATTATTTTGCTTTGTGTGGCCTCAGAGTGTGTTCCCTCTCACAAATACTATCTTTGTAGGATAATTCATTGGATCTTCAACTTACGGGTAACTTCTTCATTCTAAGCCAAACCTTATCAAAATATAACCAGTGCATGGCTGTGGGGTCCAGGAGCCAGAGACCCCTCCACAGCCACAGCTTCCACGCAGAGGAGCAACAAGTCAAGTTTCCCATGGGAAGGGGCACCCATGAGAAACTGATCTGGACCATTTTATTCAGCATCAGAAACCAGCAAGCTTTCAAATGTAGGAGGATATAGTTCAGCCTGTTTTTTCAACAGATGCATTTGCCAGATATGAGTTACGACAAAAGGTGTTTCTTCACTCAAGTGGTCAAGTCCAATTCTACCTCTTTCTGGTTTTCTCTTTTTATTTATGGCAAATTTTATTCCGCTCACTCCCTCTCCTACTCCATTTGCTGCAGTGCATACTTACACACAGGAGTGAAAAATGGAAGTAATCAAAGGGTCATTCAAGGCTCAAAAACCTTAAGCTGTTGTTTTCAAGTTTTATTTATGTTTATTAAACTTTCTCAACTCATTTCATTATTCTTCCGCTTGCCCACCCTGCCAGACACCTCTTTGGTGAATAATGAAATAATTCAAATAACAGAAAAACAGATATCTGACCTTATCTGTCTTGACAGGCAAGCAAAAGAGGGAAATACCAGTTAATTATGAATAAAAAGAAGATAGACTATTGATAGAGACCTAAAGACGTTCTTATCTAATGGTCTCTATTTGCTTCTAGGTGCTCCAAGTCTTCAGGAAACTACATGATGTATATGTATGAGGGCATAAAAATCTCATTTTCCATGTGCTTTTGAGTACCTGTCCATGTAAGCCACTACAATTGATCATATTTTAAAGTTTTTGTTTTTAAATGGCCTATAAAGAACAAAGATGGAAAGTGTCAAAACTGCCATCAGTTAATATTCTTCACAAAGGAAGGGAGGGGGAGTCACTATGCCTGGTTACGAAGCTCTTAATAAAAGATTAAGAGATGAATTTCAGTATCTTTTCCTAGTTTATTAGCAGACTGGTACCTTGGAAAATATTCTTTCATAGTGGCTTCACTGTTTCATGCAAACAAACACTAGTTTTAATAAAAATGAGACTATTTGATCTCCTCCAAACACCTTGCCATATTTGTAGTACCTCATTTTCCACCCTCACGTCGCAGTGCTGTGTCTTTTTCCTGGCAGCAAGGGGTGTTGTCTTAATACGGAGAGCAGCAACGTGTTTGGAGAGCTGGACTTTGGTCACTGAGAGGAGAAAGGTATTTTGTAAATCCACTGACTCCTCTCAGATTAGAGCTGCATCTCTTGACCTAGGCCATGCCTCTTGGCCTAGGCTGTGCTCTGTGAATTCTAATTAGGCTAATGAGATTGCACACACCAGTTTTATTCCATGGCAGTTGGATAGTTCATAAGAGGGAATATCAGGCTGTGCAGCTTCAGTCTGAGAACCCCTGATTAGATGGGTTACTTTACCTCTACTCAAAAGTACCTGAAAAAAAGGACCATCGCAGGTGTGGGTTTTCCATTTTTTCCCCTGGGACCCCGTCAGAGCACAGGCCCTGGGGGGAGTCCAGATGGTTTCACAGAGCTACACAGCCACAGCCCCTTGCAGGGTAAATCCTTTATACTCTACTGAAGGGAGCAGTGTTGCTGACATCTTTCAAGCACATCTACTAATTCTGCTGGTCTCTAATTAACTCTGCTACCATTCACCCAAACCACTGTTACGAGCAGACTGAGAAATACGTCGGAGGGAAAGTTATACTCCAGCTTGGGAAGATCAGAGTTACAGAATCAAAGAATGGGTTAGGCTGGAACAGACCACAGTGGGTCATCTGTTCCAACCTCCCTGCTCAAGCAGGATCACCTCAGGGCACAACCAGAGTCGGTGGAATTCTGAAAAAAAATCTCCCCTTTATTTTTCTGTCTGAGTAGTGAAGTTACTGTAGAGCTTGAAAGACAAAAACAATTCTTTCTGTTCTCAGCAACACTTTCAGCCTTGATTTTTCTCAATGCCCAAGTATGAGACAACTTTTGAGTTGACTGTATCATATCTTCATATAAGTAAGTTGTCTTTTATTGCATTATATTAAGATTGGGGGAAAAAAACCACCATGAAACATACACAATCATGTTGAATTGATTATACTATCATAAACCGCAAAATCTATTTTTTTAATTTTCCTGCATTTCACTGATATAAAGATTAGGCTTTGACAATACATGTATCTCTAATCTCCAGTCTTTTAACCACCATTAAAATTACCTGTCCAAAAACTGTAAGCTTTCACATACTAGCACTTTCAAAACATTTTAGCCATTTTGTTGGTTGAAATTTGTGTCAACAGATTGACTTTGAATTTTGGAGCATCCCAGCTGCACAAGACAACATGACTTTTGCTTCATCTGAAAAAATGTAAAACTGACAGTGGTTTAGATCACAAGCAAACCTTTACCATTCAGAGTTTACAACAAATGCAAGGGCTGGAGGTTCAAGAAAGTGCAGCTCTTCACTTGCAGTTAAAGGAGAATTGGATTTTGCCTCCAGTTGGCAGGAAGAGAGGGAGGCTGACATGAGCAGCAACCTTCAAGCCACTTGTGCACGGTTTGTGAGTCTAGTAGCATGATTCTGAGTTCTTTATCACAAGGAGCTGAGTGGGATTTTATTGATCTTGCAAAATCTCTTCATTCCACTATGACCATGAATATGAATTCAGGCATGGGATATTGCACTTCCACAGCCAGGTTTCTGTCTCTTCCACTCCTCCAAGCACTAACAGCTGGGAAGCAAAAGAAAAAAAGCTATTTACTTTAAAACAAGTTCTTACCCAGAGTATATCACCAAGTTTATATTTTCCCAGTCAGAAATTCTCTATCTCAAGACAAAATTCGCCAGTATTTCAGAAATTATGGTACAGCTGCTCTGTGATTATGGTCACTGAGAGAACAGAATAAAGCAATGCAGTTGTGTGTCAGCTGTGACATGGAAAATGTTAAACAAAGAGCTTTGGACTTCGAAATCATCCCAGAAAAAGTGAGAAATGCCATAAGAATCAATTGTGTTTTTCAAAAAATTACAAAAAATGAAGGCCAACCAAACTAATCATTGCCAAGTCCTCTGGAAATTCAGCCGTCTAACATATCCTCAAAAGTAAAAAAAGTTTATGTGACAGAGAGAAGAAAAATTTTGGTGGATGTTTTTCCTAGAAAGGACCACAGGGGTTTTACTAACGTAATGTTGGTCTTTAATCCCATAGCAATATAAAAAGTATCTCCAAGATCACTACAGTTGCACTCATTTGCTCACATTTGAGATTTCTAGAGAATAAACCTTGGACTTTTAAGATGACATTTTCCATCCTAATGAGTATGTTGGGGTGCTCATTCACTGTATTTAGCCATTTTACAAGGCTCCAGGACACCATAATTCCTCTGAAGCTATGGTATGCAAGTTGTGTGCAGCTGTGTAAGTACAAGGAATGATTATTCTGCAAGCAATCAATTAATTCTTCAAGTGTTCTAATTACACATCAGCAACAAGGAACTGGAGGTGATTCTTAAATATCCAGGGAAGTGAAGGAAAACACGACCTGAGAACAAGCCTGCAACATAGGCCTCCACAGCTGTTAGTGTCATGATTTGAACCTAAATGATAAGTAGTGAAAGTCCTGGTTATCTACACACTTACACATGATGGAATGAGGTAACTTTAGCCAGGCAGATCACACAGGAGTTTTTGAAAATCTGCTCACTGTCAAAATTCACGATCATTTGGATTTCAGGCTCCATATTTTTTACGTATGCATATATCTCAGAAATATTGAGACCCTTCACAACTCTCTAATCAAAAACTTTCAGTCTATAGATCCCCACAACAAGAGTCTTATGCAATTCTCAGTATGCAAGATTTGTCAATGGACGTTAATTATAGGAGTAAATAACACAATAATAAATGTAATTCTAAACACAGTAAAACTTTGCAGTCCAGTTATAAGACTTGATGTAATTTTATGCTAATACCCAACTTTCAAGAAACATTATTCAAAAGGTATTGCAGCTCCACCAACATGGTTGGCAAAGCAAGAAATCATGCCAGTGAAGCCATCCCTGAAACAGACAGTCTGCCCTCTGACAGAGGCAATTTATTTAAATAGTGTATATTTGTGCAGTGATAAGAAACTTTGTAGACTGCATTTAGATCTCATGAGTCTTTTGGCTAGATATCTGGGAAGCCTTTGGAACCTGAAGGCCCGATATGTAAGAAATCCATGCAGATTCAGTTTTTACATTCAAAATATCCTCCTGACATTAGCTCAGTTGGTTGGAGCATAGTGCTAATGATGCCAAGGACATGGGTTCAGTCCCTGTACGGGCCATTCACTTGAGAGTTGGACTCGATGATCCTTCTGGGTCCCTTCCAACTCAGATCATTCTGTGATTCTGAAAATGATCACAGGGTCTTTGTTGCTGTCGCCTTTTCCAGTATCTAGATCTTTGAGTCCCGGTAACACCTGAACCTACCACAGACCTTGCTTTTTGCACCTCAGCTGCAACATTCTTGCTGCTATCTTTCCAAAGACACTTTTCTTGGCTTCATTTATTTCCTTCTGTTCTGCTCAGGGAGTTTTAAATCACACAGTGACACCTATTCTTCATGTTAGTTTTTATGGTTCAGTCATTGGTTCCACATGCAAATGCACTGCCAGTGACAGACTGCTTGGCATAAAATCCTCTCTTTGGTGGCATTCTTAGGACAAAAGTGACTTGGGGACCATCCAAATCAAGGTCTGGCATGGTGAGTGTCTCCACCACTTAGCGTCTCCAGGGATTTAGGCAATAGCAGAGCTAAAAGTTCTTTTTGGCATGTGCACTTGATCAGCACAAGAAACACAAACACTCTTAGTTTTTTGGCGAGGTCATCAGGTTGGCACTCTTCATCATTCAGTCAGCAATGACATCGTAAGTCACTGGCACGATGTTTCCCATATTCGCATTCACAACGTCACTACTTAACTGGACATTTCTGAAGCAAGAATATTCCTTGGGAACTGCTGCTTGGCTACCACAGCCTGATGGAAATCTATAAAGTAAGAGATACATTTAGAGACTTCAGCTAACTGGATCATCTTAGAGGAAAGCCAGGAACATTTTGTGGCTTTGATGAATTGATACTTTAGGATCTTTTACTTTAAGAACCAAAGCTTTTTGGAATTAGCCCTCGCAATAATCAGTTCTGACAACATTCATCCCACTTCAGCCTATTCACTCAGTTACCCAATTTAGGAATCAATGCTTGCTCTTTCTCACCCATTCTCTTGAGGAACAAAGTAAGAAAAAATTAGTAACCATCACTCACGAAAATATGGCACTACTGGAAATTGTCTGAGAGCAAGTGCTGTTGTGTAAACACTGCAGTCATTTTAATGTCAGTCCCCTAAACAATAGCTGACATGAACAATACGAAAAAATGTTCCTATTGATTTCCTATCTGGTATTATTTTTCACTCCCAAGGTATATTATTCAAAACATATCAGCACAGATACTCCGTGAAGAAAGTGATAATGAATCACATCAAAAATATTAGTCACTAATGGGAAGAGGATTTTACCTTATGAAATCATGTTATCGTGTTTTTCTTCATTCGTTGCTTCGATATTTAACTCAGTTAGCTTATTCAATACATAACTCAGTTCTCTCCAAAAATCAACTAATATATTTTTATTGGCATATTTCGTCAAATACTAAACATTTCTTAGACAGTTTAGACGTCCGTAAGGCCCTGAATGAAATGAGCTAAAATCCTGTTCAGTAACATGGATGTCCTCCTTTACAATAGAGAATAATTTTTCCAGAAGTACTCAATGAATAATTGGATATGTTAAGCAAACAGCACATGACCTGCTTTTGACACACTGCTCTCACTGTGTGCACTCAGTTCCTGCTGAAGCTTCTCTTTTTGCTGTCCCCTGCTGCCTAGGGAGAGCAGCAGCAAAGTCCCATAAGGGCAGACAGGAGCAAGGTGCTCCTGAGGGGCTGTGGTCAGCACAGAAGTGGGACGGGTCTACTGTAGGTCCAGTGCCGCCTGGCGTCATACTGAGTGACAACAAAAAAGTGAAAGGAGGCCAACATATGACAAATTTTTAACCAATCTGTCCACAGAGTGAAGGAATAAATGTTGAAAGGCAGCAATCAAAGACAGGTGTCTAGAATTCCGTTCCCAGATCCATTTTTAAAGCTATCAAAACAAAGTGCTCGAGTATCACAGATGAGGTACAATACATCAAAGATTTACCATCTTCCCCTTCATCCTAAAATATATCATGTAGCTCAGGAGGTTTCCCATTTCCTTTGGGAGCATATTGGTTTCTTTCCAGATCTATAAGAGTTTATGCTACAAAATTTGAACAGCTGCTGCTCAACTACAGTAACCCAGCACTGCACTATTCCATCTGTGCTATCTTTCACTTCCTTGAGAATTACCTTGGTACCAAATTAAATGGTGCATTCTAACCCCATGGTTCCCCTGTGCCCTTGGACAAGACCGATACAACAGGCAAAGTAAGGAAATGAATGTTTCATGTTTGAGTGCTTTGCTATAATTAAAATGATTCTTGTACTTGAAATCTAACTACTGGTCATGATTTCTGCTCTGGATCTGTAGAGAATATAATTATAGAATGGTTTGGGTTTGCAGGGACTTTTGAAGGTTATCTAAACCCCTGCAATGAGTGGGGACATTGTCAACTAGATTAGGTTTCTCAAAGCCCCATCCAACCTGACCTTAAATATTCCCAGGGATGGGGCATCTGCAGCTTCTCTGGGCAACCTGGTCCAGAGTTCCACCATTCTCACTGCAAAAATTTCCTTTCTTATATCTAGTCTGAATCTATCTTCTTTTAGTATAAAACCATTTGTCCTATGACAAAAGGCCCTGCTAAAAACTTTGTCCCCATCTTTCTTTCTTTGTCCCTTTCTTTCTGTAGGTCCCCTTTATGTACCAGAAGGCGGATCTAAGGTTTCCCCATGTGCCATCTCTTCTCCAGACCGAACAACCCCAGCTCTCTCAGCCCGTCTTCACAGGAGAGGTGCTCCAGACCTCTGATCATCTTCATGTCCGTCCTCTGGACCTCCATCAGCTCATGTCTTTCCTGTGCTGGCTCCAGGGCTGGACGCAGTACTCTACACTCCAGTTCTCAATGCAGTGAAAGAAATAGCCTTTAGCTTTTGCCATCTAACAATTAAAAATACCATTTAAAAATACTTGTATCACATTACAAAGAATTTTAGGATATTTTACTCACAAATTAATTTTGCTTTGCAACTACAACCACTATGAAATACTAAGACTAATATATTGAATATTTGATTACAAATTTTTTATTTATTACTATAATTTTATCTGATTGAAAAAACTTTAAACAACTGTCAAAATTATGGCTGATTAAGTTTAAATTAGCATGTCCTTCCCGACACTATCATGTAAATTCCTCATCTAGAGAGGGCAAACCCTGAACTACTTTACCGACAAATCCACTCTTTTCTGCCAAGCTTTGACAATGAGAATGATTAAATTAGCTGAGAACTGAGAGCTCCCTGTAAGACCCTCTCTGTTCTAGGTAGCCAGTGATTCACTTCTGAGCCTTCTACTTTCCAAAACCCTGATTTACATTTGAATAAAGGAGTTGCTTTTCTCTGCTTACTTTTTACTAATATCAGTCAGTTAAAGTATTATCTCTTCCTACAAACGCTGCCTGCTTTCTACCCTTAAATTGTAACTATTATCATAACTCTTTCCCTCTCCTGGGGCACTCCAGTCCCTCGGCCATGCAGCAGAGATGAGCAGATTTCAGTCTGATTTCGGCATCCAGCATCCCAAGATCCCCAAGCGATACAGTAGGTATCTAGACAAGGTCTCTCTCATTGCCTGATAACCATTACACTGATGTGTGCTCCTCCTCCTCCCAACATCAGGCTCCAGACCTGTATTTCTGAGGATTTCTGGATTATTTTCTGGCTAAAGCAGTGAGTTTGTACTTGAAACTAACAAAGCTGTTAGCAAGCCTTTCATTTCCAGTATGCATATACATGTGGCATTCCTCTGCACTGACTAATTTTTTTTTTAAAGCCCGGCTTCTGGGAGCTACATTGTTCTTTTTTATGTGCAAAGATCCTCTGTGGAGATAGATGAAGATTCACCTACTCTCCTGAAAAAAAAAGCCTCCTAAATAAGGAGTGGGACTGCATTGCATACATGCAACTTTTTCCAAGTTTAATTCATCTACTCATTATCCTGAAGATCTTCTCAAGTTTTTGATAAAGAAAGACATAGCACTTTAGTTTCCTATCACTTCATTTCCGGAAGCATTATACGACTAGTGTGTGTGCAATAAACAGCTTCATTTTGTAGAGCCTGAATTTCCAAAAACACCCAAGTGATTTAAGGTGCCTTGACTTTATATTTCCAAAAGCAAGCAACTGCAGGTAAGTGGGGGTCCTTAATCTTAACAGCATCCATCTGCCTTTTTCTCATGTGTAGCAGAAGCCTGTCCACATCTACTGCTCGCATGGGTGTTCGTCACTTTGTACATCTCTCCGAGGCTCTAGCTCAGCAAAAAATAGGGGATCACATTTGTATGTTGCTTTGTAAATGTTGACTCAGACACTTGTTCAGGCACAGGCAGTGGGGTTCAAAGCAGGGTAAACAACACAATTGAAGGAGTTTTTGTTTAAATCCATAAGCCATGCAGTCAACGCTCATTTGAACAAAGCTCAGCTGAGCTCATGTTAACTCAGCATGTATTAAGAACTCATATTTAAAAGTAGTTACTATGAGTAAATGACAGTAGATATCAATTTTATCACAAAAATATGATCGTTTGCCTGGAGGTAAAGCTGAAATGTTAATGAGATATAAAAATGCCTGTTTAGGGGAGGTAAGATATTCTTTCACTTATTAGAACTTTTCTTGGCTTGAGTAAGTTTAGCAATAAAATTTCCTTTCATTTTTATCATCTACTTCTCCATGAGCTATATTGTCTGCTTTCAAGTTTCATTGTTAAGCTTATGCTGAAGGCAATTTAAAAACTCCTAAATCTCAATTTTTCCAGGTATAGTTGCTATGGTTACATGTATGCCAATATATACCTGGGTAAAAGGAGGAAAAACATCTGACTGTTCTCCTTTCAAAAGGAGAGCATTATGTTCGACAGATAAAAGCCTGACTGAAGATCATTTCACCTGCTCTGCTTCAAGTCAGTGGAAGCAGAGCTGAGCTCCATGCCACCTTCTCTCAATCTGCCATGGACCTCTGAACCAGCATGAAGATTGACTACCCTGCCTCCAAAAGCAGCACAGTTACCCCTGCATGAGGCGAACCTGGCAGGGAGGCGTGATTCCTGCATTCACCAGGTACGTGGGATGGATGCCAAGCCTCAGAGTGGAGCTCTGCTCCTTCGCACAGAGAACCTTAACCATCATTCCCCTTTCTGCTCCCTATCACGCTTTCACGGCACCGTCTTCTGGTCTAAGGTGCATGCATCTCCAGTTCTGCTTCATTTTGCAAATAAAGAAGGGGCTACTTCCCCTCCTCTACTCACATTTCATTACCTTTGTAATTGAGATTTGTCTTCTGGTTATTGACTCAGACAGGCTTCAGTTTTCAGAAACACCCACGCCATGTAAAGCAAACTCTTATTCAACCCCGGGGTGACCAGTGAAGAGCCAGAACCAGTCAGGTGGGCCATAATTTGGAGCGAGCAAGAAAAAAATTCTAAAGGGATTTGGTGACATTTTTTCTTTACAGCTGTTGTGATTTGACCCCAGTAGACAGCTAAGCTTCATTCACTCCTCCACAGTGAGATGGGAGAGACAACCAAAAGAACAAAAGGTAGAAAACTCATGGGCTGAGATTAAGACAGTTCGATAAGGAAAAGAAAGAAAAGGAAAAAAAATATGATGGGCAAAAAACCCAGTTGCTTACCACAAGCCAAGCCCAGACAGTGCCTGAACAACAGCAGCCCTGACAAACTTCTCCTGGTGATTTTATTGCTGAACACAGTGCTCTAAGGTGTAGAATGTTTCTCTGGCAGGTTGGGGTCAGCTGTCACCTGACCAATGTCTTGTGTACCCCCAGCCCTCTCTGTGGTGGAGTAAGAAGCAGAAAAGGCCCTGACTGTGCAATAGTGAAAACATCCTTGTTGTTATCAACACCGTTTTCAGCACAAAACCAGAACACAGCCCCATAACAGCTTCTCTATCCCAGCCCAAACGAGCACAACATTTTGCCATTTTCATGTTCCTGAATATCACAGTACTTCAAGTCAGTTGTCATTATTTGAAGATTAATATTTTTGTTACTGTGGAGGAAAAGTAGTTACCTCTGAGTTACATCTACACTGCAACGTCAAATTCTGTGGCATTAGCATAAGGCATTGAGCCTGGCACAAAGAGCTTAAGTGCATGTGAATTGGCTTCAAATCTCCCAAAGAGAGAAGGTGATCCCTCCACTTGTCTCGGAAAATTGTAGTACTTTTTTCATACAGGAGCAGAGTTCTTACCAAAGTACTGATCAATTGTAAGTAGATTCTAACTTATGTGGTTTCAGAGAAAAACATTACAGTAATTTGTCCATCAAAATTATTGAAGCTGCTCCTTATTGCATACACAGATGTAGCCCTGGACAAGCCTCAGAGAAAAAGAGTTCCACAAACAAACTATTTCTCTCTGTGAGCCAGAAACCGTGGCAAAGCATACAACAGAGCCTTACGCTGATTTGACCAGACTGAGCAAGAAAAATTTCTACTCACTAAAAATTACAGTGACCACGTCAATTACGAATATTCATGTGCTACCTCTTTCTTACGATTAACTGGAGTCAAGCACTATGAGGAACCAAATTTTGAAAATCCCTCCCCCTTGGGAAATCTCCACTTTACTTGTGTTTATGCTCGATTACAGTCTCATGAAAATTAGTATCAAGATTACACTGTATTAACACATTTGCACAAAGCCTGAACAAGAAGAAGATAGACATTACTGATATTAAGCTGCTGATATTTAAGTAATTGCTTTTCTTTATCAGCCTTATTATCAAATGATCTTGTTACAGCTACAGAATTACCTATAATCACTTGCACGGAGAGGATTTTAAGCCTGATCAGAAAAGAATCTTTAAACATTAATTAAAATACTGCATGTACACTCTGTATTTGGCTTGACAGTTTGCAGGAGCAGCCTGTTAAACAATCCCTGCTAAGCAGAGAGATAAAGCAAGGTGTGTCTGCACTGAGTGCCCCATTGGGAGCTGGAAACATGACTTTAGTCCATTTATAAAGTTTTCTCATTAGGTTTCAATTCAGGAGCAATGCCACAATGGTATTTAAAGGATATTCAATCACTCATGACAGAAAAGCTAGACTGACATTGCACAAATGGTGTTTGATTATTACCAATCTATCATGTCAGTTAGCAGGAGGAAAAGATACATTTCAATTGATTCCAAAAGACTGCTGTGACAAATGCGTTCCGGGAAGCTGGGCAGCAACAGATTTCAGGTCCTGATTAATCTGGTATACACAAAACTCTATACACTGGTCTTTTTTAAGCACACAACACACTCTTCAACAGAAAATTCGAGCAGCTACATGACCAAACACTGGATTATTTTCTTTCCAGTCTTTTATTTGATTAGCTCAGCTCTCCAAGGGGTAGTGGTTACAACACTCATGAAAAAAATCTGGACTTCTACTCATTTGTTATATTGTCACCACAAGTAAGAAGTAAAACAGTGTATTTGAGAAAATGAACCAAAATATCTGGGTATTGTGTCAGTTGGATTACAGAGGAGAAAGAAATTACATCAACCAGGCTATGCTCCAAAAATGGTGGAAAGGGAATGTCACCCACCAACAATGCATGGCACAGTCTGCTACCTCCAACTACTCTGAGCGGTGCCAGGGTCTGTGGAGGGATCTCCCTTTCATAAGCAGGCCTGTTTGTCAAAGAAATATCTCCACTGAGTTATTTTTTTCTTGCTGTGGACACTGGTAGTTCTACCTGGTGTGTAGTGTTTCCCACAAACAACATGCAGTTTTTCTCAGGGTTCTGTGTTCCCAGGTTTGTCAAGTAAACAGAGAAGAGCTACTGACCTTCCAAATACGAAGGAAACACCAAGCAAGAAGAGTGTGTTCAAATTCAATACACCCAAGCAGAGACTACTTATACCAGTGTATTCGATTGCTCATAAATAGTTCCATTACAGCAGGGAAAGCCACAGAAGTGCATTTATTTGTTCATTAGGTTATCTGCTCATCAAGACAAAGAATTGTCCTTGCAGGAATTCCCTTTTCTCTCTGTATGAGCAAGATAGATAGGCGTTTTTCCAGGTCTTCTCCACTCAGGATACCACAGAGACAATGAATATAATTTTTTTTAAAGGTCTCTTAAAAATACATTCTCAAAGGTGGGGAAAATAGAGGACAAGGCAGAATTCCTTTTGTGCCTATCTAGTTAGAACCCTGTAATTGGGGAGTATTCCTGTATGTCATGGAAGACTAAGCATAAGAACTCATAAAAACCACAGGCTCTTCTATCATAATGCTTTCACATTAACTCCGATGGTCTGAGCAATCAACGGAAAAAGAAGTGTTATCCCTTTTGCTAATGTGGCTAATGATTAACCACGACTGTTTAGCACTGAGGGAAATATTCCAACAATTAATGGGGAAAGTGTGAAATGTAATTTGCTGTCTTCTTCGTTAGCTGAGGAACTTGAGAAAAGAATTAAATCTAACAGTAATTGATGTGGACTGATGTAGTGAAAAAACAGGAGAATTAATCCTATGGTTCAAAGTCTTGCTCTCTGATGCACCAATGCAGTCATAGGAAAATATCTTTTGCCCTCACGCTGGAAAAATAAACCTGAATATGAACCAATGCAAGGCAGTCTTTCATTGGAATGGTTGTACATAGAGACTTTTTTGGCACTTTTACCTCATTTTCTCCTTCTGGCGACTGGCAGGAAGCTTAATGCTGTTGGATGATTCCAAATAGATTGATCCGTGACAAAGGCTTTAGGAGACTCCCTGAACTCCAGATAGGACTTCTGAATTCTCTCTTATAAAGCAAAAAAGGAAAGCAGGCAGCCAGCTTCCTTCCATATATGTCTATAGCTGCTGTTCTCTCACTGAGATCACAACTACTTCTGAAAATTTGCAAGTCTGATCTCAAAATTTTCATAAGGTCAGTTCCTCAGAACAGACATCTTTCTTTCCGGCTGTAATGGCAACAACTTCCAAAAAAGAAAAAAGTAATCATCAGTTTTCCTCACAGTAACATTGAGCTACAAGGTTTAACCATGTTTAGCTAACAGGATGCTAAACACAGTTTCTCCTGGTGGAGTAAGGCTATAAAATCACAACCAGAAGCACAGCAGCCATTTAGCCTTCAGAACAAATTTTGCACTTCGATAAGCTTTTACTCATGTTTTAAAAGGCGCTGTTCATAAAGTGAGGGGTTGCTCAGCGAGAGTAAAGGAAGCAGAAATGGGACTGGTGATTGGCACTGTCCTTGTAGTCACATCAAACCCAGAAAGGCATTTCTCTCTGGTTGAGTCCTACGGGTTGTTCTGAGCACATGTAAAAACAAAACTGCTGAACTAATTGCTTCACACCTCTCATAAGAACAAAAAAACAAATCTACTCTTGGGTCTGAAGTCTTGTGTGACAAGTTCCAGTCCATTTACTAAAAACCCTTGTCATATGGAATTCATAACCACTGTGACAGCTTTAGCTAAAAGCATGCCATTATAATCTGTCACACAACATAACTATTACCCAAAAATGATGTTCTGCATATTCACTTTGTGAAACACAGGTAGGTAGGGAAAGAGGGAGGGAGCTGGAATAGGGCAGCACGACACCTGAAATGGACTTCACTGTCTCAGACCATTTGTTGAAAAATGCACTTTGAAGTTAATCACATTACTTTCACCTTAATAACCAATGTAGCCCCTGAATGTTTAATTATGCTACTGGTTTTATACCTAATCAATCTTTTTCATTAAAATCCAGTGAAGCAGACAACTGAGATAATTACTGAAGAATCATCTTAATTAAAAATTTTAGCTTCTAATTAAGAGTCATTGTTTACCTCATCTGAAAGCCATTAGGATTCAGGACAAGGTTGCCCTGTTCATTATGTTTTCACTTTTTTTTTTTTTTTAAGCTTTGGGCAAAGAAAGCAATACAGGATTTTATGTTAAAAAAGAGATTATTACAGTTGTCCCATGAAAAGGGAGAATAAGTACAACCCAGGGTCACCATTTTTCAAAAGCCCCATAGCATATTTACATTCAGAGTAATCGCAGAATATGTTTGCATATAAATTGACACTGCCTTGGTTCTATACTTAAAATGGACATGACTGCCTAAATTATTTCTTTATTGCTTTCCAGCTACAGTGAAGATAATTTTGAAAGCCCTCAATCCTCCTATCCTGCAATCAGAGACTTCTTTATGCTTTTCACTGTTGTTTTCACGAGTGTCTTACATTGAAGTCTGCTTCAACATCAGAAAAGTCCAATCAGACACTTCATCTGGGGATTCAGAACTGCATAGCGGTTAAATGCCACCACTGAAGATGTGCAGCTTCAACATGCTCACAGTCACTGTAAGGCAACAGCAGCAGCTATACAGATGTGATGATGCATTGACTGATAGAATTAATTAGGGAAAATTATTATCCAGTCCTACATGGATTCAGTTGCAGGTTCCCCCTCTCTCTCTCTCTCTCTCTCTATATATATATATATATAAAATATATATGTACACACACACACATATATTCCAAGACAGAAGCAAAAAATAAATAAAGACATCTCCATATGGGAGGTTTTTTCCACCTTCACCCCAGCAAGGAAATTTGTAAAAATCGTGATGATATCAGACTAAGAGAGTGAGTTCAGACATTAGAAATGCTAGACTAAGCATGTATAGCTGTAATGCTTGCTAATAAGCACTGACCATCTTCTATTAGGATCAGCACTAAGCCAAAACCAAACCTATTTTATAGAAACATCTTGTACCATGTATTAATTTATTTACTTGCTAGTGGCATCCTGCAGGACATGGTATAAGGAGCAATACAGATCTCCAGTTACCAGTATTTCTCACACTTTGGAAAACTACTGCCCCATACTTCCCACAAGGAATTGAGAAGATAGCATTAAAAGTAAGAGGAATTGTTTTTCATGCAAGTTCTTTGTAACTGTTAAAGTAGGTGAGGGTATAATGAATAGCTGCCAGGAAATTCATGTAAATCTTTCAGGTACTACTGGGGTTATTAAGTCAAGTAACAATTGACCCTATCAGTAAGAATGACATTTGCCAATAATAGAATGCAACCAGTTATGGTTCAGGAAAAAGTAACAGATTATTGTTTTAAGGGAAAGAGTGACCAAGAAAACAGAAGACGTTTAAGAGAAACCACATGGGAGAATAAATAGCAGCAGCTCCTAGCTGATTTCAGACAAGAACTCAGTTGTGCTAGCCAGTGCCAGCACTTCTTAATCAGGCGTATTTGCTCTAACCTTATAACAAAGTCTGATTGAGGGAGGCTGAAACAGTTCTCACTCCGCTCAACAGGCAATTGGAGCCTGCACAGCCGAGTGGTAGGCAACCAACTACACTACTGGCACACCGAGACAGAGACTTTAGGGCTCTGAAATGCCAGCAGGCACATATTTGCCCGGGAAACACACAGCGGAGAGGCAAGTTAAGTCTATGGTTGCACCTGGGTGACCTCACTGAAGTTTCAGGTGACCTAACCTAAAATTTAGATCTTCACCATAACTGTCACAAGCTGACTGTACAATTTCCAAGGCTCAGGTATTTCTATTACACTACAGTTGGACTCACCAAAATTTCTTGTCCAGTAGTCTCAGGGGAAGTCTCTCTTCCCCTTTGGGGAAGACACATCCTGTAAGCGTGTTCAGGCATAAGAAATCAAGTTCAAAACATCATTCCCTCTGACTCGGATGAGTGAGCAGGGGAAGATCCACCCCACAGCCTAGCCATTAGGGAATTCAGATCTAACACAACTTTTCACATTTCTGCTTCTAAGTAAGTATGAGATCTCGTCACTGGGATCTTGGATGTAGGGGAAGGAAAAAAAAAAGAAGACTGAGAACAAATCAGTCACTTTAAGAACCAGTCAAGTCCCCTAACTACTGAAACAGACTTGCGACCTCTCATCCAAAAGGAGAAGCCAATCATTTCTTTCTAGTCAAGGTTTGGGTGCTTGCCTAGCCATGCTAGAGAACAGAAAGATTCTCAGTACCATATCCGTGGGAGCTTAGACATCTCTTCACTCGATTCTTTTGATGCTAAGTTGTCAGTAGTTCTGCCTCCCTGTACACCACAGGGGAGCCTGTCGAGCCTGCTTTTAGTACAGAAACTTTCCAGTTATAAAGTTAACAAGACCAGTCCTTGTAAAGCTAAACCTTATCCACCATCACAGAGTTGGCTGCGAGTCACTTTTAGTGGTCATTTTATGTTGTGCCACTATAAAGCCTTTATTGTAGTCACTATGGAAAACACATGCCAAACTGGTATGTTACAGCTGTAGGAAAGCGACATAAAGCAGTCACACTGCCTTGCCATTGAACCCTGATTAAATTTCAGGGCACCATTTTAATTGGTGCAACTAAATTAATTTATCACTTAATTATGTGTCAGTTTATGAAGAAATGTGATTTTGTATTTGTTACTGATCAAGTTTGCAGTGGCTAGAAAGTTAGAGATTTAAACATAAAAACCTCTGTCTTTGTTGTACCTACCCACTGTAACAACTGCTTTAAAAAAAGAAAATATTTGTTTACCCAAGGAACCAAATCTCAGAGGTTCTGAAATGCAAGAGTAGCTAAGAGCAGTTGTAAGGAGTCATAAGGTAAATGTGAAGACTATCTAGGCTGGGGAAATAGATTTACAGTTAGAGAAGACGAGCAAACATTCTCCATCTCAGTCTTTTGCTATCCAGGAAACCCTGAGACAAACAGTGCAAGAAAAAAAACTCAGTCTTTTAAGCATTGAAGCTACTTCAGCATACTTAGCTGCAGATCCTCATGTCCACCCAAGTAATCTAAACTCACAGAAGGATTTTATGAAGTCTGAATAACACTTAAAATTGTATCTGCATGAGGCACAGGAACTGAAAATGCCTATGTTTGCTCTGTTCCTGGGGCTGATTTGCTTGGTTGGTGGCAGGCCCTTGTGTCTGGAACAGTGATGGCAGTGCCCGCAGCACAGAGAAGTAGTTTTCCTTATAGGAACTCGAGGTCTGGCAGAATAAGAACCACAGGGAATAGCTAGCCAGCAGCAGGCTCTGCTGCTAAGTGAATAAAAGGTTAGTAATAAAGAAACATCTCCTCAAAGGAAACCTAGTACAAGTCAATAAGCTCTTGAGACCAGTATAAGAGCAGTACTCACTTAGGTCAGCTTGAGGAAGGGGAAGTAGAGACTCTGACTACAGAAAAAGTGGGCTGTAGTTATCCTTTCTGTGGAAAGCTGATGGACTTTTCATTTAAGGGCGATATCACCTGCCTGCAGTGCTGATGGCAGCCTGGGGAGGGACAAAGTGCATCAACACCTGTCCATGCATGACCTCTCTTGCCTTCAAAGCTGAGTGGCTATAAAGCCATGAAACAGAGTGAAAAAAGAGATAATGAGGAGCCACAGCTAAACAAGCATCTTAATGGTTCCGGTAAAGATGCTACCAACCCTCAAAACTAGCAGAAAGGCATTCGTATATTATATCCCAGAAAGAGAATTCAAAAAGAGACCGTCTAAGCTCTAGACCTGAGCACTGTATGAATGTGAATGGCAACAGCAGGATGCAGGAGGTATTTGCTACACATAGCCTGGGAGTACAGTGTTAAAGAGAAACCGTCAAGTGTGTAGATTTCATTCAGATTAGCACAAAAGGAAAAATAAAATTTTTTTATAAAACCAACCAAACATTTAGCAGTGGGACTGAAAGCTGCAAAAATCAATAATCTTGGCAATATATAGTGGAATCCACAGAAGGACCAGTTCAAGGCAGAGGAAAATAAGAGGTTTACTGAAATGTTGGAGGGCATGGGACATTTGGAAAGACAATGAAGAACTCAAACTACCACTGAACACAGTTCTAGTGGTGCATGCGGAGCAATGTGTGGCAGGAGCATTATGGCCAAAGTGGGAGAGCAGCTCCAGCATGCAGCGTAATTAAGTGTAATTGCAAAGGTGGAGGAATCCTCAGAATGAGTTAGCTTGATTGCTACAAGTAATAAAAAACCTAACACATGCTGGGCCAATCTGAAAGTGCAAAGGCGTTTGGGACCCACACACAGATAAAACAGGGAAAATTGTACCACAGCCACCCTCCAGATGTAACTTGTAAGAATTCCACAAAGGCTGGGTTCAGTGTAGAGGAACTGGTACAATCTACTTTCATCTGCTGGGGGAAGCTGAGGGATCCCTACTTCCATTACTGCACCAGGAGGAAAGCATCTCTATACATTAGAAAGCATCTCTATACATTAGAAGCACTTTATATCTTAGAAAAGAGAATGAGATTAGAAGAAGGGAAGCGATCTGATCTGTTCCTCTGAGGAGAAGACATGCGAGGATTTAAAGCACCATCATCCATGAAAGAATTGAACCACGCTGAGGCTGTGAACTCCCTGTTAGTATCTACACAAAGATGAAGAAAAACATCAGCGCTTTCATGAGGTCTGAGGAATAGAAGCGAGCAACTGGTAGTGAAGGAGATGGACAAAAGCACCCAAAATACAGAAGGATGACAATCACACTCTAGTGACTCAAATTAGAAGTCAAAGAAATAGAAAAAATCCTGTATCAGCTGTCCTGTCATGCAGCAGGAGGATGGCCTATAAAAGAGAAGGGACAGATGTTCACTCTTGCTTATGATCTGCCAACAGAAATAGGGAAATGGGAAGAGAAGCACAGTATGTAGATACCACTGATTTCTTTTTAATACAGCCGTCGAGGCCTGAATGTCAGGCATCAGAGATATTTGGAGTAAAATAAAATTCAGGCTCTGAATGTGGGACATGAACAAGTCCAAAGTGGTTTAGAGAAAAAAACCCAAGGGATTCTAAAGAATATTTCCTCTAGTCATTCGGAAGGAAGTCTGTGATATACACTAAAATGTGGCACTGTACAAAAGGCAAAGAAGTGCACAAGAATTTTCCAGAAAGATGTCACAGGTAACATAAATTCTCCTAGAATGTTTTATTTATGTAAAGTGTCAGAAAAAAAAAACAGCAAGGAGGAAGCACTGGTAGTTCATGATGCACCTAATAGAAGCTTGGCAGCAATTGGTGTGTGATTTATATGAACATAGGCAGAAACACTGCCTGCTGATACTTGATTATTGCAGTCGTTTTGTCAAAGTAACTCAACTTAGAAACGCATTATACAGCACTGCAATGAGTCAGGCCACAGGAATATTCACCAGGCATAGTATCTACAGCAAGCTAATTTGTAAGAGTAGTTTGCAACAGATACCCAAGGTATTCCAAAAATTCGCAAAGGACAGTATTTCATACACACAACAAGTAGTTTGTATTAGCTGCAGTCCAAAAGAATGGCTGAAAACCCGCATTTGAGTAACTGAGTAAACATTACTCAAGGCAAGTGTTCAAGGGATTGAAATCCATACTTCTGTTTAGTACAATAACCAAACCAATTTGCAGAGTTTTGTTAGTACTGATGCTAAAAGTGCAAGAAGCATCCTATCTAAGGGAAGGTGTAACACCTACAGGTGCAAATTACTGGATAAAACAGAGTGTGATGGACAAAAAATAGTGGAAATTTCACTATGAAATGTCAGGCTACTGAAACCACCGCAAGAAACATCAATGTCATAATATCACACCCAGGCAAAAAGGTGCAGTAGCAGGAGGGTAAGGCAATTTCTTCTGTGATAGATTAGATAGATATAGATATAGATATAGATATAGATGATATAGATATAGATATAGATATATAGACATAGATTAGATACATATAGATAGATATAGATATAGATAGATATAGATATAGATATAGATAGATATAGATATATCTGCTATAATATAGAATTCTACATGATCTGCAGTAAACAGCAGCACCCCACAAAGAATCTACCAAACCCATCAACCCGGCTGATCAGTGGGAAATTGTCACTGTTGCTAATGCACCTGAACAGTTTCCTCAGGTTACATATTTCCCACCTGCAGCTGGTGGGTCTTCTTCTACCTGACCAGATCTACTTTGCAAAGCCTGTTGATATCCCCAGACAAATGCCACACTCTCACATATAATGATCAGATTAATAGAATATTAATTATAAAATAACACAGGAATGAATAGTAAGAGCATTAAGTACATCAAGATTCAAGTATTCAGTAGTTAAGAGAATACCAAGATAATGTCAATTCATGCATGCCTCATTCTGTCCCAGCAGGTATAAGCACTACAAAAAAATTTGAACTGTTTCTTTTATTCCACACAAAAGTGGTAAAGCCAGGGCCGCTGCAGAAAGGGATTTGACCCCGAGGTGCTGTACAAATCACCCAGTCGTGAGGCATGTCCCACTCTTCAAGGTTTATAGTTTAAAGTTACTAAACAAACAAAAACAGAAGGTTAAACAAAGGCAAAGGAAACTTACTTTGGGTCATGCACCCAGTGCAATAATGTCAGTATTAAAACTGGGACCTACACTAGTCCTCCTGAGGAGCACTTGAGAGTTTATTCCTTGAATGCTGTGGTGTGAGAAAAGCCAACCATTGCCCCACAGCTTGGACACACCCCAGGATGACACAAAGCCATCGATGTGGTTCCGAGTTTGACTGCAGGAACACCAGAGTACTCACAGACAATACAGCCTTCCTCCCAAGGTCACAAATCTTGCAAACCTAGTGGTAAAGCAAACTAAACCTGTTGGGGATAAACAGTCCTTGGGCTCATAGCTATGTAACTGAATATTCAAACATTACTTAAATCTTTAAGATAATGAGGACGTAGTTTTTAATATCTAACCAGTGCAAAGACTAGAGGATGATGCCTCTCCCTGGACAGTTATAAGCAATGACATATTTCCTATAATACCCTAACTGTAGACTGAATATGTAATAGATTAAAGGTACACTGAAAGAGATGATTAACACATGGTCCATTATGGGTTCCCTAAAGTAATATTTTCTGAAATATTAATATTTAATTATGGAGGTGGCAGAAGGCTGCAGGGTTTCTCTTCTTTCTTTTCAAAGTTCTTCTTATCTGTCTCTAAAATATTAGAGATAATGAGAAATCATGTACCTGTGTAAACTCTAACAGGAATAATATGAAAAAGCAGAACAGAAAAAGAAAAAAAAATAGGCCTCAAGCTGTTTGTGGGGTCTCTGGTAATTGGAAGAGTCAATGGCTATATGATTCAAGAAAATACCTTCCCTGGAGAAGGAGACTGATTGTGCCACATTTATACAGCGGCTAACCAACTCTAAGCAGGCTTTCCTTTGCATATTATTGGTGCCAGCCCAATGAGGCAGAAAATTACATCGTGTCATTTAATTTCCCAATCTTTGTTTTCATTGTATTAATCTTTTGGCTTTACTTCACTTTATAATTTGAAGGCTCAGCAAGAAGCAAACCAAATGGAAATTCAGCTTACTTTCATGTCTAGCTGAATGTTCGTTGCAGTTTTGGAAAGTTTAATTCTGCGTAATCTCACCCATGAATAATAATCATCTGGTTTTGTATGCAGACATATTAGTGGTTATTAAAGACTGCCTTAAAAATTCCTGGGATCGTGCCCAAAAGTCAGTCACCAAAACATGATTAACAAATAGGTCACAGGAAGAGAGCAGATAGGTTTTTTCAATAGAACCTTTTCCCCTTAGTGTTATAGAAGAAAGTAAAGTTGGCAAACTTCCTGAACTTGAGTAATAATTTTAAATTTTATGGTTCCCAGACTGAAAATTCTGATGCTGAGGATGTTGAGGCAGAGTGTTTGTCTTAGAAAAAGCCCAGGACATAAATATGGAGGTTTCACTTAGATAGAAGGAAGGGAGGAAAAAAAACCCAGACTCTTTTCTTGTGCTTGAAGTTACTTGACTCACCAAGGACTGGGCTCTGCTGGGTCTTGCGTGGAGAGCAGGGCCCTACTGAGATCTGCTCAGAAGCAGGAACAGACTAGCAGAACCATCTGCACCTCGTCTTCCATGCCAGGGCAAGTTTAGGAATAAATCCCAAATCCAGGCCTTCAGTTGACTCTTATCCCATCCCAAAGCATGTTGACTGGTTGTAAACGGTCTGAAGGCTGACTCAACTGCTATTGTCTTAGGCACATTACTCTTGTTGTCATTTATTGCACCATGATGAAGACACACTGCAAATTTATACAACACGTTTAATACATATTTCATGCTGTAGTTATATGATTCCTAGTTCATCCAAATAGGACTCATGAGCCATATCTCAGAAATAAAGCTTTATTTTAAATGAGATGTCTTTTTCATGATTCTGTCTCTGTTTTGTCAAAAAAGGGGTATTTTTCTTTCAACCAGAATCTCTTGTAACCATGATGAAGAGTTTAAAGCTTCCTCTGCTCAGATCTTCAAGGACATGTCTTAACCATAAAAGTTTAGGGTTTGGCATACCATCTTCCAGTTACAGGAAGTTTCCACACTTTCATGTGCCTTAGTCAAACTAAAAGAACAGGCAGCAAATAATGTTGTCACTGTCACAAGAGCAAAATTATGAAGACGTAAATAAATGAAGCTTGTGTCAAAAAAAAAAAAAAACCACACAGAAGAGGGTATCCTTTAAATGTTCATGACCCAGGAGAAAAGGAAAGGGCACCATTAACTAGACCCTTCACTTCAGTGCAGTTCTCCACTCCTTAGTAAGAGACAGGAAACATTGGACCTTCTGCTGACTAACTGAAGGTGAATGGAAGGCCCCAAGAGAAACCACCATCTGACTCATGACAGCTGAGCCTCATTACAGAAGCTGAACAAATGTGTTTCCTCCCTCTCAGAGTGAGTAGCCCTACCCAGTCACTTTTCTCTGCTTGGCGAAAGCAAGGTGTCCTCATGAAACCCTTCAGAAAAGTGGATTGCAATTAAAAGTCTCCAATATTGCTCTGCTGCTGTCACTTGCTCTACTCGTGCCCCTTGAATGCACAAATGACATAGGGGTGCACTTGCTTCCTGCCATCATTAAACAGGTGTTGAAGTACTCGATTATCACCAGGAAATAGATAAGACGTTTTAATGCCTCTCGTGAGATGTTCATCATTCAGAGAGAGTTTAAAATTGGGAGAGTTTAAGATTCTTAAATTCAGATTTCGAAATGGAGTTTTGAAAAGCTTGTGAAAACTTTGCTACGGCCACCCATGCTCCAAATGCATCAGAAGTTACTGGACTGGAAGATAAAATATGTTAGGAAATTCTGCATCTGTAGTATTCTAGCTGCTTAATCAGATAGTCATAATGTTCGCTGTAGCTCCCAAATTTCACAGGAAAAGATGAGCAGCAACTCAAAGCTCCATTAGTCTTATTGAAATCCTAGAAATATCATCCCCTTTCATCTGAATTAATCTAGCCTCAAGCAAACTCAGAGCATACAGGGCTGCTTCAGTTTGCACATTGAAATAATAATTCTTCATCCATTGCAGACTCCCTGTGAGCTCATTTAAAACAGACCAGAGGTACCCAAAATAGTTTCACAGACCTCAAGACTCTCTGACATAAATTCAAATACTCCACCAATTAAGCTCAATGAAGATTTCAAAATTCATTAGGACCAAGACTTGCATTTAGTTCCATATATCTAGAATAAAACAAGTTACAGTAACAAAAAGAGTTCAATTTTTTTTTATATTCTGACTTAAACTGGCAAGAAACATGACTTGCTTCACCAGATTGTAATTGAGGCAATAGATGGACAGTTATTAAATACTATGATATGGAACAGATGTAAAGGGTTTTCTTGCATAAAAGTTGATGTGTTTTAGAAAGTCAATTACCAGAATTTGTACAAACCGTCATGCAGTTTTCATTGCCAGGACCTGATATGAATATATTGCTGATATTTAATTGCAGAACTGAGAGAAGATAAAACATGTATCAAGATAATCAAATTATAAAAGACAGTTACAAATCCTGAAGTTGGTAATTTATGGAGTCTTTTCTACACTTGATATCACTTTCTAGTGGACTTCATGAGTTCTGTAAGAATGTTTTTCTGTTTAACTTCTTTTTTCCAAACACTTGCTTTGCCTTCTTGTCATGGTTTGAGGCAGAAAGGATGAACCTCTTGCAAATCTTGGGTGCAGGAGGAGCATGGGCCTCACAAGCAGTAAAGGAGAGAGTGCACAGGTCCAAGGCTGCAGCACACGTATGTCGGCAAGATAAAAGAATGTGGCATAAGCTTGGGACATAAAAGGCTTTCTGCTATGGCTCAGTCTAGATGCTAAGGAGAAAAGTGCAAAAAATGAAGTGCTAGCATTCCTCAGAAGTCTTTCCCAAATTCTCCACTTGACAGTTAATTTATATCTTCATGAAGAACTGTATGTGCGTAGACACATTCATCAATAAATTAAGCTAACACTGAATACACAACCATAACTGGAATAATAATGAAGCAAACATAATTATAACACTGAGAAGGTTGTGGACTTCTTGCCAAAAGAATAAAAGGACTGTGCAAAATGTTAAATATACTAAATGCACTCACAGACACTGACATGTCGTTCAATAGATTACCCTCCATGAGAAAATACACATAGTGGAATAGCTTAATAAGCAAATTTATTATAATTTTAAAAAATAAAAGGAAAATTGTTGGCAAAAACTTCATAAGAAACATCATTAACACTATAATTATGCAAGAATTTTATTTTTTTTATTACGCCAATTATTCTTATTATCCAGATTGCATAAAGTGAAAAAATGAAAAGAGACGTGGTCAGCCTAGGCTAAAAAAAATTAGTGAAGACCTGTTTGATAGCAGAATTAAGAAGTGCCATCTTTTTCTTTCAAGCCCGGTTCCATGAAACATTTGCAAATCGTTTAACAGCCATTTACATCCTAAAAAGTTATCAGATGTTCTTCTTAATGCATCATAAGTCACAGAATATTGCTAACAAACAATAACTCATACCACAGAAAAAAGGGGGCTGGGGGAAGGGAGACAGGAACAAAAAGAACCAAACAGAAACTCAAAATCAAACCAGTCAACCAACCAAGCCTACCTAGCTAAGCTAGCCATAAACTACAAGGTACCAAAACAAGGAAAGACTGCAAGAATCACCAAATTTTAGGCCCCCATAATAACAGGATATTCATTAAGAGGTAAAATCCTATTCACCCTGAAAAATTAGCAAGCAACAAGGAAATGTTCACACTGGCAAAGAAAGTACAAGAAGAGTGATGTTAGGAAACTATTTACATGCAAAATTAAGGTATTTTTTAATTATTTTAGTAGAGAATTTCAATTTGGTCTCTCTAACTCACTGACGAGATGCTTTAGCCCACATCGACATTTACTTGTTCCTTGCCTATCCAAAGATAAAAGCTCAAAAGACTTGATATTATAGAAACAATTCAGTTTCAGAATGTGGCTTTCAAAATGTTTGCAATGGAAACTGCAGCACTGTTTCTGGAAACCGTATTTAACTGCTTTTCCAAACCAAAATTCTCAGATTTTCTACATCTGTCTTTTGGGATGGACCATAATTTTCTTCTACAATTTAAAACAAAAGAAGAAAGACCATGAGTGTTTAATTTGGAGGGTGGAGGGGCAGGGAGAGGGGAGGGAAGGGAAGAGTGTGTACCTTCTGTGTGAGCCACAAGAAACAGACGTTACAGCTAACAGCAACAAAAATAGTATTTTATGGTTTCCTATGATTTCAGAGCTTTATATTGGGATGTCAGGAACAGTAGGCTGCTTCATTTTAAATTTCCACAGACTGCAGAATATTTCTGTACTTTCACATCACTATAGCCCTCTGACTTAAATGGTCAGCATGGCAAAATACCTTCAAGTTTTAAAACACTGAATAAACTTGGAGAACAGTTTTAGATTCCTCAATGCTATGCCCTTGAGACTGTTGCAGCCTTCTAGTGCCAATGGAAATGGTCTTTTGACTTTTTTGGACTTTCAATAAGACTTTAAAAGTACAGTTTCGGTTCCAACTAATTGGCTCAGATGAAAGGAAATAGTGATAACCATTGCCTGTAGCATTGGACCCATATGTAGTTCCATGAGGTCCAGATATTAGTGCAGAAACCCTGTACCTTCTGTGGCTCTGGCCTCTGACACCACTTTTTAGGAAGATTGTCAAGTTCAACAGCACTGGCAAGCTCTAAACAATAAGAAATTTCTGATGGTGCTGAGGAGAAGAGATACTGAAGTAATGGCTACAGGCAAATGCTATTTTATGACTCCATAAATACCTGGATTTTGGTATCATGATTAACATTAGCTCCTTTACAAGGAGTCTGAAGCTCATAGCCTTTCAGATATTCTGTCCTTACCTGTCTGTCATACCTTGCAGGTGACTGCTGCTGGTATCTACACTGGTGTGTACTGTAGCCCTTCAGTCTCCCATGGCCATCCTGGGACTTGCAGCTTCTTAGTTCTGCTCTATTTGGGAACAATGCATGTCTTTAAATGTGAAAAAAGGCCAACAACCACAACAAACAAAAAAGAGAAGTTCTGCTAATAAGCATTATAGTCTCCATTTCACACAAGGGGAAACTAGGGCAGAGAGATTTGTTCGCCTGAAATTGAGGAAGAAGTCTATGCCAGAACTAAAAGCTGGAACCAGGCTCCGTGCTTTGACTGTAACCAGCCCATCCTCAGGCAGCTGTTACCTGCATCCTGTGGGTGCCTTCAGCCACTAGCAAAATTACCTCTGATACCAGAGACAGCATCAGGAGCAGTGATGGCACTGTGTGAAAATCCCAGCACCATCAGGGTAGGTTTCATTTTGCCCGTGTTTCGCCCTGTGGCAGCGTTGGAGCGTGGACACTGAGGCAATATGCTCATCCTAGCGTGGGGGGACAATGACGTGTGCACTTTCAGCAAGATGAGTGTGTCAGTAGGAACAAGAGGCAGCCCTGCCCTGACAAGAACTCTGGAGAGCCATGTCCCTCAGACATGAAGAAAAGGACTAGCAATGGGTGGAATTAGCTGGAGCTGTAAGGAGATTCATGAGAGAAGTGCAATTGGAAGAAGTAATCTCTTGGATAGAAAGAATCTGGTAGCTGGAAAATGGGAACCAGTCCACACTCAGCGGCTTAGGCAAAGAATTTTGACAACCATTTGGAACAAACATTTCGAGTTTGCATTTAAAGTTAAATTGGGAGAGACAGCAAATAATAAGAAACAATGCAGAGCGATAAAGAAGGTCTTAGAGTAGATATTTTAAATACCAACACAGCTAATAAATGCAAATGTAGTTCAGTGCTGATAAGCACAGAATTATGAGACTGAAAGCAAAGAATGGAAAGGAGGAACTATCTGCTTAGAGGCAATCAGCTGCACTGTAATGGCCAAGAATGAGATCTGGGGAATTATTGTAAAAGAAATCCCTAAAGCTTTCAGCCCAATGAGGAAATGATTGAAATAAACAAGATGATAGGCTTTATTAAACCACCAGAATATAATGCTCAGCTTCCACATCCTGCAAAGGGTAGGAGTGAAATGCACCAAAGCAAAAGGATTAAAACCAAAAATGCAGCACTAACCTCATAGAGTAAGACGGATTTTTGCCCTTGGCTTTTGTCTGAAGCCTGAATCTTCTCAATTGTTTTGCTCCTTTGTTACTATAATGTCCTATTTTATTATTCCTCTTCCTTTTATTATTTTTCAGCCTGTCAGATAAAACTTTATGAGAACTTATTCAGGAAAAGACAGCATCTCCTTCACAATCACTGTAATCTATTGTTCAGTTCAGGCAGATTTTTAAAGCATAAATCCAAATTCTACATTGGATGCCTACCTGGGTTACCATATTACCTCAGAACAATGTGCAGGAACAAAATTAAAAGCAGTTATTACTGCAGTATAGCAATGTTCAGAAAGGGTGTCAGCAGAGCCTGGAATACGGCAAGGAGGAGGCAGGTTGGACAGGAGGAGAGAGCAACTTGCACTAGCAAAGGTCTGCTGTGGACATAGTACAGGAGTTATACACAGAGGAAACCTATTACTCCAGTAATTACTCAAGGCAGTTTGCCCAGCCATCTCTCAGCACAGGACCTCCAGAACTGACTGGGTAGCTCCTGGCAGCCATTAGCATCTCCTGGTATCATCTTCCATCCCATCCCTCAGCCTCAGTGCTGGCTCTGAGAACACAGCCGAACAGAAGAACGGACATAGTGTGGCAGCCTGAAAAGTCATTTAGTTCAGACCTGCTGAGGGTTCAACTCAGATCAAACACATAAGCAATATTTTCTGAAATTTTTTTTCAATACCCTAAAGAAACACTGTTTTTAATAGGAGACTGTTAACATTTAATTCACCAGGTTGTCTTTCAAAGTCATGTAAACTTTTACTACCCATACACTCATTTGGCAAGAAATCTCATGGGTCCACTTAAAAAAAGACCATCAGTTTTCCTGAGGCCTTTCTAGTGATGAGCAGAAGAGTCAATAAAATTTTCCTGCTTTTTTTTGTACAGCTCCCTATCCTGCCTAAAGAATATTCAGCATGTGATCCATAACTATCTTAGATGTTTTTTCACAGGACTGGTTTCCAGTTAGTTGTTCTTAATCCTGGTTTTGGCAGCAGTAAACAACTGCACTGAGTGTGGAGTCCCATATTTGCCATTTTCTTTTTTTGTGTTTGGACTGTTTCTGCGTGTTGTCACCACTTAACCTGTCCTTCATACTGCTGCTCTCCCCTCCTCATTTTTTTCTGACTTGAAATTTAATAGAATATTTTTTATCCCTGAAGTAAGACATTAAAAACGGCATTGACTTGTACCTGAAGAAGAACAGAAGCCTGCAGATACACTTGCATTCTGACAGTGAAATGTTGCCTGATCACTTTTCTAAGGTGTTTTGCCTCTACCTTGCATAATTCCCACTGTGCTTCCAAGAATGCTGTAAAGATAGACTCAGAAGCCTCAAAAACTTCAAGGGCTTTTTTGGTTTGATTTGGGTTTTTTTCCAGTAGGCACTTGTATGTAGTTCATCTACTCGTGTATTTTCCTACAGCTGAGTTCAAGTTGACTGGCCTTCAGCAGTTCTTCCATCCATTTCATCCTTTGTGGAAAGAGCCTCTACCTGCCTTTCCCCCAGAACATCACCTACGCTCTCTATTCTTGCAGAAATCAGTTACTATGGCTCCGGGATCATTTGGGGCTCTAAACACCCTAGTCCTACACTTCCTACTGCTCAGCAGGAGCAGTGAATTCAAAAGCTTCAGGCAGATTTTCTCCACCTTCTCACACTTAATTAGGATGTACTGAACCTGCAATAAAAACGAAAATGGAAAAGGCTTTAGGGACTCTGTTTCAACGACATTTTTGGTCCACATTTTTCTGCTCTGTTGGGCAACAAATCAATCCTTTCCTTGGCCATCATCTTCCTTAGCAAGTATGGTTAAAGAATGATTTGTTGCTGTTCCTCGTGTCTCCTGATGGTCAGGTTGATTCTTTTCATGCAGAAGAATAACAAACAACTAAAAATGACAGTGACACAGGTGCTGATGTGATCAGGTTTCAAACTTCTGAGCCACAGGTGCAGCTTCCTCATTTCCTGGTGATGTATTAAAAATGCCTCCTCTGGTCTATTCCTGCAGATGGCTGTTTTCAGATGGATTTCCTCATAATTGCACTTTCCAGAGCACATTGCTTCTCATTCTGTTCTAATCCTTCTATTTTGGTCAGCCCAGTGTGTGAAAGCTTAAATTGAACACTTTCAGGCTGCTACAAAGGTTAAAAAACCTATTTACCACGAAATTAGACTCTGACTTGCAGGAGATGCGAAACTCCTCCGGATTCAGCAGGACTCCAGTCCTTATTAGAACCTCTCAAAACATCCATGCTCCTAATCAAGACCTCTCAAGATCGAGCCATTTTGTCTCAGCAAGGCTACTTTACACTCCTTTGCTGGCACAATAGAGCCCAAAACCTGGGGTAATTGCCACCTGGGCATTTCTAGAGGGCACAAAATCTCCATAAACAACCCTAGCATTTTGCCTAGATGCTCTCAGCACAGTGGTACAGAGCTGCTTTCTTTATCCCTTTGACTCCTTGAGTATTTGGAGGCAGCTCCCAAAGGGCAGAGAAATGCCTTCACAACCAAACCACCCAAACATCTGTAAAACGTGCCTGGCTCAGGGCCAGCTGTGGCTCAGCAGCCCCAAGGGGAGCTGACATGTCACAGCAAAGTGGAGAGCATTGGAGAAGATAATATCTCAACTTTAGCATCTCCTGAGCATAGCTCTAACTTTGGGTCATTGACTTTGTGACTTTCTTTGCACGGACAGAAAAAAAAAAAAATAAAAGGACATGGAGAAACACAAGCATTTGAAAAGTACACTTTTAATAGCCTCTCCTGGGCAGAATCAACTGAACTCAGATGCAAAACTAATTTTTGCCAAACTGCATGAAAGCATCATAAGATCTCATTTTATCTCTCTTCTCTGGATTTATTGTAGTGGTGCCCTCTCACACTTCCACTCCAAAAAGCACTCTCATTATAAACCTCCTCCCTTTTTCAAAGAATTTAGCTCATCTCCGTATGTGCATGATGCTGTAGCTTGGCATATAAAGTCCCTAGTCCAGCTGTGGATTTTTTTTTAAGAGGTTAAAACATGTTCTGCAGTTTTTGATTTACAGACACATAAAAACTCTAAAATGTACACTTTTAAGAGCTAGGAAATGTACCTGAAAAACAGAAATGATTGAAACCAGGGGGAAAATGAGCTATTCCAGATTTTAATCCTAGAATCATTTATTTGAAAGGCAAAATATGTTTTTCTCAGACCTCATCTCCTGGGTATCTACCTTTTTTAAATATAGCAAAGGCTCAATGTATTCCACTGGCAATAAAGTTGCTGGAGGTGAATATAGAAGGAATAGAGAATTTTGCCTGTGATAGGTGGTATCAGGGAACAATTTTGGTGTTTGTAGTTATGACTCAAGGGGTTACGAGGCATGACCAGAGGAGCCAGTACCACATCACCAGACACAGACAACAGTAAAATGGCATCCAAAAGGTAACAGCTTCTGAGAAGTAAAGGACATGGTGGCTGATCCCTTAGAAATAGAGCTGCTAAAAAACTGTCCCCACACCCACATAAGGCAGTGTGTTCTGAGCCTACTCTAGCCTCTAGTGTTACAGGTAGTCATAACAGAGTCAGTTCAATTTTGCTGAGAAGTGAAATCTGCCACACACCAGTACACAAGACACTCCGAAGGGGGCTGTAGGTGTCTCAAAGCAAAGAACAGCCCACATCTGCTTTCCTCCACTATTGCCTGAGCCCACACCCCTAACTCCTGAAACAAACAGGTATAAAAGTCTTAAAAATCTAGTTTGCAACAAAAAGGAACAAGACTCTGCTGGCGAAGGACCTAAAAAACATATTCCTACATTGGCTGTTGGAAACATCTTGCATAATTTTATAACTCTCTTGATGCCTTGTGTACTCAGAAAAGGAAGCCACCAGCAGAAGCATCTTTTACAGCATCCTGCTGGTAAGTTAGAGTGGGTAGCACAGGAGACCTGCTGGTCAGATGTTCAAGGCCAGAACAAACTGCTGCTCTCATTTACTGCCTCACTCTTCAACGGGTGAGTAAGCGTGCAACGCTGCACCGCCTATCCCATGTCTCAGCTTGGCAAAGCAGAACCCAAACTCTGCAGTGGGCTGAATACACGTTTTGTTTGCCAGTCAGTGTCATCGCCCCACCGCTGCCACAACCCAGTCAGGCTGCTGCTCTCCCTGGGCAAAGACCATGTACTCCTTGGTACAGGCAGACAGGCTCTTAGTAGACTAACAGTAGCCAGCGGTTCCCAAAGTGGTATTAGCTCCTTGATAGATAATTTCGTTAACATAATTAACTTGGGTTTGTGCTGCCTCACAACAGAGAGTGCCCCTTTGCATGTATTTAGCCTCCACGTATACGAAAAATATCTCAAGCACTGAGATGAAAGAGGAAACTGAGGCTGTGTCACACCTGGTGTCACATCCTCTGGATTCCCTCGGCTTTGCTCTTTTTCTCTCTCTTTCACCATAAAACATGCAGTGAAACAGTCTCTCAGCTATTTCAAGAGCCACAGCAAAAAAATCAGTACTTTACCGGGGCTGCGTGCTGTAATATTGCAATATAGACTTTGCCTCACATGTTTGGTAGTGATCCAAACAAGAGAAGTAAGAACTACACACTTACATTAGACAAGTTCAAAAGCTAGATCACTGAAGCGTACCAAAACGTAGCAAAACAAAAATGGGTCAAGACACTGTTTATGACCTTATTAATTGCTTTTTGCAAATTATAAAAAGAGAAAAAAAATTGACTGTTTCATTGTGGTTCTTTTCGATACACTGCCTGAAAAACCTGACATATTTTTAAATGACAGTAACCTAACATTTTAGATTTCCCTTGGCATTACTTTGTTATATATACTAGAAAATATTTCACTTATTGAGGCCTAAAACAATTGAACAAGGAAGTGCAAAAATGGAAGTGACACAATTTTCTTTTTAAGGTGATTCATAAACCAACATCTTGGTAACTGCTGACCTAGATATTTCATTATGAACTTCAGACAATTCACTATTAAACTTCCCCAGTCACTATTAAACTTTCCCTGCAATGAGCAAAGAAATAGGGAAAAGGATATTAACAAAGGTGCAGCTTTCTGATAATCCATAAAACCAATAATGTACACTGCTTTTAAAAAATGAACTTCATTTGTTGTCATTTGGTTACATTTTCTCTTTACATGTACATGTAAATGCTCTTAGGATGTAGTAGGCTCACTACATATCTCCTACAGCTGTAAAGGTTTTGTTTTTCTCACTTGATGGTGTGTGAAATTATTCCCTAATATATGTCCTAATGTTAGAACATGAGATTTTAGGTGGTTTCATTTAAGACAATTCTAGAAAAGAAAGTGTCATAGCATTGAAGTGCAAAACAGTACCATTGGTTTTGCAGTTTCAGTTTTCAAAACATAAAATCATTTGGAAGCAGAATAATTTAAAACTACGTCAGGAAATTCAGTATTTTGGGCTCTGCTTGTTCCATCACACAAGCTCAGTTGTGAGCAGGGACATTTCCTCCAGAGCAATGAATCCTGCAATAACACTCAAGCGTAAAGCATTTACTTTCCCTCATAAATTGTTGCACTTCAAAACATGAAAAAAAAACGTTTCTGTATTCTCTTTAATCAAAATAAGTTCTATGAAAGCAGAACATAGGTTTAAAGAAGGCCTCAAATATACATTACCACGACACTATAAAGCACGGTGTGTATGAGGCATGCTACACTGACATTGCTGCTAAGCTGGAGAGACCCGCATTGCAGTAAATGTTTGATAGGAAATGAAAGGCTAGGAAGGTTTACATTTCCTTTACATGTACCCAAAGCATTTCATATTTCAAAGTACTTATATAAACATGCCCTTGTTTCAGGCTTTTAGCGGAAAAAAACAAGCGCAGTTTACTACTAAATGACTACTATCTGCAAGTGGCAATTCCAGCTAGCAGCCTGTAATTTGTCAGGGACAGATAACAGAACGCTGTTATCCTGCACCTGGTTAATCCTAGCCCAGTCTATCTCGTGTGCATGTCTGCACAGCCCAGCAACGTGAGCAGTAACAAATCTCATGGCATATGCACACATCCTGTTGCCTTGTTCATCAAACTTTATTTTCTTTTTTCTTGAACTGCATGTAAAGTGTTCTTCCAAGGTTTGCTAACTATAGAACGTACATTTGAAATCCAGGACAACTGGAACTTTATGAGAACCTCAACTCTCATACAGCTGTTTTGAGAGAGGTGATGAGAAAGGGAGAGGTTTTTCTAAACAAATGAGTTTTCACATTGGAAATAGTCTATGTTCTAATGCGCCATGGCAGAACATTAAAGTGTGCTGTGCAGGCTTTTAAAAGAGAGAATATTACCGTTTGTGGTTAGTCACCATCCATAGCCCATTATTTGAAGGAAAATATTATCCACTAATGGCAGCACACAGGAAATTGCTCCCTTGATAGAAATGGTTTACAAGTAGGAAACAACTTTGGAATGGAGATTTGCTAATAGTTTTACCTTATCTTTGCAACATTTTTTATTCTTCTTTGCCTTTACTGCGAAGTTGACTCCTTAATAGAATAGAGCCTCTATCAGAGAATATTAGTTATTCATGTAGCTTCTGTGAGCTGTGGAAATAAATTATTGCAAGCTGAAAATGTTTCTCAAAGACCATAAAAAGCACCCCTTTTACACTGCTCCATTAGGTACACTTATTTTATTTATTTCCAGCTTTATATTTCTCTGTTAGTATCTTGTTCACTTGTCCTGGGGACAAGATGTAATTTGTCTTAACAAAATCACCCAGCCCAGTCTAAGGTTAAGCTTAAATAGGAAAGCAACCAGTAATTATGCAGATTATCTTTTGTAAATATAAGTGAAGGCAAATACTACACAGAATTGCATGGATCCAACATAAAACCTGGATGCTGCATCTTCTATTCCACCAGCTGACATTATGAAATGCAGAAGTTTCAGTGAAGCCATTTTTCTGAGTAAGATTTAACTGTGTAACTCTCTTGCACACTACAGAATGTGTATTAATGCCTTTTTTCCATACTGTCTTTCATCTGACAATCTCAAGTGACTTTTCAGGTATTAAGGCATTAAAAAAATTGGTTAACATGCTATCAAATGAGTGGTTTTTTCTCTGATCTTAATCCATTTGAGTTTCTGTTTCCTGTATGGCTGGAATCCAGACATGGAGGTTTTAGAGAAGTCTGTTCAGAGGAACGTTCCCTCGACTAGTTTTGAGCTGCTAACAAACATAATGACCTTCGTGGTGTGTTGATATTTACAGAGTGAAT
Source organism: Cnemophilus loriae (assembly GCA_013397755.1). Classification (NCBI taxonomy): domain Eukaryota; kingdom Metazoa; phylum Chordata; class Aves; order Passeriformes; family Corvidae; genus Cnemophilus; species Cnemophilus loriae. The sequence continues at coordinate 2,338,565 of VZTF01008130.1, forward strand.
CCCTTCATGATTGCCACCCCCGGTACTTTTCCTCAGGAGTTTGGAGGGACTGGAGAAAATCCATAGACAAAAGTACCTGGTGGTTGGTTATGTCCCAAGCCTCTGATTTCTGCCTGTCAGAGAGAGAGTGGCCAGCACAGGAAGTGGAGGCCCAGGGAGACACCTGCTTACCCTGAGAGTCATGGTAGCTCTGTTCAAGCAGCAAGCTTTTTATCTCTCTGGGTGCCCCAAGGAAAAGATAAATATTGATATTCACCCTGTAAGATTAACAATATGTTTAATTGACATTCAGCTCGTGGTTATTTAGATCAGAATATCCAACAGTTTGGGCAGATACCTGTTGTCCTCAGGAGGCTGAGTTGCCAGCTTACGTTCCAGCTGAGTATCTCCCTGAGTATTCAGAGGAAACTTTGCAGGTTCAAGCCTTACAAACATCAGACCATGACAGTCTTCATGCTTATTTAAAACGGCACACATTCTGCCGGCTCTCTTCAGATGTTAGCCAACAGCAGAAATGAAAAACAAGCTAACTCACTTGAGCAGCCCTCCTGGTCAGGAGCAGAAGCAGCCGCAACCCTTCCCTCACACTTCAAGCCCATTTCTCCAGCAGGTAGCACTTATAGTCAGCTCAGGGCTGAACTCAAATGGATCAGTTCTTCAGGGGGAAGAACAAGCTAATAACCCACGAGTGACAGGAAGAGCAAGATCCTGAGTCCTTCCAATAAATTCTCTCCACCTAGCAAGAACAGGCTGTTAGCTTTCTGCATAAGTTATCCCTACAATCCGTAAAAGAAGTAGATTCTACCTGTCCAGCCTTCCCTCCGGATATATTGTAGGACTGGGACATAACTCAGCTGCTGCAGATTAACAGCGTAATTCAGATGGCCAAGTGCTTTACAGGTGAATTAACTCTGTGTTTGAGTTTTGTCTATTAAGCATTTCACTGAAAGGGAATGAGAAAGTTGCATAATTTATTATTTAATATTTTCGACAGACCTCACTATTATGCTCGAAAGCAAATAGTTTGCTTGAGATGCACGTGTAGATGGGAGTTATAAAAAGGCTACGCCAAAAGGTTTTATGGTAATGCAGATGCAATAAGAAGACTGCTTTATAAACATTCTTTCCATGCAGTATTATCACAAAAATGTACAAGACAAATTCAGGTTTTTTAATGACTGTGGAGAACATGCCTCACTCAGGCGTCCAAGTTTTGGTTCTACTCTTTTCTTACCTCTCCTCACAATATGACACTTGTCTATATCCTAAGTAAAAATTAATTTATTTCACATCCCTCACAAAACTTGAACCAAAACGACATATCCCTTTATGCTTTTCTTTGGAACATCATCATTGCAAGCTACCTGTCGTGTCAGTTCTCATTTTCGGTTAGCTAGATTGCTTAGTAGCATTACATCGGGTTCCACCAGAGGATGTGCAATTTTGAGATACTGTTTAAAAACATTAAAATCACAGGACCCAGCTACCATCACTACCCCAAAGATGAGCAACCTTTTCAAACATTAGCAGTCAGGTATTAAACACCAGTGTTCTACAGCCCAAAAACATTTCCACCTGCTTTTTGCAGTGGCTCAGGCATCATTCTCTGCTCAAGATGTGATTACTGTCTCTCAATCTGCCAAAACCTTTAAGGAAACAGAACCATTGTAGGTGCCAGCTCAATGCAATGTGCTACTAGAAAATCAAGCACATACTTGGCTTCACAAAGCCATGCAAAAATAAAAGCTTTTTATTTCTGTTATTTGACCCAAATATTTGACCCCATTCTTAACTACAAAACACTTTGTGATCTGTAACCAAGATCCTGAGAAGATCTCCCATTTCTGGGACAAAAGGCAGAAGCTGATGTCATCAGGCCTGAATTGTTAGATTGCTTCAACAGTTTCTTTGTCACCAGGCACGTAACCTTACAGATCAGATGCTGCTAGCAGGTTTGTTGGAGGCCAACTCGCTCTATGTCTAGATGCTACTGCAATGACACTGCAGCTGTTTGAGAGAGGAAGGAAACCAGCAATCTTAACCTCGAGGGCCCAGTTCTGCACAGGGGCACTAGAGTACCGGGAAGCAGCAGGGAACTAGAGACAAAATTCTGCAGACTGAAGTTCAATCAAGGGACACTGTAGGATACCAGTAGTTAGCGACAGAAGCAATCATCAGATGGGATGGCGAAAATGCACAGATAATTGATTGGAACAACATTTGGGCCCAGATAACCCTCCAGTTCTCAACTAATACTTATAGGAGATGTCAAAGGAGCAATTGAGCTACCAATAATGATTATATCACTTTTCATCCATTAAGATCTTTGGATGCTTTTCAGAGTGCAGGATTGCTCATTCACTGACGAATTACAGCTGGCTACAACAGCCATTTTGCAGCACTATACAATAGCTATTATAAAGGAAATGAAGAATAAACTTCTTCTATTGATCCAGCAATAGGAATTTTCAGTAGACAGAATGTAATTACCTGAGGTAGAGGAAGGTTACAAATTGGCAGTAACCATGAGTATTAACAAAGTACGAACAAAGTTAGCCTTGAAGAAGCCAAGAAATCTCTGTGAGAAGTTACAGAGGACACAGGGGCACTCAACAACAAGCTTTAATATAGCATCAGGGAGCTAGGGAAAAGGGAACCTCAGCTCCACCCAATTATCCCATCCTTCTTCCCCCACAAATACAGCATTCTTTCCGGCCAAAACCATCACTCCCTATGGTCTTGTCACAGGAGTAAACAGTAACTTTGTATGCAAATATAATTAACTTGGTCTGAAAAAACAGAGTGAGAAAGGAAGATAAAGAAGGAATCTTTCCAAAACAGTCTCCTTCACAATGCCTGTGGGGAATTAGGCTACTGACAGTCTTTTTGGGTGGCAGTCCTCCCTCCTTCTCTGGATCCAACAGGAGCCCTGGCTTTGCTTACAGAACAATGCGTCCCAGGAACAACCACCCAATGCATCTCCTGCCACTGTGATTGCCATTTCAGAGTGTGTATTTTGTTACAAGACAAAGGAACCAAAAGTCCCAGAAATTCTTGCTCTATAGCTCGAGGGTCTACGAAAAAGCCAAGCATGATGTACTCAGGTATTTCCTGCTCAGATTCTGCAGTACAGCTTTGTTGTCTCTAACTATCAGCTCCTGCAGAGGGCAGTTACTTTCTTCTGGGACAAGGTTTTCATGTCTTCCCACAAAATACGGCTGCTTCAGAGCACTATGGAGAAGGGGAGCAGCAAATCTCACCCTCCACATAAACATCATCATTTTCTGAAACATGTTACTCATGCAAAATTACTGTTTTCTGTGTCAAGGACTGCCTGACACATACAGCAAAAGAGAAAAGCGAGGGTGGATCTAAAATTTGCCTATAAAATTAGTGAGCTCAAAATTCTGTCTTCTTTGAGAGCAACTCCCTTCTCCTTAGCACCGCAAATCCTCAAATCTTCCTGTCTTTTCTGATGTCTTCCTACCCTGCCATCAAACTACCCTTAGGGTTGTTTTTCCAGCAATGTGTTGAATTTTTTTCATTAATTCAGAATTTAAAAACAAAGGACATGGGACTTGAATGAGCTGACTGGTTTGGTTTCATTTACTTTTAAGACTATCCAAAACATCCTCAGCTTCTTATAAGTAAAGCATGTACCCATTGACCCGACAGTCATATATCTGCAGGAGAAACAAATACCAGCTGCTGGTAGTTGAGAACACACTTTGATTTGAGCCCTAGACATCTGAAGGCACCTTATTCATTTGAATTGCAAAATCTTGAGAAATGTCAAAAGAAATATGAAGTCATTAGAAATTACAAAACTCATAAAATGCATTAGAAACAGTCCTTGACAAGATGCAATAGTTTACACACTTCTCAGGGGTGGGCAGTAGTATGAATAGGAATTTGCATACCATCTTCCACTCCTATAGAGGAGAGGGGCATGATAGTCACTGGAGTTCTTTACAGCTTCTAGCATTTATCTAACAAAATCTGTCTGAATAGAAAAGTCCATTTTAAAGAGATTTGTTGAACTGCCTGCTGGCATTTTCTACAGTTTGCAGCATGTTAGATCAGCAGAGTCAAACTGAAAGAAAAAAAATGCTTTCATCTCCTATTTGTCAGGCAACTGGCTGCGTCTCAGGTACATTTAATCCATATTTGATAGACTTTGTAATATTCTGCAAACATTCCGGTAAATGTTAATTGTCATGCTGTAGCATGATGCATTTATAGAACCTGATGACTTCATTGATTTAAATGGCCTCTGGAAAAGATCCAGGCTTGCATCCTTCCCTAGTCTCATATTTGCCAAAACCCAATTTAAAAACCATTAAGTCTTGTGAAAAGGAGATTATCATTAAGAAATTATTTTAATTCAATACCATTTAAGCCTAGAGTAATAGCTAATAACAGCAGTCAATTCCTAAAAGAATGTCTATAGTGCTTTGAAGATAGAAAGTGTTCTTTAGCATTTATACCAAAGAAAAGAGCTGATTTTGAGTAAACAGTATCTTTTTCTAGGGGAGGTAGAAGGAATAAAGCAAGCTATTATGTGTCAGTCTGTAAATAAATAGCTTTTGTGCTACTTGAAAAGGCTCAGGCACTAATAAGATTGACGTCTGAACTAGAAGATTTCAAATGCTTTGGTGCTATTAGGTACTAATCTATTTCTCTGAATGCTTTTGTGAAAATGGCCATCTTCATCAAACAAGTGGTAAAAATCACGTCTTAGCAAGGCAGCTTTTTGAGAGCTTGCCAAATTACAGAAAAGGATACACAATTAATTATGGTTTTGTTTTAATTAACTTGGGTAAGCTACAAACTAGTCTCGGGGTTTTTTCCTCATAATTATATTTGGAGTTACCGTGCTTCAGTGACCAGAGAGGGATGAATCTCACAGGTGAACAGTTCTCCCATCCAACAGTTAAAGCCATTAATGTGTTGATTCATTTCCTAGACAGTGACATTTGTCAGGAGTTCAGAAGGATAGACGAAAACCAGCCTTAGTTATATCACCAGTGTAAAGGCGCAGCATCTAAACCAAAAAGTTATTCTAGCACATACTAACAAGGATTTCATTTGCTAGATAGCGAATGAGTTTTTCAAGAAAGCCTGAGACTGCTGCCTTAATGAAACAAACATCCAGGATCCTTGGTTCAGTGCCCAGAGTGTGCCCACCTGTATCCCTAAGGAGAAGGCGACCAACTTTCATTTAGGATGAGGGGCAGATTTAGAGATGTTGGTGCTAAAATCTCACAGGGCAAAAAGGGGGTAACCCATTAACATCATCAAAAAAGCACCGAGCAGTTCTGCTGTGAACCCATTACTTTTGTCTGCTCTCTATTTGGGTGTCAAGTCTGTGATCAGCCTCAGTTTGACTCACGGTTGTCAAGTGATGCTCTAAAGTTGTCTGCCCTGAGGGTCACCTTCTGGCTTTGCTACACGGCAAGGACACAAGTGCAGAGCTGCCTGCCTGTCAGGGCCAGAGATGAGTGGGTGTGAGGCTGAGACACGGCCAGGATGACTCCTGACTCAACATGCCCACACACTGTGGGGCAGTGGAAATGCTCTACTGCTGCTCATGCCCTGAGTTGTTCTCTATCAGCAGCATTATGTTAAAAAATACAGACTGAAGTAAATTCTGATTAGCCTCAAATAGTTATCTTCTTCCAGGCTCAGCTATGCCAGAATAAAGGGCAACCATCATATCTGCTGGTCGCCCTTCTCTCTTGCTGGAGGCCACTGTCCCTGCCAGTCTGTAAGTGGAGAAACCTGGCCAAATACTCTCGTCATGTTCCAAGCCAAGCCATGTGAATTAGCTCACGTAATACCAGAGATGGTTTGCTCCTGAAGAACCAAGAACAAAAGCTTGCACACAATTACCCATAGCCTGACTAACAAGGGAAGTAACCTCTTTCATGAGTTTGGCTGAAAGATATTATGGATAGCCTATACTGCTGGTTTCTTATGTTACAAACTTTTTATTTTCATGATCAGATCCTCCAAATCTCTAGCACATGATGCCACAAAACGGTTTGTACAAACCAGTTACCCACCTTCAGATAATTTGGGCCAGCTCTCCTCAAGTTTCGCTATGTTTCAGGAGTGCAGTAAAAAAAAAGTTCAGCTAAAGAGGAAAAAGAGTAGCAGCAATGAGGTGACACCTCTCTGTCAGAGTCTTCCTGAATCCAGCAGGAACAGGCCAAGACAGAGGGACATCAGGACTTAAGCAAATGGCTGCTTATCAAATGCTGTTATGAAGCTCTGTGTTCTGGTGAGAAGTGTCTCTTGGAAGAAGTGCTTTCCTCTTGGCAAGCAAAGAAAGGAGGGAGATCCCCTTCAGAAACTGAGGGAAGGAGAGCCCTTATTTTGTGCACTACTGTGCATTGCACGATTCTGCTGCAGATTCTGCTCTTCACCCCGTGGGAGCCTGGCTGCCTATGCTAAATGCTGTCTGAAGGCATGTTTGCTTTCAGGTGCATGTTTGCTCAGGGTGACTTTCAGAAGACAAGTGCTATGAAAAATCCTCTTACCTGTGCTAATAGCAAACGCCTTTCTGGATCACAAAGTGAAATCAGGATGAGAAAAGTGACATTGAAATGGCACAGAAAATGATAGTTATGAATCAGCAGGAAGACAAACAGCAGTTCTGCAATTACATGTGGTACACCGAAACTCTCTGTCAACAGCTGACCTCTTCAAGTTGTCATGTACGATATCTGATTGTACCATTCACCACCTATAGCACCGAGGGGAGTCAGCTGCCAAGCATCATTTCTTTATTATTATCATTTTCCATAGATCCAAACGCTCTTTGAAGACATCAGAGATTAATAAAAAGAAATAATTGGTCTGTTCCATCAATCTGCAAAGATTAACACAATCATGTCCTTGGTGAAACCTTGCCGTGTGAAGCTAACATGAATGCAGCAGAAAGAAAGATGTCCAAAGGACTCTTCCAGATCCAATCTACAGCTGCATCCTCAGGGTGTCAAAACAAGAGTACAAGAGGAGGCCTTGTCCTGTAAAAGTTGAGCCTGTTTTAATATATTTCAGGAAGAGGTATGAAAGTAACTGAACTTGGCAGTGTATTTAACAAAAAGAAGAAAAACCAACACAACAGGCTCCAATCTTTCTTTTGATATTGTCCTGCTGTGATGACGAATCACCTCAGAGGCCATACCCACAACACTTTCATGAGCTGCAAAGTAAGGCTAAATGACATGCCCAAGCTTCTCTAGGAAGTCTGCTGTAGAGAAAAGAAAAAAAAAAAAAAGGAAAACCCCAATAGAAAAGCCAACATGATCATCCAAATCCCAGACTAGTCTCTCAAGCACTGGAGCATCTTTCCTCCGCCAACTATTTATCAGACCACTTCACAATTCATTGCCTTTCCAAATGGCTTTTCACTGAGGAACAGTGCATTGCAAAAGGCTTTGTAGATTGAACTAGAAAGGTCCTCAGAAGGTGAACCAGGAATGATCTCAGATACAGAAAGCAAAATGCTGTCTTGAAAGAGGTCAGAGAAACAGATGCCCATAACTTCACTGATGCTGGAAAGCTGATATGCTGAACATTTAGCCTCAAACATAAACAGAGGAGCCTCCATTCCCACCTCTCTGCCCCTTCAGCCTATTATTTAGGTGCCACTTGGGAATTTTTCAGCTCTTTCATCTCTTACAACAGTTTCTCAGAGCTCTGCTACAGTCCCAGGGCAGACTCTGACATAAAAATAGAACTGTGCCAGATACAGATGCGACTTTTGATTAATTATCAGCATAACCCTTTATGTAGACACCAACGGCTTCATGATGGTATCATATACGAACATTATTTCTTTTTCTCCCTATTCCATTAGACAACAAGGCTTACTGACCCTGTAAGCAGTGTACAAAACCCCTATGACCCAGAGCCATTAAAAACATTTTTTATGTCAGAAAGGGAAGGGGAGAGCAGTGGCAAAGTCAAAAGAAAGGGTATTGGATGACAGCTTGTCAGAACCTGGAGCTCCATAGCAGGATGGGACTCAGCAAAATATCCAGCCAGATCCAAGGGCACCCCAGCCACATTCAGCCAAACATCATCTAGCAATGGGATCTTGCTGCACATGACTCAGGAGTCAAGGGCTGGCCACATGAAAGTTGTGGGTACTGCTATCAAACACATTCCTAGTGGTACTCACGCATCTGTCCTGGATGCTAGGAGGGAACTTTGTGCTCGTTCTGTTATCCTGGCACAATTAGAGCACAGCAGCTTTCACACTCTAGCAAGATTTCATTTCACTTATCTTACAAAATAAAAAACCTCAGAGTAAAACCTTCAGGGGTGAATTTTGACAAACGAAAAAACCCCAATCAAACAAACAACAGAACTACTCGCACCTGTCACTCAGGACAATCATGTTCTTTCTGCCAGAAACTCTCAGTGATCCCCCGCCTGACAAAACATTGAACCCTGTGCCACAGGTTCTGGGGGCTGCAGGGAGGATGAAGGTAAATTTTAAACAAGTCTCATTGATAATGTCTTACTGGGTAAAGTGCAAGAGGCTCTTAGACCCAGGATCTTTCAACAAGACTTTCAGTTTTCTTCTTCTGAAATCCTGCAAACTGGGTTTTCAGATACATCAAATATTTTCCCCAGTCAGAAGAGATAAAATATGATTGAGGGATAAACAGAGACCTGGACACTTCACTTGAATACCTGTTTTCAAACAGCATATCCAGTGGTGTTCAGAAGGCAATGCCACATGAAGTGCTCCCCAATATTTTGCTTTAAGCTCTCTATAGCCTATGAGCATTTTTCAAAAACTTGACAGCATCTCTGTAAAGAGACAGAAACTAAAAAAAAAGTGGTCAGTTTAGAGTCTTAAAGTCTAGTTACTGCTGTGCTGGAGGAAGAAGAACTGCAGCAAGGGGTCTGCTACCAGCAGAAGAAAAATAAGGAATAACTACACAGGTGCTTTTTTCATCCAATGTATGCACCTCAACTTGCCTTGGGGATGAAGAGAGGGAGGAAGGAAGGAAATGCACCTGGCACAGTGCATGAGCAACTGTTCAGTCATTCTGAAAAGAAACTGCAGAGAAAAAAGGTTTAAAGTTCTCCTGGTTTGGGGGAACTGTTACTGATCTTCCACTGAGTTGATAAGGGTTTGGGGTCAGCTCTTAAAAACAAGAGAATGAAGCTTAACATAACAAAGCATTTGGTTTCTAACTACTATCAGCACAACACTCACCTGGACTGCGGTTTAGTTTTTTAAGACAGCATAACTGCCTTTAAACCACACCAGGGTTAGAGAGGCACCAGGCATACCCTGTGTCTGTTGTGAAATTGTCTGAGAGATGAAACAAGCAGAAACTGGGCTGACAGCAAAGTGTGGGGGGGTATCACCAGCACCCCCAGGGACAGGTCAGACTGACAGAAAAACATATAAGCATCTGGGAAAATAGCAAGTGTAGAGATTTACTGTGAGACAGGCTGGATATTATATACTGAAATGTTCTGTGCTATTATAAAATATTTTTTTAAAAAACACAGAGATAAAAGATATCAACTTCTAAATAAAACATCTCTTGAAACAATCTATTAGAAGCCAGGGAAGTATTCATAGTTCATTTCTTGATAAGAATATCTGTTTGGAATCTCTCACACACTATTAAGTGACACCATAGTTTGATGATATTTACTTCTGATCATCATTTTTAGAGAGAGTTTTGAGGGTTGTGTATTTACTTGCACCATAATCCAGAGATCTTCCTCATATTTCCCTGCTTCAGTATCTCATGACTGGTTTTAGCAATTTATTCTGACAAAAAACAAATGCACTCACGTTAAGATATTAAATACACATGCACTCTCCCAAGGAATTTCAATCTTGTTTATCACAAATGCATCTTTTATTTCTAATTTTTCTATTCCATTACAGTAACCAGATGAGCCTCTGCTTCTTCATTTGCATCCAATTCTGTCTCCCATTCAAGAAGCTTAAAAATACACTGCCAGCTACGTACTCTGTATTTAGTGTTTGCCTGAAAGTTCCTACCCATTTGGAGCTATATAGATAAGGCTCTTGCTTTGCTCCATTAGCATTCAGTAGCGTTGGGCAGCACTTTCTTTTGATCCCCACTCACCTGTTCCATCTGGATCTCCAAGCACTTCTCTGGTACGAGTACTTGCAATAATCATCTGCATCTTATTTGCACAGACAGTATATCTTGAAGAGCAGCATGAAAGCAGCACTGCATCCTGTTGAGATCAGTAGGGTATGGAGTTCAGTGCCAAAGGGCAGTGGAAGATTTCCCGTACAAAGCATTAAGGTGGAGTGTGTTAAACCAAAACGAAGAGGGGGTGAAAAGAACCCAGCAAGCTTACTACACTTTTTCTGTTCCGTTGCATGGTCTGTTTTTTCTTACATCATCTTTTCAGTCTATCAAAATGATGTTAAATTTGCAGTAAATTCTAGAAATGTAAAGAGGAGCCCACGTGATGCCAAGCAGGCATTTGTCTGCGCATCTGCCCAGTAAGTAAAACTAGGGCCTAGGAAAAAGCTCTGTGGGTAGGAAAGCATTTCAGTTAAAATGCAAAAGCCAGAAGCGCTGTGTTTCCAAATTAAACACCTCTGACTTTCTTCTGTTCAAAATAGATATATCTCATGTCACTATCCTAACTTGTGAGAAAAGCAACTGTTGAAACAATCTTCCCAAGCTCCTTCTCATGGGACAGGAGGGTTAGACTTTTCCTAGAGCACTTCCATAAGCTTTAAGACATTGCTGTTATTAAACCTTCCATATGTCAGAACTACATAATGAATTTATCAGCTCCTGCATGCCCATTCAGTAATGGTCTGCTGGCCTATTGACAACAACCTTCCAATAAGGTCTTGCTGTGGCAGACCTGACAGCTAGGGTTGGCTTGTTTAACAGCATATTAGCATGAAAAATTATCTCTTTGAGTCTTACAGAAACACTGCAGAGTCCTGGCACAAGCTCAGTGAACTGTGACACTGCCTGAATTTCCTTGAATTGCTCTGAAAAAAAAGTCCTTTATTAAATATGAATTCAAAATTGAATTAAAACAAAAATGAAGCAGCTTTGATAGGAAGCTGCTCTATGTTCTTTATCAGAAACTACTCACGATTGGCAGCCCACTGGGCACATGTCAAAGTTGGGGTCCCCAGCAAGAACTGGAGCATGTCACCTTCATTTCCAGTTCCTGAAATCTATTTCAGCCTGTATTTTCCCCTCTATTCAAGAATTTATTTAATCACTTGCTACAGAACAGCTTTTAAAACATGCTTTCCAACTTGCTGAGTTGTAGGGGGTCAGTCTTAGAAGTCCATCGTTGCATCCATAGTGCCATAAATAATGGCCTTCATCTGCAGCATTATTATCTTTCCTGTTCCAGTATCTCTCAAAGTGATATTTTGTTCGGTGCTCCTGTGCCTGAGATGGATTAACAATACTCACAGGTACTAAACCACATTTGTTAGAGAAACATTCTCTGGGTTATTGGCTTATAAGCTAACAAGGTTCTCTCTTGCATTCCTTGCGAAGTTTAGAACTAATTGTTTTGCAGGAGGTTTCACAGCAGAGCAGAACAGTTTCTCACAAACTTTTCTTTCCTCTTGGAGGCAAGCACTTGCATTAGCAAGTTACACTCATGTTTTACTGCTCGTAGATTGAATTACATTTATCACTCTGGAAGCAGCAACAGCATGACTGCCCTTCCACATGTGAAACATGCAATTCATCGATTTACGGAGCTGTAACCACAGCTTTACATTTATCATATGTCAGATCAGGTTTACTTAGCAGTCCCCTGTGTGGGACAATGTAGTTTAAAATGTTGCTATTAAAGAGGGGGAAAAAAGAAACATTTCACATACAATGGTAACATTCATCAAGTGTTCTTTGCAGAGTGATGTAGCACTATTTATCAACTACCAGTTTCCAATTTCTGTAGCAATAGCTTTTTTACTCTTACAGACGGCTCAGAGATCTAAGAACAAAATGACAAAAAGGAGTGTTGAAATACGACTCACATAAATCTGCTTCTTGTGCTAAACAACAGCTCCTTTTTGACAATAAGAAGATGCAGTTTTTGATCTCTGAACTTTTGCCTGAAGGTACAGATCAGCTTCGTGGGCCCTAAAGAAATTAACTGGCCCCCAAAATTAAAAGCTTCACTCCCAATTTTGAATATCCCCATTTGAGTGAAAGACTCCATATTAAGGCACCCTGTTTCAGAAGCCTCTGAATTCCTCAAGCACTCAGCTTCATGTGGGCAGCCCCTGTTCTAGGGGACCTCACAAACAAACCTTGGCACCTGCCATTTGGTTTTCACATTAAATAAATGTGAGGGTGAGTGACAAAAATCTCATCCCTATCTCAACTGTTTGTTAGTATCTCAAAAGACGAGACTTTTTTACCTAGTTCTGAAGCTCTTCTGCTCTTAAAAGGTGGAAAAAAAAAAAAAATTGTGGCTGTGAACAGCATGAAGTCTCTGACAACTGGTTGGGTGTGAAGGGACAATGTCTCTGGTCTCCAGTCACACAAACCTATTCTGCTGCCCAGGAAGTCAGGAGAAGGTGGTCTTCCCTTCATTTCTGGAGATGTTGCAGGCTCCTTCCAAATCCCAGAGGGACAGTGGAAGACAGGCTGCAGAAATACGCTTCAAATCATCTGCAAAATATTCCCCAAGCAAAATTTCAGCAACCTGGAGTTTGTCACATCTCTCTCGGCTTTAAGGAACAAAGTGTATTCCAGCATGAGGAGCAACAATGTGATGGTTTTCCCTGCTGCCAGACTGGGAGGCACTGCAGGAGCCTGCCCAGTACTGCGAAAGAGGGAGCAATGCAGTCACCCACTCACTCCTGCTCAAAGACCTTCTCTTAGTCCTTTCCACTAGAAGAGACCTTTCTTGCCAGAGGAATAGCTTGTCCTGGGGGTAGGAGGGACAAGAAAGGAAGAGGGTGGTGACTGTCACCACACTGGAATATACTTTCAGATGGCTGAGGGGAGAAGCAGTGTTCTTTCTGCCCAGATGACGCAGCAACACGCCAGCACAACTGCAAGAACCAGCAGACTTCAGCCTCTTATTGAAAACATATTCTCCAAGGCAAATGAAAACAGAATGGCTTAAACAAAATTATGCCTTCTTATGACACCTAACCCTGAAGATTTTCTCATTCTATCAGAGGTGCTTTCATATAGTTTACAATACAAATAGCAAAATCACAGACGCTTTAATCACAAGGCAAGTCCTATTTGTTTCTTGTTTTCTGTCATGAAAATTGCTTTTCTGGCTAATGTCAAATATGTCTGAAACAAAAGGCTGTAAAAGAAAACCTCCCAAAAAATATTTGTTTCCACTACAGCACAAAAAATATGTTGACAAAGAATAAATTACGTAGTGCTGTTAACTGGTTTTATCTGTTTTATCTGTTGAAGAGTAAACTGGTTTTAGATTAAACAGGGCACAGGAAAAGGTAACTCCCAATAACTGCCATTTCCACCTCCTCCAGAACTTGCTAGTATGAAAACAAGGCTAGGTTTTTCCGACATTTCTCATCAAGAAAATGTTATCATTCCCACTAGTTAGGACAGTCACCTGGAAAGTAGGAGATCCACATTTGAGATGTTACCATCAGATAGGCAAACCAGACACTTACATCTTTCTCAAATGCCAGGTATGCATGGAAAGGACCTCAGCATGTCAAGTAGTTTGACCTCCTTTTCAAAGTAGATCAGCTAGATCAGGTTGTTCATAGCCATGTTCTAGCTCTGAATGTCTGCAAGAACAGAGACACCAAAACCTCTCCGGCCAGGCTCTTAGCGTTTGACCACTCTCATGGTGAAAAAAAATTTCTAATATCTACTTGGAATTTCCCTTGTTGCAGGTAGCCTCTGTTCTCTGCCATTCTTTCCCTCTGCACCTCACAGAACAGTATTAAAGCATAAACATCCCCCACTGCAATCCCTTCATCTACTCGCCACTGCATGAATGTGGCAGACTGGTTAGGTACAATCTGACCATGGTATATCCATGCCAGCTGTCCCCAGTCACCTTCCCATCCTTCCTGTGCTTGGACATGGCATCCAGGAAGACAAGCTCTGTAACTTTCCTGAGAACTGAGGTTAGGCTGATAGGTCAAGAGTTCCCCAGACTCTCCTCCTTACCTTTCACTAAAATGGCATTAAAAAGGCGTTGGCCTTTGTCCTGTTCCCTGACTGTTATCACATTTCCAAGATGATAGAGAGGGATTTTGCAATTTTATCAGCCAATGCTTGGCACCCTTGGATGCATCCCCTATGATTCCACAGTCTGGCATTTGCCCTGTCGACTTCAGTCGTTCCTAACTCAGTCCAGCTTTCCTGTCAGCCAAGCATCACTCTCCCAGCCTATCACTGGATGCAGAGCCCTTCACTAGATCCAAACTACTTCAGCACATTTCTGCTATTCCAGTGACATTGGTCTGCAGCGGCACGTGGACTTCAAATTCCTTCTAATTTTTTTTCCATGCTGTGTATGTATCTGCACAAACACTTGATTGAGAGTTTGGTTTTAGAGAAAATAAGTAAACAAATTCTCCTTCTTTCATACTTCTCATTGGAATTTCAGTTTACCTATATTCATGTCAATGCTATCACAGTTCTTGGCTATTTAAAAGTTGGAATAGTAAGTTAAAAGCTTCCTATATATGGATTGCATAAATTCAGTCAGACACTAGCTATAACTCCCATGTCCATAGTCTGAAAACAAAAAACAAACAAACAAAACAAACAAACAAAAAGATAAACTGCAAAGGGTGAAATAAAGTCTGAGAAGACTGTTATGGGACAGATAGGAAGAGAGAAGGGATGTACAGTCGGAAACTTGGAAACTGATACTCTTCAACAATATTGAAGAGTATTCCCCAATACTGAGCACAGAGTTCAAATTATTTAAAAGTCTCAAGAATTAATTAGAGGCAAGAAAGATTTTGGCTATGGTGTCCAAGTGCCATGGACACGGAAAGCACATCTTACAGATGGAATATTTAATTCAATGGTCAAGTTTCCAACAGCAGTTGAAGCCAAGTAAATTTAAGTTTTATGTAAATTGTAATATTTTAATACAGTATATTAGCTGACTATTAAAATGCATTTGTAAAGAAAACAATGGAATCTCCAGATCTTCAATTCTCTTTGCCGACAGTCTTTCTGGAAAATGTATTCTAATAGCTCAGAAATAGATAACTCTTGAAAAAAAACCCACAAATGTTGTGGCCTCCCACACAAAAGGTCAGAAAAGAACATAGGCATGGACCTCTATGTTCAGATTGAAACTCGGATAAAGCAGGCAGTTTCTTGATTCTGCCTACAAGCAAACAAATGGCTCAGCAGGCACCACAGCAAGTCAGAGGTGTCCCCAACAGCATCACAGCCAGTGTTCTGCCAAGGCGATTTCTGCTGGAAAATATCCATTTTAATTTTACTCGCATTAATAAATTCCAAGTTTTTGGCATACTGGTGTGAATACTCCAGTAAGGCAGTAGAGCAACAGCCTGTTTATATTCCTGTAGAATGACATTTATTGCAGCGATGAACTTTACAAACACTTTGGACCAGATGGCGACCGGTTTCCTTGATGGCCCACAGGGGAAGGGAAGCCCCTCGAAACTGCACACAGAGGAAGCCTCAGGAGTTCACAAGGTAACACCTCCACTGACTGCAACTTTCCCGAGGTAACAGGGCTTTGTCTCTTTGCCCTTTACATGGGGGTAAACCTGGCTGAGTGTGAGCTTTGTGGCTGTGTGTGAGCTCATCGAGAGAAACAGATGTGGAAACCTTGTCAAGATGGACACAGCTGTCACCTGCTCCTTGCAGCATTCAGAGACTGTGGCCTACTTCAACCAAGCTTATGAAGGTAGTTCAAGCCTTTGTTGAAGGGAATCAAAAAGTTCAGAGAAATCCTAAAGCAAAAACAAATAAGGACAATATTTTCTCAGGTAGCTGTCCTTTATTGTTCAGGTATTACGTCTCTGATCATTTGCTCACACTCAGCAATCCTTTTTTAGCTCTCTTCTATTGCTATCTGAGTCAGCCCCTTTTAACCAGCTTGCTGTCTCAACCCCCAAGCTGCAGGTTATGATATTGGTTTGGTACTTCACTGAGATGAGCAGAACTTCATGCCTGTGCTGCAGGCATAGGGCAAAGCCCGCTGCTCCTGCCTGGAAGCAGAGAGGACTTTCCCCTTCCCTCTTCTCTAAGATGACTCTCACAAACAGGCTTTGTGCTGTTTGCACATACATGCTGCTCTCCCGTCCACACTTCTGTCTGAATAGCACAGGTACACTCCTTTGGCTTTATGAAATGCAGATATTCACACCAGCAAAATGTACACACCTTAGCAGCCTTAATTCTTATGCTTACCAAAGAAACAGGATGCTGTTTGAGATACCCAGAAAAGGCACTTTTTAAGCATTTTTTGTTGGATATCTAGTGCATACAAAATGCTACTCTTTGCATTTATCTCTGCAGTGCAGCATTTGAGAATGTACTTTTACATATTACCTTATTGTGGGCCACACAAGCTTGGGGTTAAAATCGTATCATTGTGACAATCATCCAATACATATATTAGAAGGACAATCCTGCAGACTCATTTGCATAGTCAGCATAGCAAAAAACAATTAAAAGAAAGAGCTTTAGAAATAAAACCCTGGATGCTACAAATCTAGGATAAATAAAAAACTAAAATTTACAAAAAATCATGCAGACCTCATCTTGGACTAGCTGAACTTACAAGTACAGCTGCTTCAGGCATTTTTCCAAGAGAATTGAAAGGTACTGGAGGAAAAAGCATGTGTGCACACATGCATATCTTGTGAGTACACACAGGCACATACATTATGTTTATTCACGCACCTATCACGATTTCTCCTTTACTCCAAATAAAGCATACAGGATCTTAAGGACTATCAGTTAATTTCATGTCTGTATCTTCAGATATAGAGCAGAGCTCTCAAATGACAGAAATGGGTTGATTGCGACAGAATTATTTTTTTTTTCCCCTCATTTGGTGCTGATATAATTTATACCAGAAGCAGAGTTGGAATGCCAACCTGGACCAGCAGTCAGCTGCAGCCCTGGCACATTAGCTCCCAGTTCCCTCTGTTAGTTGTTCACATCTGTATATCTATCAACTTGTCAGGCCCAACTTTTGAACACCTTTAATGTGCTCCAAAGATAAACACTTCTATATGTAGGACAGGAAATGAAGCTTCTTTTGCTGATAAAAATAAGATTTACAACAAGAGTAGGGAAAGAACCTTTCCAATTAAAACACTGCTTAAGCATTTTTTTTGTCCTCAATATCAATGAAATCAGAACATCACTGTAATTCTGTTTGATAATTTTAACTTAGTTTATTAGAAATTATCCCCCTGAGCCAATAGCTGACCTCCAAAGCATTCCAGCTTCCTGTGGGATAACAAGGAATAATACAAAACGTGCTACTGTAAAATAAGCACGGCTGGTGTGAAGTTTGTTCCTGTGTTGTCAGATAGACAAACATATAGCAAGTACTCAGCAGTGATCAAATAAATATCCAGAGACCTTTTTCTAACAGACAACTCAGCAACTTCAAACAGATTTCTTGAGCTAATTCACTTGTGGTATGGGCTGACAAAGCAGTGTTAATCTCCTGCTTTAAATCAAGTCTCTGTCATAAGGCTCTATTAATCTCTCCCAAGTTATCGAGTGTCTTAGTGGTAGGAAATTATATTTCTAAATTGAATTTTGTTCTCTTTCAGTGTAGCAAGAAATACTTTTCAAACTTCTAACAGGAACTGTAAAACCTATGATGCCAACAATACGTTTGAATAAATAAAAGCCATAATTTAAAGCCACTTTCTTCCAAGCCCCAACATTACAGCAAAATAACAGAAATTGGTTACCTACAAAGAAGAAATTAAACACACGATTTTAAATGAAAGCGAAGCAGATGGTCAACTTTTTTATCTTTTTATAGCAATTGGATTTTTTTTTAAAAAAATCCTTTTTAGTTGAACAATCTCCAGGCACTAATAAAGCGCTTATTGATTCTTAGTATATACACTTACTCTACAAGATGTCCTAACCCGCAGTTGCCATTATTTTTAACAGAAACACATACCCTTTACATAAGTCTGCAAAGTTAGTGCCCCTTTGTTTCATGGGAGACAAATTTACAGTAAGTAAATATCTCTGCATTAAATTTATTATGCTTAAGTTAAAATTAATAGCCATAGGTGACAAAATAACTTAATTTTATGGCCAGCAATAGAGCTGCAGGATGGGTAGTGGTAGGAGACACCAGAATGTAACTGCAGAATTGATAAATTTTATGGCCTCTGCTTTCCAAGAAGAAACCCACAGCCTCCGTAAAGTTCACACAGGCTTATTTGAATCTTATCTACTGCTGACTGTTACCATCTCACTAAGTGCAACTAACAGCACTGGTCAGTGCTCAGATCAGAAATACTGCCTGCATGGTCACACAGCAGTAAATACAGAGAACTACACATCAACACATTAGGATTTGCATTAGGCAGAGTGTTCAAAGCCACAGGGCCAGGGCATCACCACTCAATTTGTATCAGCTTTGCAGTCAAACCCAAATCCAGGTAGTACAGGGAATTACCTTGACTTATCAGATTTGAGGTAAGATGGATTCAATTTCACTTAGACGCAATTTACATTAGAAAAATAAACACAAGAACACCAAACCAAAAAGACCACCCGTGCTTGCTATGGATTTATTTTCTCTCTGTAGTAATTAGATTTTTCTCATAAAAATGAAAGTCAGAACACTTACCACAAAGTTTTTTCTTTGGGAGAGGCTGCGGGGTGGGAAGGATGGTATTACCTCTTAAGTTCAGCTGGGAATGCTGTAATGACTGAATACCACCAAGAGCACAGCAAGATTGGAGCAAGAAGCATTTTAAGTGACTGCTGCTTCAAGTTTAATTTTATCTGACCTTCATTAACTGTTCAGAGTTGACTTGTATTAAACTTTCCTGTTTTCATTCCTATGACAAGGGTCTCAGGGTCTCCTCCAACATCACCATGATCTTCCTCACTGCATCTTCTAATATGTGCCAACCTTTAAAGCATCTGTCCTAATAATCAGAGCTGCTCATGAAAACTGGAAATAGCTGTGAAAGCTGAAGGAAAATTTATTGCTAACATTTTTCAAGGCTGACACAGGCACGTGCTTGGTGTATGTGCAGGGAGAGCAGTCTCATACACACAAAAAACAAGCAATAGGAGCCAGCTGAGGGGGCTATGGTGGAGCACATCTCACACTACTGGTTCTTCTGGTGGCATGAATTAAATAAGATTTGACGCAGAGCAAAAATATAACTAAAGAGTTTCCACAAAACAGAGCTCTTTCTTTTCAACCTCCTCTCTTTGCAACAAATGGAAGGATAATTCTCCCCATCAACAGAAAAACAAGGAAAGATGTGAGAGGGAGGAGGAGAGAGAGAAAAGAAGAAGCAACAGAGAGAGAAGGGCAGCTGCAGCCATCGAGGCTGGAGAGAAAGGCAGAGCACATCCCAGTGCTAGCAAGCCTCAGGTAAGCATTGCAGCAGCCCTCCTGCAGTTTCTGCAAACAATTAGAAATGAAAGGAGCCTGTTCTTGTGGATGCATCCAAAGGGGCCTCAACAGTTTTTACAGTCCATTTGTTTGCCCATCAGGCTTCTCTATCAAGACATTAATTTTAACCTCTTTTAAGTAAAGCTGTTTTACAGACACATTTGAGTGATATTTGCAGGCCCAGCTCTGAAACAAAGAGCTGATGCATTCAGCAGCCTATGCACACTCCATTTCCGTAGAAACTTCTTCCCCAGTTTGCCCTAGGTACTCTGTGACAAGTAGCAGAAGAAATGTCTTATCAAGACATTGGTGTTTTCTCTGGAGATTGCTGATCAGAGTCTTTTCCTACCACAACTGAGATCCAGTAATAAAGAGGAAATACGGTCTTAGGACAACATAAGCAGAAGCACATGCTCCTGCAAAATTCAGAATTTTAAGAACTCCTCAAGACTACATATGAAAATATGTAGTGTAGGGCAGATGCTAACTTTTGTATTTCAAGGTGGTCTCATACATGGAGAAAGAGAATCTAAAGAGAGTACAAGGCTCCTTAAAGGTAAGCGTCCTCATTTTTATTACCTGAATTCAGTAAAGATTTAGATAAATCACCACTCAGAACATAAATTTAGCAGTTTGGCAATAAAAAGAAATCAAAAATGGGAGGAAATGATGAGGCGCATTATTCAAAGGTCTAGTTCACACCTCCCATAGACAGCTATCTATGAAAAAAAGGCTAACATACAAACACTAAATTCATTAGAGGAAAGACGAATTAGACTGATTAACTCTGTATTAAATACTATTCATTAAAGGCATATTGTATGATCCTTCCATTCCAGCAAGTTATATCAATTTACAAGCAAGAGACCATTTTCTTAAACAAGTCATTGATAAAAATTACGCTTTTGCCCAAAATTTAAAAGCCTTTGGAATCTCAGCAGAGGTTTCTGAATAGAGACCTCCCCTTACCCACCAAGTTGTGTGAGTCTGATGAACAGGATATCCCACATTTAGTTTGGCCTTTGGTAGCTGGAAGACCTGGTATCCTACACAGATTGCAATCAGATAAAAATGTCAAAATAAGTAAGTTCCCTTACTTAAGCAGGTTCAGACATACTGAACTAGCATAGCTTTATGGTTCAGGATCAGAGTAAATAGCTATCCTAAGGCAGAAAAATCAATGGAAATATTTTAGATACTTGGCACCCCTTTTTTTAGGGATGGTAGGAGTTGATGTTTGGCATAAATCACCACACAACTATGTGTCACCTTCAAAATTAGAAACCTTCAGACCCTGCAGATTCTTTGCTGGTTTACTGCTTTCTATCCTGCCTTCCATCCTGCTCAGAAGCCTTCCCAATGCTGTGAAGTTTGATTTGTCTGAAGGGGAGAGTAATTGCATGAAATTTAAAGATCTAATATTCCACAGTCACAAGAAAAATAAGGTATGTTTTAAAAACACAGCATCTCTGTAGAGCAGGAGGATAGCACTCTGGATGAAGAGACCAGCACAGTTCTGGAAAAATCAAGGAACTCCCCACCCTTGTTCCCCAAATTGCTGGGTTTTTCTTTAACTGCCACCTACTTAAAACACAGACCTGAAGTCTTTTCATGTACATAACTGCTCATCTTACAAAGATACAAGTTAAAGCACCTGAGTCACACTCGTATGGAGCATCCCCACCAGTTCACATCAGACATAACTGCTTCCCAGACAGACCCCAGGAACAAACATATTCCCCCACACTTTACCAAGCGTACAGTCACGGTGACAGGGGAGGATAAGACACTGAAGCAGAAGCAAGCCTTGGAGAGAGTTTGGTTGATCCTGAGCCATTCTGTTACCATTTTCAAAACTTGTGACTGGTGAGCACTGAGCACTAAACAGCATTTTCAAGATACCAAGGTTTCCTAAGCACAAGTTTATGACAGCCATCTACTCCAGTTTGCTCCAGCTGCCAGAAGGGCTCAGCAGGACGGGTGAGACAGAAGAGCAAGTACACTCCTGAGACCCCATGGAAGGATGGTCCCCAAGGAACAGAACTAAACCCTGGGTGAAAACACAGACACTACGTCTGGATACTTCCACATATCCCTGCCAAACTCATCTGCTCTGCATGGCATCACACAGACACACAAAGGCCGTCTCCTTCCCTCAGAAGTTTACAGTCCAACTGCAATAGCACGGCCTACGTACAGAGACACGAAGGGATTCACGAAGGTTACAAAGGGGGTCAGTGGCAGATGCAGACATCAAACGTGAGCCGCAGCAGTCTCCCTGTCATCTGCCTGTCCATTGAACGCTGCTGTCTGTTAAGTACAAAGATACATGACAGCAAAAGCCCCTGGTGAACTCACATCAAACCAGTCAAGACTGAGTAACCGAGAAGCTTGGTACTGGAAACAAGACAGAGAGAGAAGCAGAAACGAAACCTACAGGCCAAAGGTATTTTTTTCTTTTTTTTTTTCCTGTAAAAGACGGTAAGAAATACCTTGTCTTCAGGCATTTACACACACACACACACACACACACACACACAAACTATACATTGCTGCGAGCTGTAATTAAACACTGCTGGACTCTTAGACAGCTTTAAATGAAGTATTAAAGCACCTTATAGAAAGCATAGCTTTACATTAAAGTTTATCAGTTTTCACTCATCCATTTCTATTATTTCAGTCCATTTCTCTGGTAGCGTTACCAGTGAAGACACAGTAAATTGTCACACAATACACAGAAACTATAATGAATAGCAAAGACTGAAAGTATGTTTGCCTGGTCTAAGACAGTTCTTAAATTGCCAGAGTCCAGCCAATACTGAAGATGGAGATTCTAAATATGCTAAAATAAAAACACTTCCACAAAGAACCACAACCTAAACAAAGACACACAAAGACTATTTCCAAAACAAACACACAACATAAATAAGGTGCATTTCAAAATGATGTCAAGGTGCTAAGGACCAAAAGCACAGCTATGATTCTTAACCCCCACGTGTCTTGCCCATGGAGTTGACATTTGGAGTTTTCCTAAACTGGAGACACATTTCAGCAGTTATTCATGCCACTGTGCTTAAAGGGGAGCATCTCACCTGCACAGCAGGGAGCCCCTTCTCACATACAACTTGAAGTGGTGCCCTTTCAGCAGAAGCTTAACCTGCTTTAGCAAACACTGCCAAAAAAATCTACCTTAAGGCATGGAGTGGGGGGATATACCAAAATGACAGGTCAGCACTAGGCTCATTCTGAGCTAGCACCAAACACAAAAAAGAAAATTCACCATTCTCCAGCAACCCTCCTGGCTGAGCCCAACCAGTCTTCCCAGTCTCAGAGGCAGCAGGCTGCAGCCTTTAGACCAGGCAGGGAAGAAAAAAGGATCACATCTCTAGGAGGCCCAGGCACTTTTCCCACCTGCGAGCTGAATGACACATCTGTTCTCAAAACACCCCTGTTATTCCACATTTATACTCAGGACACGACTCACCTCTTTCCTGAAGATACTCTTCACTTTCAGAAGTGTGCCTCTACCATTTATTTTCTCTTTTCTCTTGCTTATGGTCCTACATCTAAGAGCATCACTAATACATCCCACAAATCAGGGATAAAGCACAGTAGCTGTCTCCAGGCCACCTCTCCAGACCTAATCTAATACAAAATTTAGATTCCCCATAGTACAATCCCATCTTTTAGCTGACGTACACTGAAAAACCATGCCACAGGAATCCAAATACCAATCAATAGCTCCATCACTTTGTAGAAATAAAGACAGCAATTAGAAGAATTAATCTAAAATAGTGCTTATACATTCACCTAAATACGTCAGAATAAACTTACCAGCACAGAAAAGCTGTCTATTGGATACCTGTGAAATCTGTGCCCTGTGCATGTTAACTAGTATCACTCTTCAAGTATTCAGTTTTCCTTTCCAATCCATGTAATTTGTAGACCAAAGGTGTTTTTATATACTGGACAGCACTAGGGTTCAGTTTCCTTTTACCAGGTGTTATAAATTTGACTAGACAGCAGCAATTGCTTTTTAATCTAAGCAAACTGGTATGCCAGAGGCAATCAGTACAGCGAAGCCATCCCAGGAGTATCCTAATAATCCCAATGAATCACTTCGCGTTGTATGAAACCGAATAGTTGAACTCCTGGCACAGAATGTCACAAGCACTTAATGCAACAAGTATATGCAGCTGCAAACAGCAAGCTCAGGGACACTTCCCTTCACAGTGTTTGCACTCCTGCTCAACTTCTGCACTTTTGGCATTAACCAGTTTCCAATCATATCAGCATATTTCATTTTTTTAAAACAATTTCCCATGGAAAAAAAATGACACACATTTAGGGATGTTATTCGCTATTCCTACCAATGGTTATACATTACATTCAGAGAAAAAGATCAGAAAAAATCTCGGAGGGCTCTGATATAAGAGAAAATCTATCAGTATAAAGTAGTTAATAAAATAAGGAGACCAAAGTATTTCCGATGACTTTTTAACACACAAAGGAGTGACACACAAATGACACTGATTTCAGAGGAAATATTTCAAAGGACCACTGCAGGGCTTTGTAGTGGTGTTTTGAGCCTAATCTGTAGCATTTCAAATATATTAAGTATTTAAAAAATAATGTTCTCCAACTAAATTATATGCCATTCATGGAAAGACACGCAATAATAATGCCACTTTTAAACCCAAACAGTGCATTCTATCTTAATTCAATTTTTATTAATATATTCTATTAGTTTGAATTACATGCAGATTTTTAAAACTGAAACTAGAAATACTGCTTTACACACATAATTAGAAATGTTTCAATATACCTAACTGCATAGAGCTATTTTCAAATGAAACTAGCCAGTAACCTTAGGTTAACCTTAGAATTAACCTAAGACTAAGTCAGTAACCTTACACTAGGTTTCCTTATGTGGTGTAATTCCTACTGCCTCTAAACAACAGCTAGTCCCACAGAAGTACATTAACTCTGTTACTGTCCTTAGAGTGTAAAAATGTTGTTGAAATGGCAAGGGTGTCTATAAAACATCCATCACAGTCTCTAGTCTATCAGACGTATGATTATCTATAGTAAGTCTGGATAAAAACAGATGTTCTGACTCGAAAAGCACTTATCTTTACAACTCAAGAAGCCCTGAGGAGGTTTAATCTAGTTGATTTAAAGCTTTGGTTCTTAGCATCAGTTTAGTAGTTGGCTGATTTTACTTCTTAACTAGACAAATGCTCTTCTACGGACATGCTAAAAATTCTCAATAATAATAGCTGCATATACAAACTACTGATTTGCCCATAATTTCTAAACCAGAGGTGATCCTAATATTTTTTTCTACTGTCCATGTGAAAGTCTCCAAGTATCTGGAAAATTCAGGCCAACCACCATCTTCCTCTCATTCCATTTTCAATCTTATTTGACTGTGGAACATACAGTAGAAGTCATTAAGCTGCAGTTCACAGTTTATGGTTTTAATGGTTTTGCAACATTAGACGCACAACACATTTTCAAGCATCAAAACTAGGCTTTGCTATCTAACATTTCATAAAGATAATAAAAGCTAATGAGCACTCATGATCTATGATCTGACAAGACATCTGTTCTTTCTGAGACAAAACACTCACTCTGCCTTGTTCTGGCACAGTGGGAGAGAACAAATATAAACCAATTAATCATTCTAAACTATAAACTATATTAAGTTATAGTTTCTCAACAGGCTTTTCATACCCTGTTGCTAATAGTGCACAGGTATCCTAAAAACAGTCTTTCAGTGCAGTAATTAAATCCTGCTAACTTCACATGGTCAGCTGCAGACAACAGCACTGTTCAGATTCAGCAGAAAAATACCCTGTTCAAAACAAGCAGTAACACGGTTGATGTTATACCAAGAGTCCAGCATCAACAGCTCTCTTCCCATTATCTACATATTTACATCCCGCTTTCTTATTACAGGAGGATTTTAGAGGAATTTCATTCTGATCCGTTATGGGGGTAAGTAGTGCAAACATTACAAGAAACCCTACAAGATACATCATAGGGGACATGACAAACATGGGCACAGAGGCAGCAAAAATAATCTGCTTTACCGTTGTGAGGCTGTAACAGGGAGATCTGTCATAGGAAACTGTTGTGAACATTAAAACTCTGCTTCTCCTTTACATTTCAAAACCACCTGCCAAGCATTTTAGGTGAACTGTTTGAGACCAAATTCAGCTTGTTGTTACCTATAATATAGAAGTGGGGAAAAAAACCCACATTCTTTTTGTCTTCATTCAGCCTTGCAGTATGACTTATTTTGAACACTGCACGAACATGCAATGTTTTGGCTTCCTGGAAACTGCTGTATATTACTGTTAATAAAATATGTGAAATGGAAAAAAAAATCACAGATTGCATAGGAGTTAACTAACAACATTATTTACAGTAAAACCTTAGATAAAGACAAAACTCCCAGTTTACATAGAGAAAACAAATACCCAATGCCTGACAAATACCTCGTACTGCTCAAAACACTGTCCTCCCATTGATCTCCTTTGCAGAAGCACATAACAAAATAAGCAATAGAACCAGGGAACCAAGCACAGCCTAGCTATGCAAGAAAGCACTTTTGCTAAACTGAAGGATGCAAGGTAACTGGGAAATGCTAAAACCCCACACAGCCTCAAATATCTAACCTATCCAAGTAGCCTAAGCTTCCCTGAGCATGCCAAAGAACAGCACCTCCTCGTCAACTGAAGCAACAGCCAAGCAGCTTTCCCTAGACTGTCCTGCTGGGAGAGTCTGCTCTTTCCTCTAACTAAAACCAGTATTCTCCTCATGCTGCAGCCACAGACTTTGCCTCAGAATTTAAACCAACATTTATACAACATGTGCACAAACAGAACCAGAAAGGAAATGAAGCTAGTAAGTTCATGTATAAGGCTTAGTCCAGAGGAAAATTACTGTGACAAGACTGAATCAGATGGTCCATGGATTTCTTTCTCACTCCCCCAGAGAGGTTATGTATGCTTTAGATTAAAATAAATAAAATCCGAAAAAACCAGCACAAAATAAGCAGCCTAGACAAATCAGCCGGTGAACTTAGGCTACCCATGTATTAGCACTTAGTGTCGGAAAACATGAAGGGATCAGTAGGAAACTGTTTCTGCTGTGGACCTGAACCTTAAAATCTGCGTGTTTGGTGGGTTTGCTACTACCAAATTAATTTGTGAACTCTTCAGATCACCTCTTCAGATCATTTAAGCCTTGCAGACATAAATTTGATGTTCATCCACTAGCATTTGGTACATATTTGGACCATTTTTTTCTGTTTAGTTTCATCTGGACAGAATCAAATTTGCATTCTCTGAAGCAAAAGCATGACAAGCAGGGATGACCAGATTAATTTACAAAGAAAAAACACACCCTCCTCAGCTGAAAAAACATACCAACAGAAAAACATTCCTAGCCTGAATCAAAACAATAATGTAGGCCTACTCTAGGGTTCCTAGAAAAGCAGTTATGCAATAGCATCATCAACCCCAACATGTGCAGCTACTTAACAAATGCTGCTGAGCTCTTGCTGTGCATTTTTGTATATTATTAGTGTAACATATTCTAATTCTATATAAATTTTGACACGAGATTCTAACTATCATAGTTTTGTCAGTTAACCTCATAAGCTCAATTTCCTTTCTAGTGCATCTGTTTATGTCCTTCCATACACTGACAATGACTTCCCAAATACTGGTTCCATGACAATTTAAATTATAGAACGATTAATAAAATCCTGGTAGAAAAAACAATAATCTGCCCACAGAGACACACAAGCTTGTCACATTAAGATTCTGGTTAAAATATTAAAATTTAATTAATACCTTTTGAACATACAATTATATCAAGGAAAGAGTAAAGGCATTCAAACAATGGATATAGATCTTAAACAATATTTACAAATTCTAAACTGCAAGTTGACTATAAAGTCACAAATACTTTAAATATTTAGTAGAATATAGCGTAAATTCTAATATAAACTAGATAAACTCAATCTGTTGGTTTTTTCCAGTCATAACAGTCTAATCTTTACATATTATATACATTAGAATACGAAAAAGTTATAAAATTTTCTTTCTGTTACTATGCAAAGAAATGGAAAATACATCAGCTCTGTCTTACTGTACAATATTCCCATTGAACGTTCTGTAGTGGTCTGCAAAAATAAATGGCACTTTCACATGCAACAAGGCATTAAGTACAACTCTTTTCATTTGCAGTATTCCATCTGAGTGCAGAGTAAACTGCAATGCAAATGTCATTCAACCACATAGTTGGAAATCAAATGTAAACTGTGGAAAGAGATTCTGACAAACCTTCTCAGATTGAAGTAATACTAAAAAGCATGTAAACTGATTTCCATAGAGATCTGTAATTTTAAAAGATGAAAATACAGCATACTGAGAAGTTTGTTATGATGGTATCAAAGCTACCTTGACAACATAATAATGGAGGGAAAGCTGAAGATCCTGTGCCAGTTCTGACGCCCAGCCCTGCCAATGGGCTGGCATCATCTAAGATGCTTTTTTATGGATTGTTTCCAAAATTACTTCTGCCACTCGAAATTGCACATTAACAGTCAGATGAGTTTTCTAGACTTCATTATGCCATTGTGTAACCATAGCTGCCACAGTGCAATGCCACGAGAAGCCTGTCTTTCAGGATTTCTTTACTTGGGTATTCAGGTAACTTGAGCATGTTGATACTGAAAAGGAAAAAAAAAAAGGACACCACAGTTCAGCAAAAGACTCAACAGTAAAGATTTCTGATTAAAACCCCTGAAGAGATCACATTCATGGAAGAAAACGAGCCTGTGCTGACTTATAGTACCACTGAGCATTTGAATATTTTGCAGGAAATTAAGTTGTTTTTTCTTTTCAGTAAGTTGTAATACAATAATTTAACATTCCTTTATTAATTTCACTACCTTTAATTAGACAAATTCAAGTTGCAAACATTAAGAAACATAATATAACATCATTTGGGATAAAATCCATCACTTTCATGTTGGAGAGTGAATACTGCAGAAACCGTTTAAATTTTTTTTGACCTTTTAATATTCAAAAGAACTGTACTTTTGACTATGACTGACATGAAAAAGCCATGGTCTGAAGATATTTTAATGACAATAGTTAACATACCACGTGCTTGATGTTGGTAAAAGATTTGCAGTATACGGTACAGCAGCAATAGTAAAATTTTGCAATCCGCTGCCACCCATTATATGGGCAAAGCCACCATGAGGCACCCTGGAACTGAGAAAACGTACAGAAATTAGAGCAGTGCAATAATGTTATATGGCAAAAAGAATGTAATCTTTACACTGAAAATATCTCTTACTTAGGATAATTTGACAGTTACTAATCCTTTTACTAAAGTTCCCTTTTTCTTGCTGGTATCAAAATTCTCGTTGTTTACAAGCTTTTAATTAATTACAAGACTGAATAACACATTAGTCGACTTACATTAGGCATCATATTGTTTGACTGACATTTAAGATAATTCTGCCTGCAAGAAGGACTCATTTCTGTAACTAGTTTTTATAGCAAAATGTTCATAGCATCATAGAATATTCTGAGTTGGAAAGGACCCACAAGGATTGAAATCCGACTCCTAATTCTGCAGGGATCACACCCTGTGCCCGAGCGCAAAGTCCAAACCCTTCTTGGACTCTCTCAGGCTGGTGCTGTGACCACTTCCCTGGGGAGGCTGTTCCAGTGCCCATCCACCCTCTGCGGGAAGAGCTTTTCCCTAACAACCAACCTAAACCTCCCTGACACAGCTTCAACTCATTCCCTTGGGTCCTGTCTCTGGTCACCAGAGAAGAGATCAGTGCCTGCTCCTTCACTTCCCCTCCTGAGAAGCTGCAGATTGCAATGAGGTCTCCGAGGTCCCCCCTCAGTCTCCTCTTCTCCAGGCTGAACAGACCAAGTGGCCTCAACTGCTCCTCATACAGCTTCCCCTCTAGACCCTTCACCATCTTCATGGCCTCTTTGGACGCTTTCTAACAGATTTATATCCTTCTTATATTGTGGCACCATCTCAGTTAAGACAAACATGTCTATTTATGTTTAAAGTTTAAGAAATACTACATCACAAAACAGTTTATTCTCTGATTACTATCTGTGGGACAAATGACCAAAGTGTCCTTGACATGTCTGTTCGTTTGCTACTTCAGACCAAATATTTCAAGTAACTAATAAAACCACTACATCAGTCACACTACAAGCCAGTGACAAACTATGGCAAAACAAGAACACACTAAAAAAATCACTAACATCTTCACGAATGCAATCTCACTTAATCATATTACTCACTTTTTTTTCCTTTACCAACATATAATTCAAAGATTACTCCAGGTGTAAATGGGCAATAGCCCTTTGTTCAGACTCCCTCTCTGTCATTCTAAACTAATAAATAGAATAAAATTCAGATATTCAGGTATTTTCATAACATCAACTTAAGCTGACATACACCACAAGGTAATATCTTGCTAGCACAGTCCTTGCATCCAAAAAATCCTCAACCCGCCTCAAACCCCACTATAATGAAAGGATAAAGGAAGTTGAATGCATTAGGAACAATGCCAGCAGCAGAGAGAGCGTGATGATCCTTTCTGTGTACTTGGGGAGAAATATCCAGCTCCAAGCTCCCCACTATAGGAGGGACAGGGACATAATGCAGCAAGCTGAGTGAAGCGCCACAAAGATTGTAAGGGATTGGAGCACCTGACACAAGATGAAAGCAAGCTGGGACTGTTCAGCCTGGAGAAGTGAAAGCTCAGAGTAATCTGATCAACGTGTATAAATACTTGAAGGAAGGGATAAATAAGATGAAGCAGCGATCTCCAGTTACAGGACAGGAGGTAATGGGCACAAATTCAAGTCTAGGAAATTTCCATTTAAACATAGGAAGCACTTTTTTACTGTGAGGTGGTCAAACACTGGTACAAGTTGCCCAGAAGTTGAGAGGTCAGCTTCCAGGTGACAGTCCAAACCTCTCTGGACAAGATCTTGAGCATTCAGCTGTAGCTGACCTTGCTCTGAATACCATGTTGGACTAGACAATCTGAGATTACATCAGTTGGTTAGAGCATGGTACTAATAATGCCAAGGTTGATCCTTGTGCAGACCATTCACTTAAGAGTTGGACTTGATGATGCTTGTGCATCCCCTCCAACTCAGAATATTCTGTGAAAGTCTTAATCTCCAGAGGTCCCTTTCAATCTCAGCTATTCTGTGATTTTGTAGCTAGCAAAGAAAGAATCTGACAAAACAAAATAAACCTTCCAAAAATATGTAACAGCTGTTAGAATTCTGGATTACAGGTACCTATACTAAAAACAATGCTCCCATATTCACCAAATCAAGTGACTGTCAAAGCCAGGAGCTAGTGGAACAGAAGTAGTAATGTTTCCACTCACAGTAAAACTACTCAGCAAAAATGCGAAAGCATAATAGTTGCTGCTGCTGAATGTGAAGGAGCTGGGACACAACTCACAGTAACACCTTTTAAACATACCTTTTAGAACTAGCTGTAGTATCCAACACATAAATCTGTATTACCTAGCTTAACAACAGCAATGTTGAGCATATAGTTCTAACACTGCTACACAAAGTAACCACTATGGAGAGAAGCATTGATTATCTGCAGCATATTCTTTCTGACACAAATGGAATTGTGCTTACAGCAACAATTGAGAACAGCTGTAAAGACTGTACATCAGTACTCTTACACCACGGTTTTGGCTCACATTCTAATACAGTGCTGCCTCCTCTGCAATGACTTTTTCTTCTCCCCTCTGATAAACATCTCACATTCAAATCAGCAACAGAACAGAGACCTCACTGCTGAAAATTTCTTTCAGTTCACTATTATCTAAAAGATTTTCAATGCAACTTATTATAATACTTTCCATACAACAGGTCAAAATTGTAAAGCATGGTCAAGGCTTTGAACATTTAAAAGGAAGAGATTGCTGCCAACTTATGCCTCCAAGAATGAGTTTTCTCTCCAAGCAAAACACTGCCAATATAGTAAAGAAAACCTTCCAAAAAGATGCAAAAAATATCACAATAGCTGTGAGCAAGAGCAGCAATACAATTTCATAGCTTTGGAAATTTCTGCGTTTACATCTGAATCATGACTTTTCGACCTATTTTTCCACTGACAAGTTTTGCATAAATTTGCTTGGAATGAAAACACTATAGAAGAGATTTTAAGCTTGTTTCCTTATGTTTTCTTATACTTATGTCACGGTAGTCACATATATCTTTCATATTTAACAACTATGCTGAATTTTCCTTAGAAGAGCATAATCATATTGCTTATTGCTCAACAAAAACTACAGTCCCCAAGGAAGTTCTATACAATCTTGGCAGCTGTAGAATACAAATAAAGTAGAATTTATCATATAGAATCTACCAAGCTGCTAACACTTCCTTCCAATTGTTCACTAAAAACCCCATCAGAAGTTGCCAGTGGAGAATTAACAAGTAGCCAAATATCATTATAAATACAGAACAGATCGAGAGCGGGAAAAATGAAGAAAGCTTGGCAATATCATCTCAAGCAGCTGTCCACTGAGAAAGAGTAAATGGCATCGTAAGTGAACTTTCAGATCCCCAACATGAGCCACAAAAACATTTAGGCTTTTTCTTGAGTGTACCAAGACCTCCAAATACGTTCAAACTTTGCTCACGACAATTACTTTACTGTTAAAAGATGTCTCAAAATTGGTATTAATGACAAATGTAATGTTATCTCCACTGAAACTACCAAAGCAAGACTTTATAAGAGAAAAAAAGATGTAGAAATGGGGGAAGAAGACAAAAGGCAAAGTTTAAGAAATATTCAGAGATGTCAGAGAAACACGGAAGACGTAATCATAAATCTATTTTATTTAATTCACTAGATTAATTTCATAGTCTTCGATTGGAAAGAAAGAACAGTTCCACTTCACACACACACACAAAAAATCAAGTAAGTGAATGTATGGAAGAGATTAAAAGGAAATGGAGGGGAAAAAAAAAAAAAAGAGAAGACTTTTGAATGTAGCCTGCCAACCACTACCCACAGAAACAAATTCTTCACAATGGCCAGAAAAAGACCATAGTGTGAAATCAGGAATACTTTTAATATAAAATTTTACTTAAGATACTGGCCCGACTACTGTACTAGGCTAACTTGTGTTTCAGCTCACAGAAAAGTCAGCATCTAAATCTTCCACTTAAAAGAAAGTAGGACTGTCTAGGGATTTATGTGCAAAAATGCCAGCTGCATATCACTTTTAGAGGTAACTTTCAAAAGTTAAATATTTATGGAAAAATATATCCGTTGCATTTTAAACACTGAAGAAAAAACTAAGGGTTTCTCCTAGCTGATATAGAAAACAAAAATCCTAAGCAGATTGTTTTTAAATTCCAGCCCAGAGTTCTTAAAGCCACACCAAAAATTTCTTTCCTACTAACACAAAAATGGGTAAGAACAAGAAAGTAGGTGACTTGTGACCAAAACGAATGATGCTGACACACGTATTAATCAGGTAGTGTAATTGTTTACTTGACAGAAAGTGTCCCTTAGAATCCAGTAGACTATTCCAAATGCCATGAAAACAGTGAATGCCACTTCAGTACCATTTGGAATGTTTTAAGAAGCATTTGAAACATGACCTTACATCTTAAAGATCCTTATTTGCTGTCTAGATTTAGAAATGGACGAGTCCGCTAAAAATGAAAGACCAGCAGTTGGCATGCCACACGTGCAGTTACAACTGCAGGAATCATTTCTTCAGAGGACAAAAAGATCAATGTGCATACAACTAGCTTCTTAAATTCTCCATGATACCTAAAACCAAGGAAATTCATAATAAATCAAGTGAAACTAATAGAATTTGAAGACCAGGCCATTTGATGATACATCCACGACTGTGAACTATCTTAATAGAAAAGGTAGTTTTGATGGTCTTAATTTGTATTTTATCATTGCTTAACCACAAAACTTATACATAAAAGGTCAACTACTCTACTAGTCCTCCAATATTAACTGAACATCAGACTAAGAAGATGGTGTGATCTCTGCCTGCTACCAGAAAAAGACTGGATTGCACAGCTCAGGTGTCGCATTTACGTCCATGGATCGTCTTCATGAAATGTCTGTACCCATAAGCTCAGCAACTCACCCAGCTCACAGGGGCATTTATTGCTAAAACATTCCCTCACTGCCCCTAAACCACAAGGGAAATAAAAGTGGCTTTCCCTAGAGAACAAATAGAATTTAAGACAGAAAACCTATATAAAGCAAACAGTCTTGCATAAGGTTACATCTTTACTTATCTTGACACACTGCACTAACGTTAAATTCAACTCAGCTTGAGGAGAAGGATATTCTGTGTACACTGACTGAAGTGATACCTACCTATCTCATATATTACAGCCTCAGCTGATTACTGGAAAAGCCAAAAGTCACATAAATATGCAACAGGAACAAGAATATAAAGCTCAGTTACATTCACTACGGCCTTGTCAAGAACTGCCTGGACAGCAACAAAGGCCTCTTGCAAAGTGGTCAAGTATAATAAATACGTAATCAATCATTTTGTTGGCAACACAGACAGCAAAAGTATTAACATACACTTTGTCTATTTTGATTAACATATAGAACACCCAGTATGCAAAACAGTTTCTAGATGATCTTTTATGGTCTCTCAAGTCTCTTGTCTTATTGCAGAGTATCTAGACAATGTACTTTTCTTACAGAAGAGTCTCTCACCTGCCAGTAACAAACTGTAACAGTAACACTCTCTCTTCCTGAGTTAGTTCTTCCACCACGTCCCAGAACCACTAAATGACAAAAAAGTTAGTTTGTATTTTCCATTAAATACTTGCAGTACTTGAAAATATACTGGTAAAACAATAAATGGAATATATGTGAATTTACTACTTAAACTATGGAATTTTTGTGTCGAATTCACAGATAATTAAGTAACTTAATGTAGAAATACAGTATAAAAAAACTTCCACAAATTTCAGCCAAAATAAGCTTCCATAAACACACACAGATAATAACAACAACAAAATCACATTTTTTGGATTAAATAGTCTACATTATTAAAAAAAACCCCAAAACAAACAAATAAATAATTTTACCTGAATAACTTGGTCTCCTCTCTCATAGCCACTGGTGTATTCTGTATTTTTTAACCAGTCATTCACATCTATTTCTGGCATACCAGACAACAAAAGCTCCTTCAGGAGAAGCACACAGATTGTGATTAGTCCTCCTGACTAACCACTAATTTCAAGAGTTTATTCTATTTTGAAAAGTAATGTTTTAAGCAGTAGAAAGCTTACAGCGCCTTTTCAGCTTATTGCAACCTTATGGAACCCACGACTAAATTTTAATACATGAAGATTCTTGAATTCAGGTAACTTCACATAATCTGTTTAATTTATGTATGCAGTATCAAGAGAGAAAAATTATAGCCAAAGAACCTAAAAGAAAAAACTTCCGAGTCTCGCCATGGCTTCAGAGAAAATCTGAGATGTGTTGGTTACAGAAGATCAAACCACCAACAAAAATTTACCAGAATTTGATTCTGGGACTCAGAAAAACTAAAGACAATAGACAGCATCTCCTTACTTTTAAAGGATTTCTATCCTCCTCAAGGAAACTATGCACAGACTTAATGGCCACAACATGCTGATTCCATACTGAAATCACAATTTAAGGCATTTATTACTGCCATGTGAAGTTTCAGGAAGATGGTAATCCTGAGTAATTAGAAAAAGCAGGAATACACATAATGAGATCCTCACTGATAGATGCCCAGGAAACAAAGCCAATGTGAAAGCTACAAAATCTTTATTTTGTGGTTACTGAGCTTTACTTCTACATCATTTACACTGCTGATGAAGTATACTGAACAAAAAAAATATAATAGCATTTAAAAATATATAGGCATTTCTGCTTACCAGTTCATATTCATCAAAAAGTTGGATCAAAGATGGTGGAATGAACATATGGAAGCCTTGTAAAAAGGCATTTATCTGAGGCTGAATGGCTCTTGTCATTCTGAGCTCTGTCACAAGCTGGACATACTCAGCCTGCAATGTAGAAAACAATATTAGCATAGACCCCAGCCAAACCACACAGTGCTCAAACAAACATATACACACAAATGCAGTCCTCAATGCATTACAAATCTCTTCCACTGTGAGGCAGTAAGAGTCCCTTTGCACTTTTCACATGGAAGCAACCCAAAATAAGCCCCTTCTGCTCTTCCGCCTTCCTTCCTAAGACAATTTCAAAACAGAAGTGTTTGAATTGTTACATAAACCAGTCAAAAAACAGGGACTCAGACCAAGATAAAAGAAGTAAATAAAATTTAATTTGTCCTGCCCATATCTAATATAACCTCCATTAAGCTCAACTAAGGGCATCAACCCACCAATGTTTGTAAGCAAAAATACTCTATTTAAGCAAACCGACATTACTCAGAAAAATATTCTGAAGGAATATTTGTGAGCCAAAAAGCTTCCTTGCTTTACTGTAGTCTCTGGAAGTCTCACATCATACATAATAAAGCTTGCAGAGGTAGTTAGTCTTAATAAGAATTTCAATTTTTTTAAGAAAATATTGAAAAATCTCCTTAGTTTTTAAAAAAAGAAAAACAGCAGAAAACAATTTCTACCATAGCCAAGGAACAGACTATAATATGCTTTAGAGATCTGGGGGCTCTGCTTTCTTTAAAAGATGCCAGCCAGAAAAGGAATCCACCAGAACTTTGCTTTTGTTGAGAACACAAAAGCCTAGGAGACATTAATGGAAGAAGGCTTTTAGGAGACAAGTGCCTTTTAGAAGGGAAAAGTGCCTACATTAAAATTCTATAAACATGTCTCATCTACCCTGACAAAACTGCACAAGTTTAATAAAGTTTCTTTACTCAAGAAAATAGTTTTCTACTTGAAAACAAAATTTATTCCTAGATTATTTAAGGTACTCTGTTTAAAGAAATGCTTTGACTTCGTAATCATGACTTTTAATAAGAAAATCGTAAAACGTATCTCCCAATTAAACCATCTCAACTATCAGCTTCCCTCAAGAAAATAATCTTACAAAAATACTACTTTGATTTTTAATTTTAAAGAAATTCAACCTAAACTTTTAGGTTCTGAACCTGCACAAAAGCAACCAAGCATTTTTTCTTTCCTCCCTTTCAGAAAAACAGAATGAAGTGTGAAACATTGAAAAATATCCTTCTGTTTTGAAAAGGCAGCTCCTCACATTCACAGATGTACAGAGCGGTTGTCATTTGCTTTGCAGCTGAAAGATACTTTTAAATGCATTATCACCATTTTATTAGAGTGAGACAACAATTAATTTGTGAAGTGCTCTGAAGAAAAGGAACATGACCTAATAATATTTTCAACTGCAGAACTGCTCCCAAAAATCTAGTTCCAGGCTAGTAATCTCCCCAGGTTGCTTCTACTATCAGTGGAGCTGAAGACACCTCCCTTCTCTAAGGACTATGGGGCAGCCAGAGGAGATTAACTGCACTAGACAAAAGTCAGTCTCTGTGAATACAGAAGAAATGAGAAATTTCTGCAATACCAGGATTCGAAATAACGTTAACACTGGTCATCTTCAATGATCAGACATGTATGTTTTACATCTCTTAAACGGCTCTTATTTAAATTAGGCTATCCAGAAAACAGGATTATAGAAAGAAAAAAATCACAACCTAATTTCAAAAAATCTGTTTTTTTAAAAAAAAATTACTTATTTTTTGCATGACAAAAATACCACATCGAACACTTTAATTATGAGAAAAAGCAGTTGCTGTACTTCAGGTATAACAAGAAATGTTTTAAATAGCCTGGAACAGCTGAGCATCCTGGCTATCAGCACTGGCACATGATGAAAGACCTGTAGCACAGAATTTACATAATACATGTCAGTAAACAACCTGGTCAATTTGTTTTGCTTTCTGTGCACTTCATTTACATTTTATTCCCCTCTGAAGCCTTAGGAGCACATTACAAAACAGAAATACCTACATCATTTCAGATCTACATATGCATTCCTACATAGTACATAAAGTTATGATCCAGCTTTCTTTAAGGAAGGGACATTTGATTGAACACACATTAGACGGGCATCACAAATATAATGACAAAGTCTAGTTTGGGTGAGGGGTTGTTCTGTATTTTTCTTTGAGGTAAATATAGCAGAGATCATGCTTCCTCGATTTCACAATCCCATATACTGTGAGACGAGGATCAATGGTTATGATGATTTTCAGATTCAGAGAGCAGCTCCATTTTAAAGCTGCCTGGAAAAAAAATACCTACTATTTTACTGCCAAACAGAATGGCCAGCTCACAGACAGGTTCTGGGAGGACAGAAAAAGCCATAGGATTGTGGAGATCTGCACCATTCTTTAATATAACATATAGTCAAACTTTGACTAGTCCTAATTTTACT
The DNA here is from genome assembly GCA_013397755.1 of Cnemophilus loriae. Taxonomy (NCBI): domain Eukaryota; kingdom Metazoa; phylum Chordata; class Aves; order Passeriformes; family Corvidae; genus Cnemophilus; species Cnemophilus loriae. Next base: position 2,376,716 of record VZTF01008130.1, read on the forward strand.
TTTTTCCTAAAAAGTAGAAAGCTGCAAAATGACACATAGCAAAGAACAAAGATAAATTCAGGACAAAGCCTGACTTTCCCCTTTGAAGTCTCTCCATTACCATGACAAAAGGCATTTGAACCACAGCATAACTGTATTTCGGCTGGGCTACATGGACACAGCAATTGCAAGACATGAATATCTGCATCATCGAATTGCCCCACAACCATTCACCTATTACACAGCTGATGTAAAAAAAGAAAATTACCCCATTCAAAGAAAATAACATTTTACAAATAGCTCTTACTACTGGTGCATTTACTCTGTTTCAGTTTTCAATGACAGAAAGGGACTGTTTGGGTGGTTTCTGTGCAGGGAGGGGCAAGGGTGTGTTTTATGATGGTTTTGACATGGGGGATTTTTTTTGTGTACTTGTTTGTTTAGGTTTTTTAAGGGATAAAGATTCATTCATAATTTAATTTTAACAGGTAATCTGCGAGTGTGCATACACAGCAAATTCTATTAGAAGCTGAATTTTCTTCTCCCAGAGGTATATCAAACACAATGAGTTTTAAACAGTGATCTATTATTCCTTGGGTAAAGGCAGGGAAAAAAAATATCACTTGCAGGAAAAAAAAAGATTTTTTTAATAAAGTAAAGTAGACACATTCCTATTTAAACTGATAGAATAGCTAAGCTAAAACATACTGCAAAACTATGTCGCATAAAAGGAACTGAAAAAAATCCCCCAAAACCACTAAAATACACATCTACAATTTTCAACAACTTTGCCACTATCAACAACTCCGCCAGTGAACAAAACAGTGCCATCTTACAGATGTTTTTTGACTTCAGATTTTGCAAGTTCAAATTCAAAAGAATGCATTAATATTAATAGCTTCAAAGCCACCACCAGCGTCGCCTGTTTCTTACCACCTTTCAAATTAAAGCTACACAAACTCTCCCCCCCTCCTGCCATGCTGACGAAGGCTTGATGAGATAGAATGGAGACATCTCCTCTGCACATTTTCAAGCACCCTTTTCAGACTGTGCCCCAGCTCTAAAGGTAACAGAACAAATAAAGCTACTAATGGTAGTACCCTCATGTGGGCAAACTTCTAATTTTACGCTAATTGATAACAGGTTTTAAATAGTTGTTATGAAACTACAATTTATGTTAAATACATCTTTTTTATATACTGAGAAGCTAAGACTGACCAGACACAAGAATCATCATCCCTGCTTTCTCCAATAGATAATAAAGAAATTAAACATCCACTACCTTCACAATTAGACTTGTTTTTCCATCTGTATTCTTTCACAAATGACAGTATTGCAGGAATCAGTTCAGAATCAGGCTAATGATATGTACTCCTGCTATTGGAATGACACTCTGCCTTAATGAAAACGAGGATTAAAGCTACAAGAATCCAGTGCCAATTGCTCCAACACAAACTGCAATGTCCTCGCAGCAAAGGCTGACACCAAGAGGCCGTTCCCCAGTGCAGCAGCTGCCGACACCGCTGCTGAAGCCGAATGCTTACTGAGGACAGACAACAGGCTCGGCCAGCCCAACACAAATGAAAATCAGAACACAAAGCAGATATCAGGACCAAGAGTCAATGTTACAAAAAACTGCAAGACTACCCGTGACACTCCTGCAGTTACTCAAAACTGTTTAGTTAGTAACTGCAAGATTCAATTAGACTTGTGTCTATCCTAATTTCTAGACGATTTTCAAAATCTGGCTGTGTTTTCCCATATTTCTTTTTTTAAATTAATGCTGCAGAGAAATCAGGGGCTTTTCAACCTGTTACTATTAAAGTAAGTTTTAAATGTAGGTTATTTCCACACACACCAAGTGACTTGCAAATGGTTGAAAAAGCTTCCTGCAGACTTTTACTGTCCATTATCTGCAAGTTAATTAGAGCAATCCAGTGCTATAGACTGGCCTAGCAGGCAGCACACTTTGCAACATTATCTATAATTTTATGTTTAGCAATTGCTACTGTTCTGCTTTCTCGGTATATACCCAAGACATAACTTCAGGAATACTTGTAACTTTTAAAATAAATCCCATTTGAAATTGATCCTATTTCCCTTCCACAGTTCTGTCAGAAAGAAGAACCTCAAGCCTGAACTCTTTTAAAGATATTAAGTAGTACTATTTCTGTAACGTGCTAACCTAGAAAAAGGGGAAAGAATGTTGGCAACTGTAATTTTCTTTTGTATTTTCTTCAAAACAGGTATACCATTTATCCTTCCAGTTATTCAGAGAGTCAGTCCAATGGCTTTTCCTATACAACCACCTTCTGAATAAACCTGTATACCCACCTTGTTTTCCTGTGTAACAAGTATACTTGCACCCCCTGGCTTCAATGGCACTTCTTCCATTGCTCCAAACACATCGGTCTCAACAGAGAAGGTCAGCTCTAAACCCAGATCACTGATATCATTATCTAAAATCCACTGCAAGTTCTTTGCATACTCTGGATCAATAGATGCTACATCCTGATAATTTACAGGTATGCCTAGGAAAAAAAAAACAGACAAAGAGACAAAACTGCTCAAATAAATAGGAGAAAGCGAAAAGGATTCTGACTTAATACATGGTAGAAGATTGCCCTCTAGAGAGAAACCAGAATAATGCAGTAATAGAAAAGGAAAAAGGGATCCACTGTTACTAACTACAGCAGAACTGCACTCACTGTATTTTTAAAATACTACAGAATCAAGTTTCCTCTGTACATTTTTCCTCCTAGTGAAGCAAATGACATACCACTCAGGCAAAACCAATTTGCACAGTTTTAGTTCACTAATGGATTTCAGTAAAAGCATCTACCCATTCTGAAGACAAAACGTTAAATGTTTCCTACAAAGTCTTAAAGTTTTCTACCTAACTTTTAGAAACCCAAATACCATATTTCTCTATAACAGTACCTTTTCCCCCAGAGCATTACCTGGGCAGGGAGACAATCTCCCTGTACCTAGAAAACTCCATTTCTCTTCAGTGCTCTTCTTCTAAATTATATTTGAAATGAGATCTATTATACAGTTAAAAACTATTATTGCAGGAATTTTACATTTCGAACTGAACTTGCAAGTCATTCAGAAGCATTAAAAGGAGAGTTGCTAGAAGTCTGATTTTTATCCAGGTATAGAAAACTATTTACAAACCCCTTCACAGACACGGCACTCAAGCGCAGGCGAGCAAATGGGCCCAGAACAAAGTGACCCTAGTTTATGCAAGAGAGCTACCCTCTTCACTACCCAAGAAAGCAGACCTTGATTATTTTAACTCTGTCATGACAGATACTTCAAGTCTACCAAGACAGATACAATATCTGGGAAAAGGGGCAGGGAGTGAGGGTAGCAGCAGGTTTAGAGAAAAGCAAGTTTTTGGGAAGTACTGTCCTTGCTTCACCATCTTCTGTGCATTGTGCAGTGCCATAAGGGTGCCCATTAGTAGAAGCCTTAGCACACTATGGATTGTGGATGCAGTACCTTAGAGTAACACAAAATTCAAAGGTTAGCAGCCACTGCAAAACATCCAAGTGTAAAAAATGTTACAGTATTCCCCTGGAAGACCTGCCAAGCGCTGCAATGGTATGTACACAAGCTGCAAGGCATTACTTTTCAAATAAAATCAAGCAACACTCCAGTTTAAGAGAGGGATAGGTAACTTACTAATTAAATATCACTGTCATCTCTCTCAAAACAAAAAATCTAACAGCTGTCTAGTAGTATCCAGAGGACCTTCACTTTTGCCAACTAGCAAGCATACATGCACTTGACACAAGAAATGAGGAAATAATGATGTCTCTGCAGGATGTAAGCAAAATGCGGGAAAAGAAGACTGAAAAGTAGGAATCAGAGACTCCTTTAGAGAAGAAACAACTGGAATGTTATGATGAGAGTACACTTATAGTCAGCATGTTGTGAGACCAAGGTACTAAGCTCAGCCATTTGGCTGACAGATGTTTTACCAGTGAATAGACTCAAGCAGGCAGTTATAAAGAAATTCCATCAGATTTATCATGACAAAATTTGAATACCACAAAATACTATGTATCTCTCTTGTATACCCTTGAGGCCCCTGCAGTTGGAAAAGGAGGAGAAATCTATCCTGGCATAATTGTGAAAAGCAGGTATTTCTGTGCAACACAGAACTTCAAAGAGATACCACAGGTAAGCTCTGAGACAAGCTCATTAATTATTCAAGGTTTTAAGGCCTCCAGTTCAAAATACACTGACCCAGAAATTAATTTTCACTTTTGTTTATGCCATTTCAAGGACTACTTTCTATTATAGGGTGAAATGTAAGAGTAGATAGAACAGTTAAGAATTTATCCGCTGTTTTTGTAAGCTGGACGTGGAAGTTTCCTTTTACAAACAGGAATGTAATCATATCCTTAAAGAAATACAAAGTAACTGGAAAACAGCACTAGAGAAACCATCTTCTCCTCCCCTGTTTAAGCAGAAGGCTGATAGATAAGAAGTGTGAGAAAAATAAACCTAAGAGGATTTATTAATTTCTAACTGTATTTCTCCCTGTGCTACATCTGGAAGAGAGTGCAGCCTTAATAAACATGCAGACCTATGGAACAATGTTTGATTTCACAGCACACACACAAAAAATCATGCACACTACATATCTAACACCTTATAAAGCACATTACTTGTGTGTTAGCTGGGTCGTCACTTAAGCTGGTGATCTTTCCTTGCCTACCAGATATTGCTGCAGAAAGATCTCAACTCACCACAGTGGAAAAAGGCAATGAACCCACCTGAGTCTCAAAGAAATGTATTTGTTCACACAGGTTTCAGCTTCTAATTAAGGCACTTCTACATCATGTCTGCTGACTAAAAAGAGGAGTTCCTTTCAAAGAGATTCACACTGTTCCTCAGATACAGAAGGTCTTAGCACACAACTGGTGATTTCAGTGCCATCAACAGATGGATATACTTTCACTACAGAAAACAAGGATCTCAGTGCAAGGTGAGAAACCAAAGGAATGGAAACGGTCTCAGACTGCAAGAGATTTCATACTCCTTTACTTAAGGCCTGACAAGTAGCTGAAGGGAATTTCTATGTCTGTAACCAGATAACTTGTATTGGGCATGAACAACAGTTAGCAGAAATAAAACAAATCCACTCAGGAGCATCTGCTGTTGCAACTCTAATTCCTTAAGCAAGAAGACAGGAGATACACAAAGCTGATGGAAAAGGCCTTGGAAAGGTTTAAATAAATCACAGTGATTGAGGCAGAAAAAGCAACTACTTTGAGAAGTGGAGATGTAATTTTTCCAGTTCTCTGATAAGTAAAAAGGAGTGATAAAGAACTGTGAAGCTTTCAACCTTAAACAAGTCGAATGTGTATAAACCTCTAGAAAATTCCAGGATGTCTGTAAAACAGAATGACAAGACCTTACTAAGACCAGTTAGACCTTATTAACAGAGACTAATGACTGCTGCTTAGTTTGCAATAGTTATTCTAGCAAAATGAAAAACAAAGAAAAAAGTAATAGGTCATCTTGTCAATTCAGAAACCAACAAATCAAGCATATCATTACAAGTCAAATCTAGTAAGGAACCCAAAATCATTAGTAGTCATTTCCAAAAGAGGTGACAAGTACAACATTTCACTGTTCTCAAGGTGACACTGAACAGCAGAAAAGTAAGATTTTCTTTTTTGTGAATACATCACAAGGAAATTAGCCTGTGAGTGTTATTCGTAACAATGAAAGCAGCATGGCCAGCAGGTCAAAGGTGATGATTCCGCCCCTCTACTTCACACTCACAAGAGCCCATCCGGAGTACTGCATCCAGCTCTGGGGCCTCAATATAAGAAGGACACAGACCTGTTGGAGCAAGTCCAGATAAGGCTATAATGATGATCAGATGGCTGGAGCACCTCTCCTATGAAGACTGAAGGCTGAGACAGTTGGAGCTGTTTCAGCCTGGAGAAGAGAAAGCTTCAGGGAGACCTTTGAGCAGCCTTCCAGTACCAGAAGGCAGCCTACAAAAGAGCTGGAGAGGGACTTTTTACATAGGCGAGTAGTGACAGGACAAGGAGGAATGGCTTTAATCTGAAAGAGAATAGGTTTAGATCAGATATTAGGAAGAATTTCTTTACTTTGGGGGTGATGAGGCACTGGAACAGGTCGCCCAGAGAAGTTGTGGATGCTCCAACCCTGAAAGTGTTGCAAGACCAAGCTGTACAGGGCTTTGAGCAACCTGGTCCAGAGGAAGGTGTCCCTGCCCAAGGTATCTAAGATCCCTTCAAACCCAAACCATTCATGATTCTTCTACTCACTCTTGATGTCAGAGGCCAAGCCTTAAGTCAGCACCAAAATGTGCTATGCAATGATACTTCTACTTTAGAACCACTTCCCTGTGTGAAGGACAATGATTAGGGAAGCCTGATGAAGTGTTGCCAACATGGTGCTGCTGCAGACTGGCTGTGCTCCACTGGCTCTTGCCCAGCACAGTCACTCTCCTGCCGCAGAAAGCAGTACTGAGGGAGAGGAGTAAGATACACTCCTCTGTGAAGAAGGTCTCGACTAAGATGACTGAGCCTGCACCTTCACTGAACTGCAACAGTGTTCTCTGAACACTTTCAGGGAAGATAAACAGTAAACTTGAAGTTAAGAGTTTATCTGTCCTGGACTCAGCAAACATCACAGGAAGACTGTAGGTAGACAAAACGATTACAGAAAACCATCAAGCTATCTTATACTTCCAAAGAAGATTAGTGATTGAACACAAAGGAAATTCTGCACGCAACAGCAAATAAATTTATGTACTTGGAGGAGTAACAAGAATGCACAGGGAATCACATCGTCTTTCAAGAGAAGCTTTTTCATGACAATGCAGAAGAGGGGCATCTTGTTCAACAATCAAGAAAAACAAAGGTTCTTAAAGAAGAGCAGAGAAGAGCCCTACACATATCTAAAGATACCACCAGCTAACAGAGGTTCTCCTCTACCAAAAAAGTTACATTTCTGTAAAAACGTCTGTCCAATCCTCTTGAACGCTGCAGTAAAAGCATATGAATTAACTTTTCTCATTAAGGAGACAGGATGAACCTGCATTAGTTCTGAATTAATTAGTTTCAGGAAATAAGTAGTATCTGTTAGAGTGGGTAGACAGAGAGGTTTTCAACTGCAGGGCTTGAACTTTTTAAAAACCATTGTACAAGTGAAGAACTTGTAGGACTTCAGACATAACCAAGAATGCCTGATAGATTTTTGCCAGATTTCACAAACGTTCTCAACTTTGTCTGTCTTAAGTGAACTACAGAACAATTCTTTCCATTTCTCAAGAATGACACTACACAAAAGAACACACAAATTTCACAACTGTGATGCAAAGAATTGTTGTGCCTCTGATGCACATAAAAGAGTAGCAAGACATTCATTTCCAAGGCTTTTTCACTTTTAACACACACAAAAGTAAAAAAGGTTTACTACTCAGACAACTGTTATGACTAATAAATAGGATTTTAATAAAACCATACCAAGAATATGTTTGTAGAATGACCTTGTGAAGTAGATGTTCACCAGCTGCCTGTGATTCAGAGCCAGCCCCAGGATCTGGCCTGCAAAACGGAAGTAGTTCAAATGATCTGGATTTACAGAAGAGTTGCTGTTTGGCTGGAAAGTTGTTCCTATAAAACAAAAAGATTATAATGTTCCATTACATTTTTTTTTTAATTAAGTTTTTATTTATCTAACACACTAAGCATCTGAAAACACTGCAAGAGTTTCATCTTGGGGTTTTGGAAGTCTGTTTGAGGTTTTTTGTTTGGACAAAGAACATGTCAGAAAGAAATGTCTTAGAATGCAATGACATCTTACAACAATGATACTGCTTAGCCACTCTCCAAGGCACTGTTCTGAAATAATTATCATCAACAAAAAGGTAATTATCAACTGCTAAATTTGGTCCTCCATCTTTCTATATTGCTATATACATGTTTTACTCACTCTAATGAGCTTTGCTTCTATCAACTTGTGAACATGCTCAAAGGAAGGATGAGAATATATCTACTTCCTTTCATCTGTCTCCAGCCAAATGCAGGCAGGAGACAGTCCAGTCCTGGTCGCCTTGGAGAAGACTACTTTGAACGGGCAGAATTGAACCTCTCCTTTTAGCTTTCATGAAATAAACTGTGCCTCTGCTGTTGACCCTTGCCACTTCCAAGACTTTGTGAGGTAAAAAACAAAACATTTATCACTGATGATGATGTGAAATCTTTTATTTATAAAAACTTGCTTTATATGAAGAACCCAAAAGACAAGAAGTCAAATACAAGGGAGACCAGTGGAGATCAGTATCTGGGTTTACAACAAAAATTACCTGACTGAATTAATGGATTTCTAAAAGGAGATAAAGGAATACCTCCACAGTTCCCTTGTAGATGTAGAAGAAAGAAAAGCACTTTATATACTCCTCTCAAAGTGTTATGTCCTTCTGCTACTAGTCAGAAATAGCATGGCCTCATTAAAACCAACAACTTACTCTCCTCTTACAGAAGAGAAGGAAACTTCAAAGCAAGAAAAATATGTCACCTGTTGTTATAAAAGTGTACAATGAATAGATCATTTCTCTCTCTATGAGATCAATTCTGTCAGTGTTGCTTTTAAAAAGTAACAATCTTATGTTCTGAATCCAGTTAAGTGACCTTTGTTTTCTGGATTATAAAAATGCTTTTATAAAAAATGACACCCTAAATTCAGAGGAAAAAAAAAGAAGGCAGAGACATACCATCAGCTGACTGGGTAAATAAGGCATAATCTGGGTTAACTATTTCACTGGATAAGATATCAAACCATTCACGCACCACACCCTGTCCCTGCATGTCAAAAGAATAAAACATATTAGTACACAAAACTTTCACTGCATAGTTATGCTGAGTAACCACATATCTCTTTTAAAGTAATCTTAAAGTAGGGTTTAGTTCACAACCACACTTGTCAATGAGAATTAATATTTCTATATGAAAATGCCATAAAAGAAAATCATGCAGGTTTACCCACCATGCCTTCTTCTCCATGAAATCTCACAGCAATCCCCTGCTTTAGTTTTGCACAGTTTGCTTTAGAAACTACTTCACAGCTACTCCTAAAAATAGAATCTAAATACAAAAGACCAATTAATTTTTTTGTCCTCATTCATTATCTTTCAAAGAGACACTAATTCCATTTAGAACACAATACCTCTGTGAACCAACAGTATGTCATTTTCATTGACAGGCCTGTGCACCATGTCTGAATCTGGCTGCCCGGCGTGCAGATGTTCATAGAACCATTCACAGCGATCTTTAAACGGCTACAAAACAAGGTGCAAACCATATTATACACATGCATTCCCCCAAATAATCCCTCTCCCATAAGCAAATGGTTATGCATAATTCTCAATTAATTTTTGAGACGTGCAGAGTTACCCCAATAGGCTACACAGTATTCTGGGAAGAGCAAATGACTAGACATGTCCTTGAATGTTTGCTGAAGTTGGGTCTGCAGAATGACTGGACCACCAGCTATCCAGAAATAGCTATTAAAATTTTCCACAAAAGAGAAACACAGCACAAAACTTCTTACAGGTCAGGGGAGAGCTTGAAGGAACTTAGCTAAGAAGTAAGTCACTGGCTTCCGTAAAACTACTGATAATCAACCACAGCTGAGCACAGAAGCACAAGTGATGTGAACCAGCCCTGTTTGTAGTAAGGTTCACTGGCAATATAAAACAGCCCAAAGGAACCAGAAACCTCACAAAGCAATTCCTAGGTGAGAAGGTTCTAACTTGTTTGACTTGGTGTTTATACTGAGACAGATGTGACGCAAGTATGGCCTTTCTTATCCTCTGCAATTCATGGCACGTACATGAGTTGATCTAACAAACAGGGTACCAGTTCTTGGGGTCTCCTCATTATTCATAGGCAGTGAGTTTCAAAAAACACACATTTCAACGAAAGAATGAATAAACAATACACCTACACCATGTCCCAGAAATGAAACTGGATTAATAAAAACAATTTATCTTTAAAAATAAAAGCACTTTATGGTTCACAACTAAGGAAATAAAGCTTTTGGAAGAGAAAACAAGACAACATAAGTGTTTCACTAAAGGAGCTGCCACTAACTATGACCAAATCAAGTAATAGTGATGTATTTATCCTCTGGTTTGTCTCAAAATATAAGTCATTTAGGGGAAAAGTAAAGCACTTTAAAGCTCAATCACATGTGCACAAATAGATTTAAAAATAGAAATTTCACTCTTAAACTCAAAGTTGGACTTGTAAGACATATCAAACATTGGTTATCTCAAACAGACTCACCCATGTATTTTAGGGAATTATGAATACAGAAATCTGGCTGCCATGTCTGTTTGATATGATCTTTCAACATCGCAGATTCAGAAGCATTAGAGGCCGTGTTATTTTTAAACAAAACACCCTCTGCATATTCACAGAAGTTGTAACTAAGCACCTCCTGACATTTACCTGAGCTTTTATGATGTGCATAAATCTGGACATTAGTTCAGGACACTCCAGAAGAAAATGAAAGTGATCAAAAATTATTTTTGGATTTCTGAAAGAAAAATAAAGAAGCCTGTTAAGAGATTTAATAATAACGCTTCATGATGCAAAAAGTCTACATAAAGAAACAATGCAATTAACCATACAGACAAGTTTCAAGAGATTCTTCTATTTTATCATTTTTTCCTAACTCTTGTTTCCAAACAAGTTATACTACCTCATCTGTTTAACATGGGAGGATTAGAAGCAGCTCCCCACACAGAAGCAAGGTTATAAACCTGGCAGCCCCAGAGAAACTCTGGAAACAGCCAACTGTACAAAGATGGTTTAGACTCCTTTAAGTCGTCACACATTGGAGGAAGCACAGAAGTTTTCATCTGCCTTAAAAGAGAAGGCTTTATTTGGAACAAATATAAGGAAAGAATTCATTCAACAAATTACTCTGTTGCTCTGTGAAACAGATTTTGTTCACAAATCTTACAAATAGATCACTTCAATACGCAGAAGAGTTTATTTAAGTCTGAGCTCTGAATCATTAATTTACACTCCCTTGAGTTCAGCAAGACCATTAAATTGCACATTGTTCGTATATCACAGCAACAATCTAAAAATACAACTCAGTAAGAAGAAAAAAATGAATTATTGCCGAGGAGGAACAGAGGGGTGGATTAAAAAGTCCATATTTGTTGAAGCTTACCGATTAACAAAACACTTAAGGACATCATCATGTTTACAAACAAATTCTATAAAACGAGGCGACGTCATCCTGTTCAAAAATCATAAGATGTTTTTGGTTAATGCAATCAAAACTAATTTGAATTACATAAATTGTTGCTTTTTTTCAAATAAATACTACACAAATAGAAACTGATGCTGTTTAACTAGTCATCATGATACTAAATATTCAACAGCATTAAGATCTCATAACAAACTAACAGAAAAGACAAAAATGTCAATAACCAGTCATCTTCCAGGACAGCCACAGAGAACTATGCCCCAGACAAATATTACTGGCCAATCTGAAAGCTTTCATTTGATTCACTTTGGCAGAGAAAGAAAAAACCGTTATGGTGACTAGGAATAACCAAGAGTTCTCATGAAGTAGGACCCTTGCTTCTAGATTCCTCAGGGAGCTTGTAATACCATCATACTTGCTTCATCTTCTACTCACGAGGGCCAAAGTCACAAATATAATCCATAACAATCTTGGCCAGACTAGGACCTCAGTTACAGTGGCCACACTTGTTTCCTTTTTAAACCAGACCTCAATGATATTAAGTTTACCTACATTGAACTGCATGTTCCACACAAAACTACGTATCTGTCAGCCTGGGACAGGATTCCAAGTGAGCGTTACTTTGACACTGAACTCTCCTTGCTACATATAATATAGTCAAATAAGTTTTGCCCCAGCCATCATTTTCATACACAGAGATAACTCATTTCTTTTTTTCTTCTGAGTTTATAGCTCTTCTTGTTGGATAACCACATTAAATTCAGGGTTAATTTCACATTAAGAACCAACAGCAAATATAGCTAAGTTTCAAAATATCAAAATCCTACTACCTACAAGTATACTACATGATTTCAAAGAGCCATTAGACATTCAACACAAAATCTGCCCCAGTGCAGCTACATTCATAGGCAGCAGCACTATGGAAAACTTGCAGTGCTGTTTGGTGCCTTTAGAACCAAAAAAAAAAGCATCCAAATAACTGAACTAGTGAAAGCATTAAACAGCATAGCCTTGACTGTCACTAATACAATGTGGTCAGTATCAACATTCTTCCAAGAAAGCATGTATGATTTTAAAAAGGTAATAGTTTGGGTAAGAAAAATGAACCCTGTCCTTACCCCTGAGGCATCTGACAGGAGCAGCACATATAGAAGGCTTGAATGACAGCACTTAGCCTGTTTGCTGTCATGGAGATAACATCCTGACAATCAGCACAAGCTTCCTGCTTCCCAGCAACATCATATGTTTTTAACTCGACAGCATCAGTGGACAGCTCTTTTCTTCCCTCAGTTCCTGCAGCGGCAAAAGAAGGCGCGGGAGTAGCATTCTCATGATCTGGTCCTTTTTGCTTCAATAAAATAGAAGTAATGTTGGCAGAGTCCCTTTTGTTTTTCATCAGCTCTGTGGCTATCAGAACAAGCCATTCATCCAGAGAATGCCACAGCAGTTCCAGCGGCTGCAATAAACACATGAAAAAAGCAGACAAAAAGGAGCATGCTGACATTAGATAATATTAATAATGTGATAATCCTCTTAAGGCAAATAAATATCATGCACACTTTAAAGCTTTAAATTATCCTTTAGAGGTCATGTTAGAGATAAGACGCACATACTCATAAAAAATTTTGCACTTGTAGCCAAACAGCACAAAGAGAACATTTTATATAGAAGGAAAATAATCAAGCCGCAGACGGAAGAAAGATAAACTCATTTAGAAAAAACTACAGAAGAACTATAGAACTGAACTATACAACAGAGTTTGGCTTCACAGCTGTCACATAGCACACTACTGCCTGACCACTGCAACCAAGCAGAGAAACAATAACACACAGGCTGAGTTTCTAGAGTAAGAGTGTCAGTTCTTTTTGAAGAACCTGGTCAAAGGAGCTTTCTCTACCAAGGAGATGGAGGAAACCCCTGACAACACCACCGAGATTCAGGTTCATGCACATGTCTAGTAAGAATGTGCTTTATGCATAATGTGAGCTCATATAGCTCATTTTGACAGTACCTCAGATGTTTCAGAGTAAGGGTTACTAACATCTAGCTTTATGAAATACAAATGAGTATCAGCAGAATTGCGTATCAAATTTTAAGGCTATACATTTCATTTTACTTTAACAAAGACATGCTTTTTTCACCACCACCCGCTTAAAAAAGTATAATTGAAATCCAGCACAATTTCCTCACTACACTTTTACTTTGAGCTGAAGACCTACTATGGAGGAGAAAAAGGGATAAGACCTGAGAGCTTTTTTATGCTCTCACGAGCATAAAAAAACCCACAAGGGCTAACTGTGTTGCCCCTTAACAGTGTTTAAGGGCTTGTTTCACAAGCCTACCGTCTAGTGAGCATAGGGATATGAATCCTACAGGGAGGTAATTGACTCAAGTACTTCATAGCATTCCAAAAGTAAGAGTGAACTTCTAAATGCATTCCTTTTTCCATATACTACTGTTGCATCAACATTTTTCACCAATGAAAACAGTCGAAGACTTAGCAAACACTGAAAGTTATGTTCTCATATTCTCAGGTTGCTTTTGAAAATAAAGAGCTGCGCACAGCATGCTGTACCAGAAGCTTACACTATCTGGAGCACTGTCAGTGCACTTCACAGTTGACACGCTCTCAATACACAATAAATTACTTCTCATAAGAGCTGTGTATTAAAAAATTCTGCTGAAATTCACCATTTAAAAACTTACCACTATGCTTCCATTTTTTCCCAGTAAGAGTGTGGGGGAAAGCCAGCCTGATCTCTAATACTGGTAGGCTTTGCTCAATACTTTGTATGTCACTCACTTAATCCTTGCACTCCTAGTGACCACATATTTCTCTAGATGGTGATATGAATACCTCCAGCAGAGGTAGCGTTTTCTACATAAAGGTCTGCCATACAGGATCAAGTTATCCTCCTTCCAAGACCCACCTGGCAGACCTTTACCACAAAACATAATGTAAAAAAAAGTTCTAGTGGAAAACAGGATTAATTGAATACACAGAAGAATTAAAATGCAGCTGTACTCTTAACCTATAACTCAGGAGAAACTAGGTAATTATTTACTAGAATACTAAAATCTAGTTTTCTTCACCCAAACTCTTAAATGTTTAGCTTGCCAGACACCATTTTCCCCTGATACCTTGTGTTTTATCTTTTATTTCCCACAGATTTAGCACACCTTTCAGAACTTTTCTACCCCATTTGTTTTTCCAAAGCTAGTTCTTCACAGCTTCTGATCATAAACTTATTTAAAAGTCTAGTCAAGCACAGCAGCTTCAACCTCTCATTTTCTTTCTTTCTAGTCCAACTTCAGGATGTAAAACACTTCTAAATATTGCCCATCACCTCCATATCCATGACTGTCAGCATTTTATGTCAGCATCCACGACCACACCTTTTCAAGTGGCATATGGACATATTCAATCAAATAACTAGCAATGTTTTTATCAAACTACTAGTCCGCATTCTTCAGTCAATTCTTACCAGGAACCTCATATTAAACAAAGACCTCCACTCAAACTTCAGTTGTCATATTTCACAGTGCAGAAAAGTTTCTCTGGAATTATACAACTGAGGCTGATGGAGTACCAAGCTTTTACAGCTGCACACCTTACCTCCCAAATGCAAGAATTTACCTATGCAATACCTTCCTCTTTACTCATCTAGAAAGCAAGACCAGCAACCAAATCCATATTCAAACTGCAACACCGGAGCAAAATCTTTTGCCAGATGTCAGATAGCTTTTTAAGACAGAGGGTGCAGGAGATCACTAACCCATGAAGTGACTTTGTCACAGCAGAGAAGTTACCTCAATTCTAGAAAAGAAAAGTATCTGAAACAAGGAAAAAACATTAAGCACTTCCCAACCTTGTTCAATTAGAGAAATTTTGCAGCAAGTTTCCCCAATATGCAATCACACAGAACAGCAACTGGAAGAGCAATACATGGAAAAGCAATGAACGTAAACCTGGTCAAAATTACTACTCAAAGTTTCTCACTGGTAAGATCTCATTTGAGTTAACAGCTTGTTTCAAGCTTGGGAGACAAAATTCCATGATTCTTTCATCGCTTACAGGATCAGTACAAGAATGTGTATCATTAGCTAGTGCTTCCACTTTAAAACATCTGGATAGGCCTGAATCACATACAGGCAATTCCACTAAAGCACAGATAGCCCTTTGATTTTCTTGACCTCATCAAGCAATAACATTCCTCAGGCTCAGATCAAGAATACTCACATTTTTAATCCCTTCCCAGCTATATTACAGTGACAACTCTTCAAAATATGTTCAATCAGTACACTGATACAGAAAAATTTAACAAAGCATTAATAAAAGTCAGGTCTTTTCTACCTCCTCCCAAAAGGTGAAAGAGAGCATCACAAGCACATTTTCAAAGAAAGGACAAAAAAGCAGAAGGAAAGGTAGGACTAAGAGAGAACTGGAAGTCACCCAATTCACTCAGCACTATATCTAATCTCCCACTACCCAGTCACTGTAAATTCAGGGAAGAACAGACTAAACCAACTACAACTGTAGATTAACTTAGCATTGCCAGACCTGTGTGTCCATTCCCAAACAACAATAAGTTCTCATGAGCAGTTTTTTATTTCTGAGTTTGAAATTTAAATCAATCTTTAAAATACTGTGGACACAACAGTGGCCCTACTGCAGGGCTGCCTCACTCATAAAACTTCTAAATAAAATACAGTCATTGCAATAATAATTTTTAAATCATCCTGAAATTTTTGTTTTGTTAGGTAATACAATGGTAGTATACATTTTGCTTATTTATTAAAAACATACATGTTGTTTTCACACAAGTAAGAATTACTGATATTTTCTGCGACAACTGTGACAGTTGTTTAATGTAAGTCTACTGCACAAGACTTAAATCCACAGTAAATTAAGAAACAATTCTTTCATCATACAAAGTAGCCTGGGCACACACATAAGTGATTCTACTGAAATACCACTTCCTTTGCAAATTGCAATTAAATGTTTTTGCTTATTTTATACTGAGTTCTGAATTTATGTGGAGTTGAAAAGCAGGAAACCTTCCTTTTTTTCCTTTTTAGGCTTGGTAGCAGAATATCTCACTGGAGATAGTTCTTGTATGAAGTGTGTTTAACATCTGCTTGTTATTTAATCTGGTATACTTAGAGCAATTTTCATTAAAACTGTTAGAAAGTTCTGCTTTACTAAAATAATTCTTGTCATTTGGGTAGGGCTTTGTTTTTTAAAAACAAAATTCTGGTTAAACCCACATTACGCCAATCTTGCCCTATTCTTGTGAACAACTCCAAAGGACAATTATTACGTTGCATACTGTACAAAGCATTACATTTTGCACACAGTATTTTTCAGACTCAAGCACTAGTTTTATATTCATTATATAAATCAATTTGCACTTAAAACTATTTTTGCTAACAGAAGAACAAACATTTGTGCTTGCAGGTTTGTTTTTTTTTGAACAGTCTAATGTTTTTGTTCTTTCCAAGAGAAGAAATTTAAACAAAAACTGAGATACTTCACTAAATAAACTGGAATTAAGAATATCATCTTTCAAGATCTTATCAATACAGCTTTGTCTTAAAAGCCCTAAGTAACCTGATGAACATGTCTCATCAAATAATTACAGTAATTTCAAAATACTGTTTTCACAACACAGTGAAAGAAATGCAAAGGTAAAGAAAAATCCTCAAGTAATTATTGGCATCTAAATTTCTCGATACGAGCTGTGCTGTGTAAGAGTATGAACTAAGATGGGAGAAGAAGGATTATTCTGCAGTTCTTATTTATTAGGTGCTCGGAAAAGTATGGCAGTTGTATATCCAATGAAGACTGAGTTGCACACAGGAAACTGGGACTTCTTTACAAAACGGCAATCCATGACTTTCTACAGAGGGATTCCTTAACAAACAAACATAAAAACCCCCACACCTACAGGAATTAAATCTCTAAACAGCAACCACCTAAAGCATGTGTTTGAAAGCAGCTATAAATCAATAACCTTGCAAGGGTAGTAGTGAGCTGATACGTTTCAAAGCACATAATAATAAAATCCAAGAACAACTTCGGAAAAGATTTCACCATCACAGTGAAAACAACTAACAGATAAAGAATTCAATTGTTTCTATTTGTCTTGTGAAGCTGGATAAAGCTTATTGATCAGAACTCACAGTTAATCTCCAACTACCATTTTGAAATTACATTAACATAATCTATTATATTAACATTACTGTATTTTAAGATTACTACACTCTTAACAGAAATAAAACCAAAATTTACCGAAGTCACCTGGGTAACTAAACCTTCAACATCTAATAAACAACCTATTAAATAATAAATAAACACAAATCATAATGTGAAATGTGCATCAGTGGCTAAATTAATTCAGTGGGAAAAAATAATACAGGAGAAGGAGAAAGGTAGGTTTAACTTAAGAAGGGATAGGGACATCAACCAAACTTACTTCCTGTTCATGAGATGTCTGATTAATGAATGCATGCTTTGTGAAATTCATCTCTTTAACGTCTATCTTCCTAACAACATCATATACTTTTCTGACCTTGAACACCTGACTTCTTGGAGTTTTATTTCCATTGTAGCCCATGTCATTTCCATTACTGGGAGAGGATGGGCCAATGCGAAAGACATGGCAAAATATCCTCACGATCCTTAAGAGACTCTTCATTTGAGCTTCATAATTACTTGACAAGCTGGGGGAAAAAAATGGAATGTTTAAGTTTCTTTTCCTAGACGAAACAATTTAGTATATTAAGGAATAAGCAATCTAATGGTATGGTCTGATACACATGCTGAAAAAACCCCTAAGCTTCAAAGCCTAGTAAACTTAAACTTTCATTTCCTGCACCAGCCCCAGAAGTCAAACATAAGCATTATGATTTTACTAACATGTACATGTAATTTTAACTAGAAGAACAGCAAATTCCAGATCTTTCAAAATACTTCCTTTTCTTTTTATGCGCTTCTTATGAACCCCTGGGAGGAAATTCAACTTCCTACAGTAAGAATCTCCATGCACGAAGCAAATCGGGACATCCAGATGAAAATGTTTTTCAACTCAGAAAAGAGAGCATCCAATGGTAAAAGAATACTGACTGATCAGATATGCTGCCACAGCCCATCCTCAACAGCTATTATTCTAAATGCCCATTAACTACCCCAACCAGACAAGGGATCAGGATGGTAAGGATGCCACTATTTCTACTCTAGAAAAACATAATCTAAAAGATACTAAACAAAACTACCACTATGTTATTTATTTATCCAATAAATATACTAAAAGTTTTATGTCTCCTTAATTGAACTGGTAAACATTGAACTCTGTACCAAAGCAGTGCGGAATATGAGATACTCATGACTTTATGCACAAGCAGAACATTCTCCACCAAACTCAATTTGGTTTTCTTTCTTAAATCCCAAGCAGTAAGAATTCTTCTGTCTTGAATGCATAACAAACTGCAAGAAATTAATTCTTTTCTATCAAAACCTACTAACTTACAAATGTTATAGAAGTGAGCACATACTCAATTCTATCCTTAAAGTACTTGCAGCTTAAAAGCATGCTTTCCAGCCAGAAGATCAGTAAACACCAGAAAACTGACATCTTATAGGGTGTTGTAAACATCTGTTGCAGTTAACAATCTGTTAATTCACAAACCTGAAACACAGTTAGTTGTAGTAGCTAGAGTAGCTCTATTATGATCTTACTCACCCTATGTCATCAGCAAAAGACCTATTTGTTTTCAGCACTACATTTTAATGACTGTGAGTTTTTAACTTTAAAAAACAATGTACTAAGAATTTTACCAAACTACCACACAAAATACAACTTTCTTGTGACAATTTATACTTTAACCAGGTAAGTTTTCAGTAAATCAATACAAGCTAAGAACAGAGAGAGGAAACAGTGTTACAGTACAAATGTTAAGTTTTTAACCAGGTAAATAAAATCGCTTGACTGGCAGTCTGCAATTGTGTCACCAGAAGCTCTGGTCACAGCTAAAAATTAGCATTTTGTAAAATCTTTGCTTATATACCAAAAGAATCTATGAATACAAGAAGCTAACTCAAGAAGCTAACAACTACTGAAAGAAGAAAAAAACTACTAACATTTCAGCTGAGGTTTATCTCAGCAGCGGTGTTTTCCTGGTGAAATTTCCTGGTCTCCAGGGTAAGGACCCACACATACAGAGAAACCTTAGAGAGCTTGTAATAGTTTACTGAAACTTCTACTGGCATGTTTGTAAACATTCAGCTGGGCCTAACCTGTACCAGCAAGACCAAATGACGTCACACTCTGATTATTTTTTTGGAAAAAGGGAATACATTATGAAGACAATTCTAACTGAAACAGGGTCCTTGCTTGTAGTCAAGGCAGAAGTCTTCAGGCAGAAGCTTAGTGGCACTCCTGGATACTTGCTAGAAGCACTACAAGAAACAATTTTAGACACTTTTGAACTAAACAACAGAGAAACCTAAAAGCAACAGGTTGTGGGTTAGTACCCAGGAAACTAACAGAGATGTTATTAGTTCAGCCATGCAAGAATATCATTATTGGAGGTTTTCACGTATGAAGTACATTTTACATACTTTTGTTGGAAGAAGGAGAGAGATGAAAGAGGCCCAAGCTCAGAGTATTCACCAAGTACTACCTTAATCCTCACTCTGTTTATAACAAAGCAACTGAGAAATATTTCTTGAAGTAGGAATTCACTGCTTCTGACAGGAAACAGATCTGGAGAGGAGAGACACAGTTTTTGTGAAACTGTGTCTGTGAAACTGTCTTGGAATTGTTTTCTTTTGCTATCACATTTCTGTTGTGACATATTACAAAGCACCAAAGAGAAGCAGGCTAGTAAGAGTCCACAGGACACTCCAAGTACTGGTATCTCTAGAAATAAGTCCTCATCCAATGTAATGCAACCCTTCAATCTTGCCTTCAGCCTCTGCTAGCCCACCCATATACAGCAATACAGGAGCACACAGCAGCTCAAACTCAGAGACAGTACAGGCACAGAGCTACTGTTTCTACAGCCACACTGAGGCAGCATTGCTCAAATGAGAGGAACAATAACAGCAATAAATCACATCTAAACAACAACCAGTTTAATTTACCTCTGAAGACACTGAAACAGAAACAAATACTACCTCATATGATATAATCCAGCTACCACAACTTCCAATAACATCCCTATACAGAGCAAGTTTGAAACCCTTTCCTGCACAACGGTTTTACACTTTATCACAATTTATTTGTGGGAGATCTATTAGCTCTAAGGAAGCCTGGAGACAAAAAGGAATGTGTTACAAATTAAGCTGATACACACTGAAGCTCAGCAACAGCTGAAATTCTTCAAAAAGTTATCTTTGCAGCAACAAAATTTCATTCATATCTATACACTTTAACCCCAAACGTTTAAAGGCTTTCAGACCTTTACACTAATTCATCAAAGTGAACACCCACCAGAATAAGACTTATTAATGGTGTAAAGAATTTCCTAGCATCATCCAGGAGTTCTGACCTGCTATCTACAAGCTCCATTTAAATGTAACATGACTGATGGGGAAGAAAAATTAGGCACCTAGGAGTAAGAATACGCTATTTCTTTTCCATGTCATTGATGGGCTCCTTGCACTCCAGCTCCAGTTAAAAAGAAGCTTCCCAAGTCATAATCCTCTACAACCCATGCTGACAGGTTTCTCTGATTACAGAACACTCTTAAACCTCTCTTTTCCAAAATGCCATCCAAAACATGTTAATGAACACATGTTAATGAACACTAATGTTTTCAGACTCTTTACTCTTTCAGTAAAGATTTTCTTAGCTTCTAGTAAAGCATAAAGGTTACACCAAAATCTGTTAGCTTTTGAAAACAGGAAAATGTTACTGGAGTTTCAACAAATTGCAGACAAGGTGCTCTGCACAAACTCCCTGAAACAGATGCCACAAAAACTAGGAAGGCATACCAGGTAAATATGCTTACCTAAGTCATGCATCTCCCCAGGTAACTGCTGCTTGTGCTGCTGAGACCGCACACTGGTAAACAAAATTTTTTATCTCTTATATATTAGTAGCCATGGAAGGCAAACAGAGCCAGCAAATATGAGACAAGTGTCTGAAGTAACAAAACTCTCCTCAAGCATACTAAGGAAGCATGTAGAAAAGTGAAAGCGTGGAAGGGAAGAAAAATTGACAAGGGTGAAGAAAAAAAAAAAGAATTATTTGCTCGTTGTATAAAAAGCTTCCCTTCCTAGGGCTGACATAGCCAAACCAATCAAACAAAAAATACACTTCTCTGCAACAAAGCTTCTAGATACCAGCAGCTATACAAGGACACCAATTTTTTCCCTTGAAGTCTTTGTGAAGACAGTGATCTAAACAGACATTATCACATAAATCAGGTTTGAGATCCATATACTCCAGCATGTACTGAGCATCACACAGTTTGGACTATTAAAACTAATAAGTAGCACTAACTGCCATGTACTTTATCAACTTGTGACCTCACACTTACCTAAGCAATTTGTGACCATTTGTTGTAGCAACTTCAGCAAGACTTGTCAGGATTTTAAGATACTGGCTTTCGCTCTGCTGAGACAAGTGTTCCAGAACTTGCCGCAACTGAAGGATTAAAACAAAAGCAATTGCATAGTGTCAAGGAGGATCAGATCAACAATAATTTATCAATTACATAGAGCACTATCACCCAAGCATTAATATCTAGCAATAATAATGTACACCTATACTGCACAACCTCTAATCTAACTTCAGTTAACATTTCATTACCATTTACAAAGATTACTGCAAAGGTACACATTCTAGTGTCGATGCACGTACTAGAGGGTATTTAACATTCCAGAATGTTACAAACACTGAATGCTTAACCCTGTATTATTAATTCATAAGAACAACTTATGACATTTAAAATATGAGTCCTGACTTGTAATACATATCCAGTTACCTTATGTCATCACTTCCAGATAATATGAACTGGTCATTACCCAAGACTAAGCAGAACAGCTCAGACTTGGCCATAGAAAATCATTCTCAATATATGATTACATTTCAACAGTGAAGCAGAACCATACCACATATCATCTAATATATTTTGCACACCCTCTCATTAAGGTCTTGGTTTTGCACACAGCTCCATTACTCAGACAGATGAAAAATTTATTTTTCTCACTTATTTTCTTCACTTCTACAATATACAAAAGGTCTTTTTGTTCCATTGTTTTAGTTGTTTCTCTTTTAATTTAAATCATCTATAGCATCTCCCCTTGCATCTAACATACACTTTGAGAATTCTCACCTGTGTCGTTACAGTCTGTAAAACCCAACCCTGTATCAGAAATTTAAACACTGTTTCTACACAGACTTGGAAATCCTCAGTGTTATAGTAGAAGTAATGGAGTTACAGAGAAAATGAAAACGTCAAGAATCTAGCAAACTAAATTAAGTGAATTGGCAGCCAATGCCTTACTAAATATTTTTTTTTATAGTCTGTAAGGTTGTTCGTAGCCATTTTAAAACAAGTAATGTATTAAAAACCCACAGCAAGCTAGATTTAGAACGGGGAAAAGGCACCCCATGCTTCCTTTCCCCTACACAATCAAGAAACAAAAATTTTTTCCTTTATTTTTCTTTGCTTTAGAATGTACTACCCCACAATAATCAAAGAAGCAAGGTATAACAGAACCATTAAAAAAGAGACAGAGTAGTTTCATCTACAGAAATAATAATCAAATGAAATTGCGGCTGCAGTCTTTTACACTCTAATTGTACAAGGCAACTTCATACAGATGAGTGCTCATACTACAAAATTTTAAGTAAATTCTGGATGATTCAGCCTCAAGACACATCCTAGAATGGATGTCTGCAGATAATGACTAAATGAAAGAAAATAGACCCTGCTACACACAGTAATTGTATATACAGGGTGCTCTAAGAATGCTCTACCAGCACCTTTGTATTGAGGCTTGCAATGTCTGCTCTTTCAACTGTCTAGACCACTTTGCCAAATGTGCAAAGTTAGAACACAAAATGAAAACAGATCCTATATTTAATTCCAAATTCTTGTATTTAAAATTATGTGAAGACTGTACATTTTCCATGAGGAAAGAAAGATACCTAGTGGTCAACTACTACGGCACTGATTGGCACTCATATTAAGCACTCAGCTCTCCACCACACACAGGCAGATCCCCGGCTATCAAACACATAATCCTGTATTACCATGTTTTCCCGCAGATCTTCATTCTGTGTCATTTGAATTATCGTCTGGAAAAGCCGAGGATGGTACTGTATTAAGACTTCACAAGTCTCTCCATAACCACCCTAAGAAAACATTTTAATTAAAAGAAACATTAGAATTGAGAGTTAGACTATTACAGTCTATTACTACTACTATTGAGGATTACAGTATTTTTTTTCAATGCTGAATTGAAAAACCCTGTTCTAAAATAAATTGAAATTCAAAAATGTAGCAAAGTTAGGTATCCCAGAACTTTTGGGAGAAGATAGAATCAAATTTTTTTCAGTATACTGGCTCACATATATCCACTCCCATTTTTCTGTTTTTTGAAACATTTTCCTACTTACCAAACTAAAGTTACAGTTGAACAGCACTTCAGCCAACAATTACCAGAGATTAAAAACAGTGCAATATTTCACTTCTCTTCCTCTTGCTGACACCTACTTAATTACAGCCAGAATCTAATCCTTCAAAACAAACATTTTCTAAAGATTCAAAAGACACATATCTGACTTGTTACAGGAAGAAATAGGATAAACCCATGAAAGCATTATTTCACTTTAAAATCAATACACAAGTATGGTTCCACTTGTGCCTTAGACTAACTTCACACCCTTCTGAGAAAAAATGCTTTCTGGAAAGAACAGAACTTGATTTAGTGGTTTATTTGTATTAAATCTTATTTAACACAGCTGCATTTTTAAGCAGACACTTAACACCCGAATATGCATCAACTTCTACTCTGGCAAGATGACCATGTTATATATTAACTGCTGCAAATCCAGGGACTTCTCTTTGAATGATAGTTGACATTACCTCAGTGATTACCATACATTAAAAAGATTAATTTGTTTCTGGTATCAAGATATTAAATATTAAAAATAAACCCACCCATAATCTGTAAGAATTAATGAAAGTCAAATCTTCAAGATCAAGGTAATGTTGGCAAGAAATATATGGATCTATAATTTCAATCTTCTAAAAACATGTATCGACTCTGAAAAACAAACCTGTAAGCATAGAATAAAACCCTCAATGTAAAAAGAAAGAAAACATATTGTTTTCTCCTTTATTACTTGGCATCATGAACTTGTATACTGCATGATCTTTAACACAGTAAAATCACCACTACAAAACAAACACCAGGTGTCACTACTCATACCTAAAAAAAGTTAACAGAAGTTTGATGTATAAAGAGGTGCCCTAGGGACTGCGAAACTGGAGACTGAAGCGGAAACACAAAACACTAACCATGAAAAATAAGAACTGTACCATTAAATACACACTGGTATAGAATCACAGAATCATTTAGGTTGGAAAATACCTATAAGATCATCAAGTCCAAACATCAGCCTAGCACTACCCCTATGTACGCTACCAAACTATGTCCTCAAGTGCCATATCCACAATTTTTTGAACACTTTCAGGGATGGAGACTCCACCACTTCCCTGGGCAGTCTTCTCCAATGCTTTACAACCCTTTCCATGAAGAAATTATTCCTAATATCTAAGCTAAACCTCTCCAGCCATATACTGTCTTACAGGTCTGTGGCTGCAGAAGACCTTGAAACTGATCACTCTGTGTGGCTTTATGTAATGATAAGTCATTCAGCCACAACAAAGAAAAAAAATCTGAGTTTCACAATCAAGTCAGCAGTGAGATAGCATAGTGATCTGGCACTTCCCAGTGACCAGAGCTGAGGACTTACTTGGTTTCTTATATCAAAAAGAAATATTGTAAGTAACCTAACTGGATCAAGGTCTTCCACTAGTCTATGAAATAAAGCTTTCAGAATTAAACATTCCAAAAGTATCCCACAGGTACTGGAGACAGCACTCTTGCACATACACAAAACTATTTCAAGTGCAAGTCTTAGGCACATTAAGGACGCCTCAGAAATTAAATAACTTGAGGTTGAAATAATCTGAAAATACAGAAAAAAAATTAGAAAATATCAACTTTATCCCAACAAACTAATGAAATGCACCAAGGTAGTGTGATGTCCACTCAGTCCAGTCATTTGGTTTTTTCAGCTTTCAGTTCAGATTTGCAGTCTGATTACTAGCAAAGGTTCAAAAGCTTCCATTCATTCATGTTATTTACACACCGACCTTCAACTGATCTGACAGAAAAAAGCGTAAGTGTCCACAAATCAAAAAAAAGTCACTTTAGCAAGCAGTACAAGCAGTACACAGTATCAAACAAGACAGACTGTTTTGCAGTTGAAAATGAGGTGTTAGTTGAAAACATGTAAGAATTTTGTTCCTCATCCAGATGTAGAAATATCTTTGAAAAGTAAGAGTCAGCACCATGTAAGTTTTGTTTGTTTTTAATAGCAACATCTCTTCGAGAAAAAAGAAAATCTATTATTTGAGGTAAAAAAGAAAAAATCACTCCTTTCTGCACGCCTTTACCTCTTAGTTGTTAACAGGTAAGCACCTAAATCGTTTATTACCATTATACCAAGGAGCCACAAACTTCCTAGTCAAATGGAGTTCTGTAAAGTCTTTCTCATGAGGTCAGTTCTTGCACCTGACTTATACAAAGGGTAGAAATTATGAACCTGCCTGTAGGATCAATTTAATGATAAAAAAATCGTGTTTTGCACTTGTTTTGCCAAAGGACTACAATCTTTCAGAGGCCTTAAGAATTAAAAAAGGTAATAATGATCAGGTGACACTCTAGTAAGTCACAGAAATTCACAGAAAAAGCGTTGCTAACTTAATACCTGTACACAGAGATCCAGTGGAGTAACACCATTCTTGTCAGGTAAATATTTGGCTCCTCTCATCAAAAGAATTTGTGCAGTGTCTCTCTGACCATGGCTACTCAAAAGAAGAGAAGAAAGACAGTTAATACAGCATTTATGCCCTACTATGAGTCATAAATCTGTCTTTATCGCATCTAACAAACAAAACCAAGATAAGCTAGAAGAAAACAGTTACTGAAAAAGAATAGTGCAAATTAGGTAAGGCCCATTTATGAAGTCAGAGTCACCCTCATCATTCAGAAATTTTTCATCTTAGCCTCACCTCAAATATCTATGAGCTGCATTTCCTGCAAAAAGAGAGCTCTTTCTCAATTTACAGCCTAATTTACTTCACAGAGGAAGTTATCTTTACCAAGTTCTTTGCTCAGTTCTACCACATTCAGGGAAAAAATAATCTAATTGTGCTTTGCACAAGAGATAAATACATCACTCAAATGGCTCTAATTTCTTTTATACGGTATATATAAATGACTTGCCTAGCCTTTAAAAGTGATGAGTTTTACTTTTGCATTCAAAGTCTGTTTCACAGTCTATTCACTAATCTGCTTATAGGTTGTATAGGACCCTTAGTTCACTTGAGTCAAAAATTTCCCAACTATTCCAACATGCCAGCATTGTCTAGAAAACAGTAAAATCAAAGATTATTTATACCTCTCAACACTTTCCCAAACCCTTTCTTCTGAAAAAAATGAGAAATTGATTACCAGTGATCAGAGGTTTACTTCATTAAAAACACATGGAAAGATTACTCGACTATTGCCTTCACCAGCATTAAGTGCATATACTGCCAAACATAACAGAGAAGCTTCTAAAGGGTGAAATGAAAGACTGATAAAAAAGACATAGCAATTAAGGTTACAGATACAAGTTTTTTCAATGAAGTTTTATTTCTCCAGCTGGTTTGCACTAGACCCTTTACACAAATGCATATGAGTATTTGGCATGCTGGAACACACACGAGGCTGCCTGCATCCTCAGCCTGATAGGCTGAATCTATCACTTTAGAAAGGGCACAAGTAAAGTGACAATTAACAGCTGAGAGGCAAGAGGTAGCTGCACTGATGTCTCAATAGCTCCCAGATGAGTTCTCCTCAGTCCTGTCCTTCCAGCCAAGGAAGACAACAGGTTAATCTAATGTACCAGATTTTGTTCCAATGCCAACAAACATTTAGGGTCAGAAAAGAGCTAAGACTAATGGCCCACTTGCAGCATCTTCACTGTAATTCTCTAGACTAAGTGCACAACCCAACACATTGACAAAATAAGTGTTTCAGACTCAGACTTTGAATACTGATACCCTTTCTGCAGCTATCACCTGCCACTGCTACCACATCCTGCCCTCCCTGTCATCAGGGACCTAAAACCTTTTTTCTCAGGTTTGCTGTAGTACAAACCCTGTTCATTCCACCCTGCCAGCTGCTCCAGTTGTTAATGTCTAAAGAATATGACTGCTGAACTTGCAACATTCCCTTCTTATGAAAAACTTCCAAGCCAAGCTGTTTACTTCTTTTAAAGTGTGTACAAATACCAGTCCCTAAATCAAGGACCAACGCTAGCAGCTATTTATTCTCCACTTCCCTTCTTCTCAACTGCCATGAGTCAACACACACTATCTCCAGAGACCACAGCTGCCAGAACGTAACTTTTAGCAGGCCAGCAGGTCAGTCCATTTCTCCTTTTGCTTATAGTAACAGTTAATCTTACGTGAACTATTTAACCTGTAACCAAAGCACACGGATTGCAAAAATTGTAAATGTTCTAACAAATCACAGACATGCTCTAATTAAAACAAAAGATCATTTATCATATGTGATTAATTTTGAAATATAACTAAACTTTGAAAAAAACAGAACTGACCAAAGAAACAGTGTAATTTTAATTCAACATTGTAACTTTACCATATATATGCACATTTCATGTATACTGTAATACCATAATGTACATTAAGGAATAGCCACACTTGCCTTATAAAAGGCTCTGGTTTTACTGTACTCAAAATAGTCTAAGTTGGCAGAATTCATTTTTTCAGAAAAGAGTTCAGCAGTCATCAATTTATGACTCATGCTAGAACATGCACAGGTATGTGTTTAACACGTCTGTTGGAGAGAGGAAAATAAGCCTGCAGTACTAACCTAAGTATTTACATAAGGACACCAAACTACACTCAAAAATGAGACAAGATTTAAATACCAGTCGGCTTTTATATTTCCTAAATTTTGTAATTTCTAATCACTGCTATTGCAAAAGGGGAAAAAATATTTTACATCTAGCACAGTATTCAAAAGTTAAGAGTTATACAACCTGCAAGCAAAATACAGCGGAGTTGCCCCAGAAACGTTCGGCCTGTTTATATCTGCACCGCTGTCCAGCAAACACTGCACCGTCTGCAACAGAACAAAACACCAGCATTAGAAAAAGAACAGTGGAAAACCCTACTGGCTTGCAACTATTTAGAGCATGTCTAAAATACATAAACACTGAGCAGACAATCAAAACAACTTTTGTTACATTTCAGTCACATGAATTTGCTACATTTATAGGTAAGAGGTTTTCAGAATTTCGCCTTCCAAAACCCAGCACTGACAAGGACAACAGAAAGGATATGGGTGGAATTATAATTATTTTTTTTAGTAGTAAATAGTTCTGGTGGCAATCTGAATAACTCTATAGGGCTCTACTGCAGTTCAAGTAAAGCATCCAGACTTATACTCTGACTATAAACAGTCAGCCCTAATGCAAGGCCAGACATAAAAATTATTCACACAGATCAGTAACAGAAGAGTTTATATGAACTTGTTTACTACTATTGTTAAAGATGTAACTGACCCAACTCTGTTTTCATTTTTTACTCACAGTAAATTAATATTTCAGATTTCAAAATCATATAATAGCTTGCACAATTGTGAATTAAACATATTCTGAAAAATAAGGAAAAAAATTTTCGAACATTTAACCTTACATAAAATCTTGATATTAACAAGCCAGTAATAGCACTACGGAAGAGCTGAACGGCATACAGTAAGTCACTTAAACTCCCATAAGCACTGAGATCAATCTTTCACAAGAATAAATAAGTTGTTCCCATGGAAGTGCACCCAGTTGATACTGAGACACACAACAGCATTTTTCAGACTTCCAGCCATTATCATGTGCATTATTAGTCTGAAATTTATAAAAAAACCACAATAACTTTGAGGCATTACCAAGCTCTTCACAAATCCATTGCATTCATACAATTTAGAAACTTACTGTCTTGTGTCCGTTTTGACAAGCTACGTGAAGGGCTGTTTGTCCCATGGCATCTTCAACATCTACATTACTGACATGCTGAACAAGATCATGAAGCAATTCTGTTCGTCCATTGACAGCCAACCAATGAATCTAAGCACAAAATGATGAAATACATGCTTCTTTTAGCAATGATATACATATTCCACAAAAACTATCTTAAACCTGGCTGTATTATTGTCAACGCTTTCACAAAGACAAGCTTTGAATAATATTAAGAGAGGCTTTGAACAATACAATTGTATGCTTAGGTTTTTGATCACGTCTTTTGAGTCTCGATGGCACTGGACATACAGCAGTTTTGTTTTACACGTAAGATGGCAAAAGCTTAAAAACTGAGAATCTCCAAATTCTTCATTCATTTTAAGAACATCATGATAATTAATAGCACTTACTGCAGTCAAGCCTTCATTATTACAAATGTTGACATCTGCACTGTATTCCAGCAGCTTGCTCATACATTTTTTCTGGCTACAAGCAAAAGAATACATTAAAATCCACTCAGGGAAAATCACTTACAAAGACTAAATATCCTCTTAGAGCTCCACTCACTCTAATTTACCATTGTTCTAAGTAAGCAGGTAGTTCCAATTTATAAGGAATACAGTACTGAGCATGGGAAAAAGAGAAGTGATTTTCACAGAGACTCAGTGCAAGAGTAGCAAACAACAACACAGGGCTAAAATCACAGCTGTTTTTGGAGAAAGTGCAGAAGCACTTAACCACTACTCAAACAGTTTCAGCATGAACTACCCTTTCAAGACAAAAAGCCAGAGTTTAGCTAACAGAAGTCTATGAAGTTCACCATCGCCTGTACACGTCAGTGAACATGTATACAGTACACCACTACACCATTACTTAATGAGACAGTCATTGTAACACTATGCAAACCTTTGGTCAGTACAATTACCGTCTTATTAAAAGTAGAGGCGTTTTTTCCTAATTCATGTTTTGTTTGGTCTTTTAACATTTTTTCATCCTCTAAGTGCTTTACCTTTACAAATTTATTTTGCTTTCCCTTTTTATTTGGTACCTCTCACACTTTTCTTACACCTCATTTCCACCTGTGTGTACTTCTGCATTTCATCATGCACCACTTGGCTGCTTCCTTCCCCTCCTACAAATAGTCCTCACACATACCTAGAAGCCACTAAACACTATCTTCTCCTCATGTCAAGTACCAGCTATGATACAATTCAGTTACTGTATCACATACATGTTCTAAAAAGAAAAAGACAAAAGACCTTTACAGCTGCGTGTTTTCACACACTACAATTCAAGAAATAAGCTCTTAAAAAGGTACTTGCTCACTGGTTTGGAGTTTTTTCTCTCCCCCTCTCCTAACACTGTGCAGGCCAACTTTGTATTCCTTTTCTTGAAGGAAAAATTTTCTTGGAGACACAATCTCAGAAAAATCGGAAGTCTCTGAACCCCTCCAAGCACTCCAAAATCTTTTCTTATTCAGCTAACTGGAAGGCGAATGCATCCTTTGTTCAATTACTGTTTTAAGAATCATTACGCCTCTGCTTAACAGAAAACACTAAAATGACTGGCACAGGAATTGGTATTTCAGACACGATTTACTATTCATAAAAAATTATTCTCTGAATACTCAAAGAAAGGATTTTAGGCTTCATGTTCTCTATTTTCAAAAATGAAAACCAAAGGGGTTTTTTTGAACTATGCAAAAATATTACAGAACATGCCAGCTCAAGTGCATTATGCACAAAATTTTTTAGGAGTTTAACCATTTTAAAAACTTACCCATTCCTTGCTGCTAAATGGAGAGGAGTACACCCTGAGATGTCCTGATAGTTTGGATTTGCTCCTTTTTTTAATAATAGAACAAGGCATTCAACTGATCCACAGCTAAGAAGAAAGTAAGAAAGGGAAAAACTATAACAAGGATATTTACAAATCTGTATTGGCATAAAGACAACAGCAATATTATATACAGATCATACTCACTAGAACATCTTTACATAAAATTGTTTTACACCCTCGTAGTTCAAGCTACACAAAACTAAAGTCACTTAATGCAATGAGAAGTGACCAAATATAACTTGTAGCAAACAATAGATGCCAGCCTTCTCTGTGATTTTAATGACTTCAAAACACAACAGCGAATCTTTAAGACTGGTAATTCTTTAAACTATAAACGGTTTTGAAAGTTTTGCTTTTGATTTCCTCTCACCTCCCTCGTCCCTAATCTATTAACAGGACTAAATTTTCCATTAAATATTTTGGGGTTTGTTATGCTGCAGTATCTGGAAGTTATGTTTAAAAGTTTGAATATCAAGGAAATTCTAAAACTCATATAAATATTTCTTTGCTATTAATACTGAACTTGTAACTCTCTCTTACTTTACATAATATAGCAGCTCTTCAGTATAACCAATGTCACTAAGAAGACAGAAACTCTTCATTACATGTTTATCTTGCTCCTGAACTCTTCAAGAGGAAGAGCTGATTGAAAAGATAAACAGAGTACTTTTGTATTAATTACGACCAGCTAATCCTTTTTTACAAATCTTCCCAATGTCAGAACTGCTACACAACAACCCAAAGAAACTGAAGATTAACTGTACACTATGCTGTGAAACCAGCAGCTTGATGACCCCTTTGTGACCCAATAACTAAGTCAAGATAAAAGACAATCCGGAAACTAAGTGTAACACAACTTCTTGTATCTTTATAATCAATAAGTACAGTGTATTTTCAAATATACTTCTAAAGAGTATCCTAAAAATTTGCTTGCATTTTTGCAAGTACTTCCTTAAGTAAATTTTATATAAGCAGTATGTAATTCTGAGATTAAATAGTTGGGAAAAAGCTATTTCTAAAACAAGTCTGTTTAAGAAGCTGGCATTTCCACCTTTATTTCAACCAAATACTGCTATATATATGCAATACTCCTACTATTTCTTTTTTTTTGCCTTTTTTTAAACAGTTTAAGTGTAAGAATTTTCAAGATATTTAAAAGGGGAACCAAATCCAGAGAATTCATTCATCAGTTTAAAGTTTAGTTTCCCGAAAGGTCATGTCAAAAACTATCTGGTTCATTTCTATTTATATTACGTTAACCTGTCTGTTTCTTGGCAGAGCTACATATAAAATAGAGTTATCCCCATTTAAGAGCTATACAAACAATAAATAATGTAGATCAAGGATATAAAATTTGCACTTAAGCCCTCTATCCAGGATACAAAACTTATTAGAAGTGAGTGCCCAAGTTACATTCCCTTCAGTTATGGTCACACAAAGTACTTTGGAACAGCTGCTTCCCAACAAACATCCATCTTTTAGAATACCTCGAAAACAATCAGCATCTGCAAACGAGAGTTCGCTACCTCTATAAAGCAAGAGCAACCCAGCTATACAGGACGCACATCGTGGCTGCATTTTTTTCAGACTTGAGATTTCACAGAAAGGTAAAAAAGTATCTAGCCAGACTTCCTTCACTGGAATTTGGCAAGCCATTTAGTATAACATGAAAAATCTGTCCTCTTTATGAGGCAGGCACATTACTAGCAAGAACAAACAAGATACAAAAAGGAAGTGTGAAAACAAAATGTTAACTGACACTACAGAGTTTTCCAGCTTACATTGGTGCCTTAGATTTGTGGCAATATTTTGATTGTTAACTTCTGGACTGGACTCAAGTAAGTCTTACTTTGCTGCAATATGAAGCAAACTTCTCTTCACACGTCCAAAGGCATAATTCACATCAAATTTTGAATTTGACAGCAGCTCTGAGACAGACCTTCAAACAGAAAGATAATTTTTTAATTTTAAAAATAGTTCACAGTATCCAAGAAAAGTTTGTACTGTAAGTTGTACACAAGCACTCTATTTCTTACTTAATCACTATTTCTTTTCCCTCCAGCTAATTACTAAGAGATCAAACAGTTTTTATAACAATACCTTTCCACTTCCTACTGTACATAAAAAATGAACTGTGACACTGGGAAACTGTTTCAAATGTAAACTAGTAAGAATTAGACCAAACAACCAAATCACTTCTTTACAAATATGAAAAACAAACATTTCAATAGCTTTGGTTTGAACAAAATATAAATTCCCATTTTCCTCCTTATCACAATCACCCCAACCCCATATCCAACGGTCTTCCCAAACACAGGCAAAGTCCAGAGGGAAGACTGGTATGTGAAATCATAATGATGAAGTAGAAGGATACATGCTAAGGATAAAAAAATTAAATAGGACCTTTCAACTTCCAGTAATGGGCTGATCACATAATTTAAAACTCTTGCATGCAATCTCAAAATGTTACATAGCAGAACAAATGCTTATCCTGGCTGGAAAAACAGCTTACTGTTTCAGTAAGAGTTACTGCCTGCTTCCCTACAAAATTCGTGTAAAGGAAGCATCACTTAGCTGGCATTATACAGCCTCCAGGTTCCAAGCACTTCGAGGACCACTAAGAGAAACAGCTGCTCATCTGAGGAATTCCAGAAGTATCAATCTCATTGTCCAACTCTTATTCCATGTCTTTCTGAGATATCTAATGAGACTAAGAGCTTCTATGTCAGCCATAAATACACAGAGCTAAGACACAGTTACAGAACAACACTTTTGTTCTGATCCTAGGACAAATTTCCTTACGTGCTTCAACAGAACAAATCCCAGTTCCGGTCTATGGCATAAACCCAAACAGGTTTCTCAGGTAAAAGTATGTTGCGATGCACACAGTCAGTGACTAACTTCAAATTAGAAGATAACTCAGCAATTCAGCAGCAGAACTTCTGAGAGTGCTCTAGGAGCTACAACTTTAGCGAACATGCTGGGTTTTTCAGACCCTAAAAAAAAAAAAAAAATGGTAAATTTAAAGAAGCTCTCACCTGTGCTGATCAGCCATAACCATCGGCATCAGTGTATAGACAGCAGTTTCATTATCTGGGAAGAAATTAAATTACTCCGTTATCATAAAGATATCTTTTACATAAAATAAATATATCTAGCAACATTTATTTGCCTTTTCAAGTGTCCGCTGTTCAACAGATCATTCTTTTTACACAGATTCTACACACACAAAGTTTCATTATAAAGAAAAAGCCATCATACTTAGATAAAAGAGAGAATTAACAGAACTGCAATACATGAAATTTCAATGTGGCTTTTTTTCTTTTACAAAGTAAAAACTACAGAATTTTCAGTGGAGCATCAATTTCTTTGAATTGACAATTCTGTTAATTAAATCAAATTTTTTAAGAAATGCGCATTAAAAAACCCCAAACAAAACGAAAACACTTAACTATTTAATTTTAAATAGATGGAAGTTTCCTGTCTTCCAAGGTGACTTCCATAGTCCTGAGACTATGATTTCGTAGTAGTGACTTCCTTAAATTACTTCATAACTACTCCATTTTGTCTTTATACTTGAATACCTGAGTACAATAAGTTTCATTTTAATTTTTAATCTCTAATCAGTTTCATATTTCACAACTGAAGGCAAAAAGAAAAGGCTGGAACACAAAGATCAATGTCAGTGGTGGGAACAGACCACATCTACCTGATGTAGATACCAGCTTATGACAGGAGGGGCCATGCTTTCTGAGAACCCAGGTATATGGTTTCAGGATATGGAAATACAGGACTGTTCTCACAAAATTTTTATTTTCACGTTTTTCCTCATTGCCTTCACTAATCCAAAGTTACAAAGCAATCGGAACAGGAAGAACTAAAACGGTCCCAAACAAGTATAGTATCTCATGTACCATGCCTCTATACATTCATTCCTTTGACTACATAGGAAAGGTGACATTTACTGAATATTAAATAAAGATTCTTCAGAGTTATCAAGCGGAATCCAAGAAACTGTTACCATGCTGCAGCCATGCTATTTGTTATTATTGCTCTAGAGTGCTCCAAGATTACTGCTGCTATCAGCTATTCGAAGTTGTGTGCTCCTAGCTAACAAACGAAGCAATGCTAATCTATTATTACCTTTGAACACTGAACAGAGGCAAGTCAAATTCAAATCACATTTTGTCTGCTCAAAGAATTTTAAAATAAATTTTTAAAATATCGATGTTGCTTACAGCAAACACATGGCGCAAGAGACACAAGCCTCTCAAAACACTAAACGACGATTAAATACTGCAGAGAGTCACCGACCATCACCAAGTTCAAGCATTTGAACTCTCTACAAATTGTTCCTTATGGCAGAGTTCTGTGAGCATGAGATAACTCCATCTCCAACCCATACCCCCAGAATTTGACTGCTGGGGGAAGAACAAGCTGGGAGGGAGGGGACACAGAGAGGAAAAGTCCTGAAATAAAATTAAATAGAGGCTAAATAAAGATAACAATTGTGAAAAATATTTGAGCACTTTTTTGAAATCTATCCATGATTAGCTCCCAGTATACACAAATGAAAAAAAAAAAACTAGTCTGAGCTCTGTTTCACAGCGCTCTTGGAAGGAAGATAAAGCTTTCCAAATAAAACAAAAAAACGAACTTAAGAACACCAACTAAATTTAAACATGACATCCTTATATATTTCCACAATCAGGCCCTATAAAAGACACCAAAAAATAGGTGAAAAAAAACTTTCAAATATATCAGAACACTTAACTGAAATGCTTAATATTGATTCTAATTAAATTTAATTATATTGCAAGTATAGTGATCTAGAAAAATACGATAGTTAAATACGAGTGTAGCTGAGCCATAGAAGGCATTTATGGCACAGTTACAAAACTAAGCCTTTGGCTATTCTATTACCAGAAATTACTCTGTGGAGCACACGCAGATTTTCCCAGAGTTTTTCTGTTCGGTAAGTAATTAAAAGGGTGTGGGACTAAGGAGCTTTTATGCCTGTCTTTGGTGATTATTATCCCTAGACATAAAAAAACTCCAATTGGCATAAACTACATGACAGCAGGTAGAGAAAAAGCATTATACAGCTCATTGACTCACCGAACTTATTTGCTATCTAACTTGCTTGCGTTTCAAGTCTTGAATATACAAAGACAAAAAAAAAGGCACACCAAACGCAGTGCCAGGGCTTTGGGCTGCAAGACCTAGTTTTCAGGCACTGAGCCTTAACAGTAGAATCCAGAAATTTGTGTCAAGTTCTCAAGTGTTGAGAAAACAACTGCTGAAGGATACTTTGGGAGAGTGTTAAAA